>CM021763.1:10363714-10521579 GCA_011075105.1 Heteronetta atricapilla
CCCTTCCCTTCCCTTCCCTTCCCTTCCCTTCCCTTCTCTTCTCTTCTCTTCTCTTCTCTTCTCTTCTCTTCTCTTCTCTTCTCTTCTCTTCCCTAACTATTGGCCTGCCATTCACTCATGCATTAAGTGACATGACTAACATCTGTCATGTGTTGTTTGCTTTTCTGTGCTTTTCCCCAGGGTGAGATGTGTGTGCAACGGAGTGTTTTGGAATTTCTGTAATTGCCTGTACACAGCCGCTCGCTGTTCACGCTGGGGAAGGCAAGGTCAGGAGGACAGCACGTGTGTGCCGAGCAGGAGGCTGCCGACGGTGCGTGCTTCCCACCGAGAGAGCTCTGCCTGCCCGTTACACAGCGCTTTCCTACCTCGTGGCATCTCCATGTGTCTTGGGCCAAGTTTTGCTCTGCCACTTCATCTCCAAGTGGCACCTGCAAGGCCATTTTGGAGTTGTCCTCCTCGAGACGCAGCCCTAACTGTGAATGGGCTTGCAGGAGATGGACTTGTCCTTTCCATGATATACATGAGCCTTTGTGTTTTTGGCAAACTTTACCAGCACCAGTTTTATGCTGCTTGCAAGGTAATTGATAAGGCGAGTGATTAGCAACGGGCCAAGAGCAGATCCCTGCAGGGCTACACTGGGAACACCCTCCTGCAATGATGATACCACATTAACGATTAATTCTCCATTAACAATTATATTTTTTTAATCCTTCCTGTTACAATTCTGGATGCTCTCATTATCCAGCTGGATGAAGCACCAGCCTCGATCCAAATTGCAGCCCTGCTCTGCGCACGAGCTGGTTTCAGAACATTTCTGACTGGGAAGCACGGTTTGGCACAGCCTCTACCTGCCCCTGCATTCCTCACTCTCTGCAAGCTATCCTGAAGCCAAAAGGCTGCTCACATTGGCTTCACGGAGAGCTCAGAGAGCCAGAACAGAGGCACGGTGCGGGATCAATAAAAGGACACGTCTTGGCCTTGGAAGGATGTTATCAGGGTTTGCTTGGTGTAAAGGCACGGGTTTTAGCTCAGCCCGTCCTCAGGCTAAACAAGTGCTGGTTCAATGGGGTATTCACATTTTCTGTGCCTGGTAGACCTTGGTCCCAGGGCGTACCATGAGGAGATGCTTCTGCCTTGAAACTGCTTCCTCCCCACCGCAAGGGTGAAAGTGCGAGCAGCAGGGCAGTGGGGGAGAGCACTGCCAGAGGTAGGGGACCCCGGTGGGTGACAGCCTGGCTCAGTGAGGATGCACTACGCCTCAAACAAAGGCTCCAGCACCGACTGTGTATGTGCAGCCATCAGGCCTGGAGCACTACCGCAAGGCAGAGCCTTCTTAAATCACTCTGCAGGCTGCCATTCAAAGGCAGGCATCTGCTCTTTGTGGCTTTGTCTCCTTTGCTGTTCCTCCCCTGGGGCTAAGCTGGCCCAGGCTCAGGGCTGGCATCGTCCTGGTGAGGTTGCTGCATCTGCTGGGGGCTGCTCTGTTAGCCCACCACGTGCTGGCTGCAACTCATGTCGGGTGGTCCTGGTGTCCCTGGGATGCCTTTGCAAGGAAACCCCTTCCTCTGCATCCCTAGGTATCCATTACTGCACCCCCGTCTTTCCTGCTAGCCCACAGCTGTGAGGAAGCAGCAGGGACAGCAACTCGCCCCCAGCTGGGCTGACACCCCAGCTGCATCCCATTAAGCACTGCTGCATGCCATTAGGGCATTAAGGAGCCCGTAAAGGTCTGGGGCCCCACTGCCATTGCCCTGATCTTTCCTGGCTATCTCTCAGCCCTGCTGTGAATAAGAGGCTGTCTGATAAGAGGAAGCCCAGCCACAAACTCCTTCCCTTCTTCTCTAGCTGCACCCACATTTCCTTCCTCTCCTTCTGTCTTTCCCAGAGCACCTGGCTACTTCTGCAGCACAAAATGCATCTCCTGAAAGGTTCCCTGTCTGCAAAGGGAAAGAAAAGAGCGAAAATAGCCCCAGCTCCTGGAACATCCTTCTATTACTGGACATCTCTCTGAGCTCCAGTAGACTTCCTGCCCAGACACGGAGTGAATTATGGCCAAGCTCTCGGAGGCTGACCTTGTGGTCAGCCAGGGCACGGGCTTGCTAATAAATGTGGTCAGCCCCTACCGCAGACAGCCTATTTTTAGTGCTTGTGTTTCCTTGCCCGCTGCCTCGCAGCCCTGCCTGGTGGCCCTGCAGATCCCAAGCTGGCTGCTCCGGGAGCGTGGCCCATGCTGTAGGGTAGCCCTGCTGGGAACAAGAGCCTCTGGAAAATCCAGGGGGTTGGTTTCTGTGTAATGGCCACTAATTTTACACTGCGGGAGGTTGTGTGTGCAGAGTAGGGTGGTTTCTGCTGGGATGTGCTTTGGGAAAGTGGCTCGGCTCTGTGTCTCTTGGGCCAGGAGCAGTGGGCTCGCTGCTTCTGGCCAAGGGATGCTCTTGGAAATAGCTGCAGGTCTGTGCAAGATGGGTGTCCTGTTGTGCAAAGTGCTGTTGGATTCGAAAGGAGGGATGCTCTTAAAGCAGACAGGGAAGAGTGGAAAAGGACGGGAGGAAAATAGAGGGCATTTAAGGGAGAGGGAGCACATCTTGGTGCATCAAGGAGTTGAAGATTTACTCTTGGGGAGTGACTGTGATTACCAAAGTTGAGAGATGTGCAAAAGAAGTCACCAAGAAGCTACCCATGTTTACAAGTCTGTCTGGAGGCATTTGCACTGAATGTACCCCTTCCTGGAGATGGAAGGAGGTTTTGGAAATGCAGCTGATGGAGATGAGGTTCTGGATCAAAGCAAGCATCTGTCCCTGGGCCTACATGACAGCTGGGAAGGAAATATTAAGAAATATGCTTTGCTAACAAAAATATGAACCCCTCTGTCAGCTGGTGTATTGAAGTGGATCACAAAGCTGTAGTTTTTTTTTTTTTTTTTTTTGAGTGTGGATTTGTCAGGTTTTGGACAAGTAAATCTGCAGTCCCTCAAAACTGGTGAAGATAGTTGACATCTGTGATGAGAAGAAAATGCTGAGAGGATTGCAGTCTGCCAGGGCTCATTAGTTCTGCCACTGGCAAGGAAAACCGTCTCTCAGTAACCTCTTAGACTTCATTAAACATATGAACAAGTGCTGGAAGGGGAGGGCTGGGGTTTGCAGTCCAGCCAGGTCCCCAGAGGAGCTCTGCTGCGTTGTGGCCAGGCCAAAGCCCCAGGGGTTCCTGCTGGTGTGGGAGTTAACCCCCAGCTGCCAGGGCCCTTTGGAAGGCATGAGAAGCCATGTGGGACACTGAGGGCTTGCACACAAGGTGGCTTGTGGTAGGCTGGGGGCTGTTCTTTGCTCCTTCTGTGAGCCCTGGCTGCTGAGGAAAGGCTGCGGCCTGTCTTGGCGAGGGAGGAAGCAATCCTTGTCCATGGGCTGGTTTCGCCTGTTGTTTTTTATGCCTGTTACATTTGCAAAGGCTGCCAGGAATGGAAGATCTCATAAAGCTGTGACAGTTGGAGTGGAAACCAAGCGCTTCAGGGGCTTGGCTTGACTTAGCCTCCAAAAGCTTGGAAAGGTCTCGCCTTGGAAGTCACACGCAGCCATCCCAGGGAGCCAGCACCTCGCGCTGCCAAAGCGGCCCGGTCCTGCCAGTGCAGGGACACGAGTCCGGCTGGTCTTGGGCAGGAGGTGCCACTTGGTTTGCCTGCTTTAAAGAGCTTCCACTGCCTGAAGTTGTGGTTTGTGCCCTGGGACTGCAAAGACCACCTCAGGTCAGGCTGGAGCTCTGGGGCTGTAGCAGAGGGGGCTGCATTGGTGACCAAGCAAAGCCCAAAACAACACGAGCACAGCCACAGCGAGACACAGAAACCGAACACCTATATGTCTGCTTTCTGAGGAGAGTGTTTTGCTAGGGTAGGACCAGAGCAAAGGAACCATGAAACACGCTCAGGAGAGCAGATGCTGGGACACGACGCGTACCAGCAGCAGCAGAACAACTTGCAAGCGGTGCAGTCTGTCCCATGGATGAAAAGAACATTTTTCAGGATAAGCCGTGTTGGGCAGCACTAAATGGAGCGGATCCATGCAGAGAAGCCAATATAATTGTGGCATATTAAAAGGAAAAGGTGGAGAAGAGGAAGGATTGAGCTGAGCCTGTGGCAGGCTTGTTACAGAGGGGAAAAGCAATGCGTGTCACCTTGTAATGAGTGCTGCAGCAAGGCCAATCAGGTGGAGAAGTGAAGTGAAACCGCAAAGCAATCGACAGTGATGGAGGCAGGAGGGGTTACGGCGGTATTAGTCTGGCGTATGGACCATTGATCTCTTGGCATAGGATTTGCTGAAAGATTATTGTTTAGGCTCAGCTGCCACTGGGTGCTAATTGAAGCTAAGGTAGTCTGGAGGCTGATTGCACCTCCTTCCTTTGCTCAGGTCACGAGCTGGGGAGGCTGGTGCTGGGGAAGGGGCTTTGTGCATGTGGCTTGCAGTGGGGGGATGGAAACGTCTCCATCTCCATTCAGCAGACAAGGGGAAGGGGCTAAAACTTCTCCTTGCACATCTCCACACATCGGTGTGTAGGGTCAGTCCCTGACCACAACCCCAGGCAGGATGCATCCACTGTGGTGCAAAACTCCCCATGGATGGGGCAGAGCCATGTGTGCCCTTTGTCTCAGGTTCAGCAGCACACTGTGGCATGTCCTTCCTAGCTTTTTTAGTTTGCAAAGCCTGAAGCATTTCCCCCAGTGCAGTTTTCTGTTAGAAGAGCCCAGCTGGATGGCTTAAACCTGCTTAATTACCAATTCTGGAGTGTTACAAAGCAGCCAGGGGTCTGCACAGCCCAAGCTGAAAAACATTGACCTGCAAAGCTGGAAGCCTGGATGACTTCTGCCAGCAAAGAGCTGTGTGCTTTGTAGGCTGGGCTGCATGAGCTAAAGCAGATCTGTATATTGTAGCACATCATCCTTGGCCCCCGCTGAATTTGCGAAGGTATAATGAGGTCTGCATGTGTGTGCATGTGTTTCTGATGTCCGGGTGCTGGGCAAGGAGCGCGCACTGCTGGGTAACACAGCTTTACTGGTGGAGAGATGATTGGGAAAGGATGCTTTGCTATGCCAAAGTGTGCTTCTGCTCTGCAGAGGGGCAGGAACACAGACACTGCAGGCAGCAGTGGCCAGTGCAAGCCTGCATCGTGCACAGCGGTCTGCTGTGGGGACCGTCCTGGTAACCCCCATACCCAAGTGATTCAGTCCAAGTGAATGTCTCCAACAGGACAGGCGAGCTGTACTCGCCATCCGTGTTGATGCACGAGCCTGCTCCCAGGGGCACAGTAAGCTGAGCCCGGAGCACTCCCGAGGGGAGCCTCCAGCCGGAGCCATGAACTCCAGACTCCTTAGGATGAGTCACGGAGAGCCTCTGGCTCCAGCCAAGCCGCAAACCCCAGCGGGTCGGATCCTGCCGTGCCGGTGCCTGGCTTGCACTGCGGTTGTTCCAGCTGAAAGCACGCTGTGTGAGGGAGAAACTGAGGCACGTAGGAGCGAGGGCATTGAATCCAGACATTAATCTAACCCTCTTGCTGTGATTTTCCATGGGAAGCCTCCGTGCCTGGCCATCAGCAGGAGCCTGGAGACCTGCCACAACCTGTGCCAGCTGCTGGGACAGTGGGGGGAGGCTTGGGGCACAGCAGGAAAACCCAATGGTGTTGCTCAGGAGTAGAGAAGTGCCGCTGAGCTCGGCAGGATGCCTGCTCTTCGGAGGGGATGGAGGTGCACAATGAGGCACGACGCGCCTGGCTGGCGATCACACGCAAGCTCCTGTGCTCAGCAGACTAGAAAATTAGTTTTACCGTTGTGGTGGAAAGCACAGGGGGATCGGCCTGTGTGCCTGTCTCTTTTTTTTTTTACCTTTGGTGAGGGTCCCTGCTGCATGGTGTAGGGGAACAGCTCAGGAACTTGGGTCCTCACCGGTGCCTCCCAGCTCTGGAAGTCCATTCACCTTCCTAGGATTTTTCTGTGCTACAGCTATCTCCAGGGCTTTGCCCCTGTGGAGCCTCCCCATCTTTTCCCAGTAACACCCATCCCTCCCCGTTACAGAGCACAGCCCTTTGGGTGGTCGGGGAAAGGACGTGCCACCCCTTGCTGGCAGAGATGCTTGGACCCATTGTAAGCATCCTCCATTTGGTCCTGGATGGGGAAAATTGCTCTGCCAGCTCTTGTGGAGAGCGTTTAGGGACATCTGCAGGCTGACTTAGTGCCCTTCCCATCGTGTCAATTCTGCTTTGCTGGGGCACGTCAGGTCTGTCCCGTACAGGCTGCTCCTCCAGCTCTCAGCCCATGGAGCAGAGGGACACGTCTGTCTGTCCATCCCAGCTTGCAAAGCAAATTTCTGTTGTTTTCCACCCAAGTCTTGTGCTTTGCCAGAGAGTGAGCCCTGAATATTCAAGGAACAGCACTGAACTCAGTATGACCATGGTTGGCGGGTTCTGGCCCTTAATTAATTAGCATTGATTGGACTTCACTTCCAGCAGCAGAGGAGGGAGCTGCGGCTCAGCGAAGCAGCGAAGTGTTGCGATACAATCACCGCAGCCGTTTTCGTGCTGCCGGTCAGTGCTCTTCAAAAGTTGCATTGCTGCTGCGATGGCAGAATGGGAGATAGAAAGGGAGCTCCTGGGAGAACAGAGATTGCTTGGGACGTTGAGTGCTGGTGCTTCAAAATGAACATTTGTTTATACGTAGGAGCAGGGTTGGGATTTTATCTTTTTTGTTATTTTTTGTGGTTTATGGCATTGGCTTAGCTTGATTTAACCTTAGTGAAGGTGCTGCTCATGTCCCATGCATGGCAGCAGGGCCACTGTGGAGTCCATCAGCCCACCAGGAGATTCGCTTATCGTAGCAGGGGTCCTGCTATGCTCCCAACTCCCCCAGTCTGACTACAGCAGTGACCCCCAGGCAGCCAAGAAGTGCTGTGTGGGATGTGCCTTGTCCCCAGGGAGGTTTGGGGAGGTTGGGCATTGGATCGATCACTTGAGAAGGGAGGTGTTCCCAACCTCAGCAAGACAGCCAGAGGTCAGCTTCTCTCCCTCTTGGTGAACATGCCCTCCCTGAGAAGTTGTCCATCTCACTGCATGATCTGGGCACGTCTTGTCCACTGAGCCGTGCGAGTCTGTGCACTTCTGTAGCCGTGATGTATTTCTTTCTCTGTGTTTTTGCAATTACATTCTTGGCAGCCCCAGAGAGACAGCTGTGGGTGTCTTTCTATTGATCCACAAGTAGGACTTTGCGATGTAAACCCAGGAGGAGAATTTCAGGATTTAAGTGGCGGATTTAATCCCGTTACAGTGTTTATCCTGCCCTAAATCATAGCTACAGAGTGAAGACCCCATAGTGAGAAACACCAAGAGCAGAAGCACACATGGCAGCACTTTTAACGTGTTGTGTGGTGCTTTGTGATGTAGACCCAGCAGTAAGCTCCTGCCCTGGGCTTTGAGGAATGGTCCGGATGAAGTTACTCTCTCCCTTGGGAAATATATTTAGGCAAGTGGAGCTGGGCAGCCCAATGGCTGTAAGTGGTGAGAGCCAGAGCCTGGCCAGGTTGCAGCCTTGAGAGCCTTTGCATGGGTCGGGTGGAAACAGAGGAGCCCGGTGGGAGTGCGTGCAGACCTGTTTCCAGGTAGATACCGGGTCCTTGCAAACACCACCTCCCTTTAATTCACGCTGTGGCCAGGACCTGCAGCTCCCAAGCATTTCCATGCACAGCCCTTCACTGGGGTTCCCAGTGGGTTTATGTGCTGGGGGCCCCTGGGTGCCAATGGGCTTCGTGCTGACCTGCACACATACACAGCTGGCGGTGCAGCAGTGGCCGAGTCAAACAATGTGAGTGTAGCACCAGGGATCAGTGGATGCAGGCTGTTTGTTAGGTGATTTAATTGTGTTTTCCTTCCTCTGGTGAGTTTGGACCATTTTTCTTAACTTGCTTAGCCCAGAGGAGCTTTTTCACATAAACAGTATTTATAGGAGGCTTTTTACCTTGCTGCTTCAGGGGGAATCACCAGTGTACACCGTACTAGTGCCTTGTAGGGCTGAGTGCAGAACGTGTTGGCACCCCAGCGGTTCAGGATGGGTAAAGCAACACTGGCCCAAATGTGATCTGTGCTTCGGTTGTTCCCGTGGTGCTGCTGTGCCAGGTGCCATCGGATCACAGGGGAGGAGGAAAATCAGAGCGCAGCTCTACTTGCACGCACTTGGGCCAGTCATTTCATCTCCACTCGGGACTTGGGTTCCCGTCTGTAAGACGCTGCTCTCATTTGTCTCTTCTCCTTGAATTGTCAGCTCATTAAGGCACCAGCCGCCTCTCGCTGCCTGCCTGTCCCGGGGGGTCTGCAGGCAGCGCCGCAGCCTGAGCGGTGAGGAGGAGCCCCCCGCGCCCTGCCGGGGCATCCCCCTCGGGAGGTCTGCCTCAGGGGAGCCTTTTTTCCATTGGAAAATGAAGTGCCGTCAACGTCCAAACGCTTCACAAAATTGTATTTCTCTGGCAAGGAAAAAAGAGGAACGGAAAGAGGGTAAGGGCTGCGGTATGTCTTTTTGGTGTTTTTCTGAAGCGGTGTTTGACTCCTCACTTTGAATTGACAACTCTCCCTCCTCCAAAAAAAAGGGTTGTAAAGCCTTTTGTACAACACAGCGGGGGCAGTTTAAGAGACATGAAACCCTTTGGCTTCCTTCAGAAGGAATCAAGCCTTTTCTTTTTTTTTTCTTATTTCTTAAAAAATAAAAAAGATAAGAAAACTTTGGGGATTTTTTTTCCAAAGTTGAGGCTTTTGCTCCAACAGGTCCCGAGCTGCATCTCTGCCTTATCCTGAGCCTTCCTGAACCATTCCTGAAACGTGGAACCGACGGATGCTGTGAGCACTGAGCCCGGTGGAGCCTTTGAGCATCCCTCCGGCCCCATCGCCCTGTGTGGGCTGCAGCCAGCCTGTGCTCTCCCACCACTGGGAGATGAAGCCTATTTTTGCTTTGCTTTAGAAAATAAACATGCATAGAGCCCGATGCTGCTGTGACCAGCCGGCAAGGGGTGTGACCAGCAGAGTTGAAAAGATTGTTTTCTATTCATGGCTTCCAGCATGAGGTAGGGAAAAAGCCATTTTCTGCCTGTGAGTGCATAGATTTGCATTGATCGAAGGCAGAGTTTCTGCCTCCCTGTGCCCTTCGGATCTGCTTTTGGACTTTCTCAGATCCTCCCTTCTCATGCAAGTGGCTGCTGCAAGCCTCTGCCCCATGGACACACGCAGGCTCCTGCCCTGGGCTCTCCCGTGACTGCCACTCACTGCTTCCTCCTCCCTCCTCTTCCTCCCTTCTGACAGGCAGCCTCCCACAGCCGACTCATTTCAGAGATGTTTTTTCACTGCTCGAGCCAAGGTTTTTCTCTCCCCCATCACGCTTAGCTTCCCCCTCCCACTTCCGAACTATTTTTTTTTCAGCAATAAATAATTTCAGCATGCTGAAGAAGCAGGAGAGCAAAGTCAGCGTTAGGCTAGAACGAAATGCTCCATTTGTTCTGGGAGTCTTTCTCCCCCTAGAAAGCTTTCCCTAGTGTTTAATTTTAAGGCATGTCATTATTATTATTTGTTCTCCTACTTTCCAGAAGAGATTCCCATATTTTTTCAGCTTGTCTGGAGATTTCCACATGCACACAAACTTTTCCTTTGGCTTTTCTTCCCCGCTTGCTTTCTTTTTGCTGGGGTTAAAAGCCCCAAGTCAGCAAGGTACTTAAACACATGCTGAAAGTTAAGAGCTCGCCTAAGTGCTTTGCTGACTTGGAGCCAAAGATATTTTCTCTAGCCCTTTAAATGCTTCAGAACCTGAATTCAAAACATTTTGCAGAAATTCCAGAATTCAAGGATCTTGTGCTAATAATAGTTGTAATTCAATAGTGCCTTCAGATAACTGCAGCTCTCTTCCTCTTGGACATCGTGAGCTTCTGTATACTTTTACTTGCAAAAAAATGTTTCCCTAAAATCTTCTACCACTTCAAACCCAAGGAGCTCTCCAGAGATCCAGGCACATTCATTTGTTTCACTCAATGAACACTTTGGCATTTTAGCGTTTGTTTTGCAACGAGACACTTGGAGATTCCAAGCCTTGAAATATAGGGGGGAAAAAATGGGCAATTAGTTCAAATCATGCCGAAGGAGTGTCTGCTCCTGAGCTAACATTTGCTCATCATCCCAAACACAGAGGGAAAAAACAAACAAACAATCAAAACAACCCACCGCCACCAAGAAAAAAAGCCCAGCAACCACCAAGCCGAGGGCTGTGCGAAGCAGCAGCAGCGGTAATTGAAGGTTAGGAGGAGCTCTCAAAGGCAAGCTGAGCTCCCTGAAAGCAGCCCTGCTCTTCCCTTCAGAGAGATTAGTCAAAGGCATTGTAATAAAAGCTGTATGGAGAGGGAATAGCGGTGGGTAGATGAGCAGGAAAGGCTCTGCAGGGTAGGAGGTGTTTCCAGAAATGGAGAGGCGACCAGCATCTAACAGAAATCACAGCTCGGCTCTTCGGGGCTCTGCACGATGAACGCGGGGTCTCTGCCACCAGCCAGCTGCTGAGGCTGCTTGGAAATACTTAGTTGCTTAACGGGGAACATTTTTTAAAAGATTTTCAAAAAATGTTCCAGACAGTGGTGCTTAGGGGCAGCAACACGTGAGCAGGGCCAGGCAGGCGCTCGCATTTCTCCGAGGGGCTGCGTGTACCCGCCCCTTGAAAGCAGCTGGTGCTGCTGCTAGGAATGGGAAACCAAGATGAAACCCTGCTTAGTCGTAACCTAATCTTTCCAGGGGTAGCGTGATAACTCTGTGTGAGCTTCTTCATTGTGTTTTGCAATCGTCTGTGTGCACATCTGCACAAGCTGGCTTGCAGAGCTGGCTGCCCCACAGCACCAGGTGCTTGTGGTCTCCTCCTGCCTCATGCGATATGAAGGCGTGCCTCTCACCTCCACCTCCCCGGGGGCAGCAGGGCCCTTTCCAGCATGCCGTGGAGCGTGCTGGAAATGACCTGTGGCCGTTCTTCACCGTGGGAGGGCTGCACCCAGAAGATGCTCCTTGTGACTGCTGGGCTGCAGCTCCACAGCTCAGCATGCGCTGCGCATCGCGCCCTGGCTTGGCTTTGCTTTAGAGTCTTTTGGAGTGAAAGGCATGAAATGCAAATGTAATATCTTGTTATTACACTGGCAAATCCTGAGGCCTTGGCTTAATTGTTAATACAGCCCCTGATGGGCAGAGTAGATTGTTGCTTTATTATTAATGTTGCTTTGAAACCAGCGAGGCTACGGGAGTACAAGTGTTGCTCAGAGATGTGAGAGATGGTGGCTGAGTCAAAAAAAAAAAAGTAAAAGACTTCAAAAATGTCTCGCTTCTTATTGCCATCTATTCTTCCCCATGTAGCTCAGCTCCTCTGTTATGCCATGGCCGAGAACACGAGGGGAAGTCTTGGTGCTGGTGCAGGGTGAAGGAATTCTTCTCTTGGGTAGAAACAAGTCCTGTGGTCTCTCCTCCAGTGGGTGTCTGGGTGGAGGAAGAAGTGCTGCTATTCCTCCTGGGGGTTCCCGGGTGCGGTGGAGGGGAGGAGGAGGCTTAGCCTCCCGTACCTGCGCTTGAGGAAGCGGAGGAGTTTTTCCAGCTCAGGCCACAGAAGTTCACACGTTGAGTTGCAGCGGTCCCAGCTTCAAGCCCAGCTGCTGCCGATCCACCCAGGGGCGCGAGCGTTGCATCAGTCAGCAACAAGCCGCGGGCCTACAGCAGGCAAAAAGCCCACGCCAACAGACAGACAGAAAGAGCCTGAGGGGCTGAATTTTAGAGCTATTAAATGATTAAATGCAAAAAAAAAAAAAAAAAAAAAAGTTAATTTAACATCACGGTTGTGATTTTACACACCCGAGAGCCTGGAAATTGAGAGCTCTGCTTCTCACACAGGGATCGTAACTTGGCACTGCGCAGATTGTACAGTATGTAAAATTAGACCGGAGAAATAGTAAATATGCTGCAGGGACCAATACTGTCTTGGCAGAAGGAGGATGGACTGAGTGGGACCCAACAGGTCTTTTTTACGCCTCTGACTTCCATAATTCTGTGCTAATAATAACAAAATCTTGCCTGATGCCTGATGCTAACCTGCAGCCCTGAGCGAGGCGATGCGGGAGCAGGGCTGCGCTGCAGCGCTTGGAGGGAGGTTGGTGTTTGGGGATGATGTGCACTGGCCAGAAGTGATGGGGAGGAAGGCAGCTCGTGGTGCAGGGCTCCTGATGTCTCTATCTGCCTCTGACCCCCCCACGCCCGGCAGACGCAGGCGTCTCGGCGCTGTTGCGGAACCACAATGGGCTTTTCTTGCATTTACGGCTGTGATTTGGGCACCTAATTCCGAATCTTATTGATTTCCTCCTAAATGGTGCTGAAAAGCCTGATCTAAGCACTCTTTTGTGGCCTAAGTTATTTGTCCTGTCGGCATGAAAAAGCAGGAGCAGAAAACAAGCCCGTAATTCACCCGCAGCGCTAACTCCAGTCACCTGGCAGCAAAGGGCAAAGGCTCAAGCAAGCACAGCTTGGAGGTTATCAGTGGGATTTTTCCATGATGTGCTTGCTCTGTTTATTGCCAACCATCTCCCGCTGGCCCTTGAACACCTTCCTTTCCTTGCCATCCACCCCACATGTTGGGGCAGCTGCGGTGTAGAGACAGGGGGCTGGAGCAGCTGCTGCTTCGCCAGGTGACTGCTCTGCCTCAGGACGAGTCGTCTCAGGGGGCAAGAAAGCCAAATCTGCAAGGACAAGCCCAGCCTTAGGATGAAAATGGAGTCATAGCTCAGCCTCTCTGAGCAAGGAAGGTGTTTGGAATCCCAGGGCATGGGCATTTTTGGCCCAGAAGAACTAGGATGTCCCAGGGAAGCTCTTACCGAGACCTCCTGCAGGAAAACAGATGAGCGCATGAGCTCAGGTCCCTTCCTGGGATGAGAGACCAAAGTCTCCTAGGAGAAAACAAAACAAAACAAGGCAAAGCAAAACAAAACAAAACAACAAGGTCACCAGCTCAACAGCATCCAGGTTTCCCATCCTTGCTCCAGGGCATCTGGGCTCAGCAGGACAGAAGAGCAGGAGCAGCAGCAGCTTATCCTCTGGTCCTGTGCGTGGCAACACGAGACCGTCGGTGCGAGAGAGCTGCAGCCATTGCAGATGGGTGCACCAGCCCTAGCAGCCTCGGCAGAGCTCAGTCCCAGGCTTGCTTGTCCCTTATGGCCAGGAACAGTTTGGTGTCGGTGCAGCACGGTGCTGTACAGCCCAGGCTGGGCATGGTGGCAGGTGGGGACACGAGGTGGCCCTGGTGGAGAGCCCTCCTGCAAGGGGCAATGCCAGTGGCATTCCCTGGGCTGGTGTGGTCAGGCAGGTTAGGAGAGGCTGCTTCCCAGCAAAACCAGTCTCTGATCTCTGTCCTGCTGTTTCCAGCTGGGCTTAGTGCTGGATTTTCTCCCCAGCAGGGTGCTTGCTGCCCGGCTGGGTTTCGGGGCAAGCAGGCTCCTGCCACTGCAGAGCAGCAGTGGGATGCTGTGCTGGGTGTGCAGCTGGAGGAGAGCTCCTGAGGGTCAGCTGGCTGTGTCACCCCTCGTGGGAGGACGTTTTGTGGTCATGTCCAGGCTGAGGGAAGAGGCTCGCCTGCCCCAGAGCTGGCCAGGAGCCGACCACGGTGGAGAGGGAAAGTGCATCCTCTGCAATGCCCCTGAAGCAAAGCGAGATCTGCTTCCAGGCTATCGTGGAGTGATTGAGTACAAGTCCTTTAGCACCCATCTGTTATCTCTTAATTAAAGTTTCTTGCTAATTATTTTTTCTTGTCAAGAAAGCAAAGCTGCTGACTCCAGGGATTTACCAAAGCAGAGCAAACAAACGTGGGCTCTGCTTGCTGCAATTCTTCATTAATGGACAAAATTAACTTGGAACGGTCCATATCTTTGGCTACATCGATGACACTTAATTATGCCTGTTTCCTTACAAAGATGTATTTAGTTTTAAATCACTTGTGGAAGAACTGCCTCCTTAAGCATGAAATTCCTTCTTCTGGAAGGGAAGCTTTCTGCTGGCAACGAAAGCTGTGCAAGAGACCAAGCAGCACTGAAGGGAATGGACAGGAGGAGATCAAGGATGGGGTGCACTTCAGGAAGATGGTGTAGGGAAACCCTCTCCAGTGCTAGAGGCTGCTTCATCTCAGTGAGGGCTTCATCTCAGTGAGGGCAACCCCCAGGACCACAAAGCTACATCTGGGAGCAGAGCCACTAGCACCCCTTGAGCAGGGTCAGTGATGCCCAGGCCGGCCAGCATGGGTGCCAGAGCATGAGAGAAGCTACAGGGTTGTGCCACTTCCCTGGGAGACCCACATCCAAAGGCCAGAGAAGGTCAGGAACATCTCGCTGATCCCACTGGATCTCATTACAGGTCTCATTTACAGCGGGAAGTTGCAGGGTGTGAGACCTCGCTGCTCCATCTGCTTGGAGAGCTCTCAGCGTACCCCCGGCACTGTGTAAATATTAAATGTATAATTTATGAATGCATACACAGAGATCTAATTAGCTGCTCAGATTATTGCTCATGGCCGAGCACACAGCTCTGGGCGAGAGGTACGTAGGCTGGTAGGGGTGATACAGATACCTCAGGACAGTTTCCTGCTGCTGAAGGGCTCCATGTCCCATGGGAGGGAGGGGGACGTATTCTTTCTCACTGCCTCAGTTTCCCCACCTGCAAGGGCAGAGCCAAAGGCCACGTGTCCTGCAGATGAGAAGAGTACAAGAGGGTGCAGAGCACTTGTGCCCATTCCCCAAAAAATGCTTTGGTGCCTTCCTTTTGCTCACTCTGTGCTTACACCAGCTGCAGCCCCACGGTGCGTTTGGGCAGAGTCCTGAGGGTGGGAGCAGTTTTTCCAGTCTGCAAATCACCGGGATGGGTTTGGCCCCCAGGAGTGCTTGTAAGGGGCTGGCTTGGGGCACAAGGAGCCCCACCGGGGTGCTGGGGACGGGGGGAGCTGCAGAGGCTTTGGCAGTGCTGCCCTTGCAGTCCCTCTGCAGGTTAAGAATCATTAAGAAGGGAAACGAGGAGAAAGTTTCAGCTGAGGAGCTCCAGCTGGGCAGGCTGGATTTGGAAGCATTAAAATGCATTTCTGTGGGAAAGGCTCTGGTTGCCCTCACCTGTCCCCACTGCTGGTATCTGCATCTCAGGACAGGCAAAGGGAGGTGACACGGGGAGGCCAGCGGGGTGCCATGCGTTCATATGGCTGGATGTGACATGGGGACCTGGCTCAGCCCCAGTGAGGGGGTCATTAAACCCGTCTGGGGGAAACGCCTGCTCCAACACGGTGTTTTGGGTTTCTCCTTTGTCAGGAGCCTTAAGTGATTGCCCTGGGAAAGACTATTGCTTCCAAAGACCTGTCTTCCAGGAATGGCTCCCTCTGTCCTTCTGGATGGATGCCAGCGTGTTTGTGTTGTGTTTGAGGACCAACAGAAAATAATTCAAGGTGCCTTTTCCCCCATCCCAGCCTAGCCCTGCTGTTCCCAGCTACCGGCAAGCCCTCAGCTGCAGTCCTGAGAAGCAGAGCTGGGCGCCCCAGAGCTTTCCCCTGGCCCAAATCCTTCCCTACGTCACTGCAGCGAGCGTTTCTCCATGCAGTGCTGGGTGATGCTGCGTCTCCACGGTCTCTGCCCGGCAGGTGTGAGGGCAGGAGGGTCAATGGCCTTACAGGAACCAGCAGGAAAGGGCAAGGGAGGGTCTTTTTACCTTATGCAAAGGAAGAAATTAGAGGAGAACTGGAGTAAGATGCTGGGATTCATGCTTTAGATCTGTTATCTGTGTGGATCCATCTGCCCATCTGCCTAGTCATCTGTCAATCCATCCATCTGCCCAGCTATTTGAACAGCCAACAGTCCCCCCTCCCCTGCTGCCATTCATTGCTCCTTCCCTCCCTCCTTCCACACTCCCACCCACCCATCCATCCCTCCACCCATCTGCCCACCCGTCCCTCCATCCACATACACAGCCTGCTGCTTGTATGCATCGTCCTCCATCCTCCTGTGTCGCTCTGCATCCTCACATACACTCATCCATCCATCCTCTTGCACAGTCATCCATCCTTTCTTCACACACTTCCCCCCGTCCCAGCTGTGCCCAGCCAGCCAGCTATCCATCTGCTTGCAGGCACACACACTCGTTCATCTCTCCACTCATCCATCTTCCACACCAATCTGCCCATTTATCTGGACCCAATCCAGCTACCCCTCCTCACGGACTCCTCAGCTGGGATGTTCTTCCTTCTTTCTGCCTGGCACTGGATGCTGTTAGCTCTTTCAAGGCACTCAGAACACTTTTAGCCAGTGTCTGGGATGATCCTGGGACGTCTCACCAGCATCTTACTACCTACAGCCCATTTCCCCTGCTGTTCTCAGCATCCCCTTCCCAGCAAGGACAGCATCCCCAGGGATACCATTTCCCTGTCAGAAGCATCCTGACATGCAGCTGCTTGCTGGGGGTCTGCAGGAGGAATCCCCCGGGGCCAGCTTTATCCCAGGGCACTCTCCTTTGCGGACGGGCTCAGGCTGTGGACTTTGATGTAAGGTGCAGGCACAGCTGGCTCACACCACACCGTGTAGCCCTTGGTCCCAGCTCCCAGCAGGACCCAGGAGCTGGTATCTGGAGAGAGAGAAAAGAGCAGGACGGGCACCGGGAGGCTTTTCCTATCGCTCCCCACTGTTGCCTTGCTGGGGCAGCTCGGTGTTTTGTCACCCTGGGGGGAGTCTTCTGCGATGGATTTGTTTAATCACTCTTGGTGAACAAAATTCAGACATTCGCGGCAACTGAAGGATGTGGGTTTCTGTAATGTCATTACATGTTGTGCAGAAGAAGCACTTTCTTTTCCTTGTTCTCATTTGCTGCCCCTTAATTATTTTCTTAGGAGAAGGAGGAAGCAGTCCTTCTCTCCATGTCATGCAGTGTTATTTAGGTGTCTATTTAGCTGTTATCTAGGTCTGCAAGTAGTTGTCTCTTTGTGGGGATGAAGAGGTAGAGTCTGCCCCTTACACAGGGGCTGCTTCTGACCTTTGCTCTTCCACGTTTCCTTCCTCTGCTGGTTTTTCAGCTGAACTGTGTTCTTAATGACACGGGCATAGCGTTGTGTGCAGCTTGTAGGGTCCAGCGCTTTCTGTTTTGTTCTCAAGCCCTTGCTTAATAATTCCTATCATTGGGTTTGCATTTTTGATTGCCACTGAGCGGATGTTTTCGGGGAATTGAGTGTGACACTCCAAGACGTGTTTCCATGGAGGCTGCAGCTAATTTGGAGCCGTGACTGCAGGGACAGCAAGGCAAACAAGCCCTTCCTCACCCCATGTGTCCCTGTGTGTTTATCGATACAAAGCTGGTCTGTACCGTGACACCCTTCTGTAACACTTTTGCCCTCAGCTTTAATTTTGCTGCCCTAACAGCCTCGGCTGCCCCCTCTCGCTGCCGTGCCCCCCTCTTCCACGTGAATTACAGCGTGCTGGGCAGCTCTGGCCCAGCTCTGATCTCTGTCAGACCTCACCGGTGACGTCTTCCTGTGCCAAGCCTGACCGCCCCTCCTCACCTTTGGTCTCCCGACCTTTAGCTGCTATAAATCCCTGCGAGGACTCTCCTTGTTTTTCAGGGCTGCCTGGTTTCCTGGGGAGCCTTTAGTGAGGCACCTTGTCAGAAGCATTTTGGAAACCTGGGAGTGTTGTGAGGATCCAACACCCCTTGTCGGTGCACAAAGCTTGATGAAGCCTGGAAGGAGATGCTCACCCCCTGCTCACGCCCTGTCCTGCTTCACCCCGCATCATGCACGCACACGTACGGTTTTATTCTTGCCACACGCAGCTCAGCACAGCCCGTGTAGCAACACGGGAAAGATTCAGTTGCCAAGCATCATTAATGAATGTCAGCTCGAACTCCTGTCCAGAAACCTGAGAAAATTCAATTAGGCAGCTGGTGCCCAATGAGCTGTACTGCCCCACTCGCGAGATGCTAAATCAAACAGCTCAGCAAGGCATCATGTTATTGTAGTGAGAGAAGAAAAACCAAGCAGGGAGATAAACAGCATAGCGTGCGCCAAGCAGCTGCCCCTCTCCGAAGTGTGGCACAGGTAGGCTGCGATCCTCCCACCTCATTTCCTAGGCAGGGAGCTGCAAGGGCAGCTGCCCACTTCCCACCTCCGCGAGTAAATAACGCAGGTTTGCTGGTAGCAGGTCCTGGGGCTCTGTCACCTCTCTGCCCTGGGAATTTGTGACGTGTGTGTTTGAGTTGCCTCCTGCAGCAAGCCCTGTGGATGCAGGAGTGGCAGGGGCTTGGTGGCGTGAGCAGCGGGCTGTGCTGTGGGGCGTTTGGCTGGTGAGCCATACGTGTGGCCCTGGTGTGTCTCCTGCAAGGTGAAGGTCAGGGGAGAGCATCCTGTGCGATAGATGTGGTCCGTGATCTGGTCTAAGGTCACAATAAACCACTGCCAGGGTCAGGAAGAGAACGTGGGCTTCCCTGACCATCCTGTCTGTCCATGCCTCGGTCCTTCCCTCTGTTGCTGTACAAGTTATGGTAAGATCCTATTTCCAAGGCAGCCCTGGGGTCCAAGCTCACCTGCGTTTCTCTTCTCCCTCCTCCACAGACAGCCACATCCAGTACGAGCGCGTAGGCGCGGACGTGACCATGAAGTGTGGCTCCATGGACTGGGACGCGGCCGTGACCTGGACGGCCAACGGCACCGACATCGACGACTCCCACCTGAACGGCTCCTACCTGATCCTGAAGAACGTGGACCTGACGCAGAGCGGCCAGTACTCCTGCTACGAGGGCTCCTCCTGGCACCTCAAGTACCAGACCTACCTGAGGGTGGGAAGTGAGTACCCTGGTGTGTGACATTATGGGGATGGGGGGACAGAGTCGTGCTGTCTCTTGAGCCAGAGCAAGCTGCCCGTGACATGTGAATCCCCTTCTGCCCCAAACTTGGAGTCAAAGCTGGTAATGACGCCCCCGGAACAATTTGGGAAGGGATGTTGCTTCTCCAGCCAGACCATGGTGCAACAGCAGGGGCAAGTAGAAAGGGTCAGGGTTGAGCCCTTTTTTTGGGCACCCAGGGAGGAAGAGCACTGACCATGGTTACTGCAGTGTGTTTTTATCAGAGGAACAGCCAAAAAGTGGTGGAGGCTGCTGTGTGCTTGCAGGAGAGCCCGTGCGTGGCTGCAGTGGAGGCCAGCTGCACATTTCACAGGATTTTGCTTATCTTAAGTGAGTGATGTGCTGATTCACAGGTCTCGTTGTGGGAGATAAGAGCTGTGCTATATTTCACACCACCCGGATAGCTGATAGCAGCTGTATGTTTCGTGGGCTGCTGTGTTTGTACAGCTGAGAGCAACTGTGGGTTTTGAGTTTGTAACCGAGAGCCGGGGGTGCCAGGAGCACCAGCTGGCAGTGAGCTGGGGCTGCCACGGAGGATGCTGCGAGGCACCAGCCAGGAGCCCCCCAGGGACATGCTGGCCATCGCCAGGTCCCCATTTCTCTGCTCCCTGTCTCACCTTCAGCACCTTGCAGGTGCATTTCTATCAGAGGGGGGTCAGGCAGAGGGGCTGTGTAAGCCTGTGACGCTGCAGGGCATCGATCTCATGGTACTGGATTCTGTTGGGAGGGATGCTGGCATGTGGGCCAGGGGGAAGAGGTGCTGGACAAAGCTGGAAATTGAGGAGAAAAGTAGGCGAGGGTGGAGTTAGCTGCCTAGGGCAGGAGGACGAAGGTAGCAGGGCTGGGAGTATGGCAATGAATGGTGTGTGGCTGGCAAGCATGTGGTCAGGGACCCCTTGGCTGTGTTTTCAGGGCGAGGAGGTGTTCAGAACCCAGGGGCAGGGTTGTCCATGGCTGCAAACACCCTGCAAAATGAGCAGGGGCTGCAGCCCTCATCTGGAGGACACAAGGGGAAGGGGGGCTCTATGGTCTCCAGCCACCTCCTCCTCAGCTGTGGCATCGCCATGACTTTGTGATGGCTCTTGCCTCTGCTAAACACCTCACTTAGAGCAATCCCTGTCAATCCGCTCGGGGACCCGTGGGAATTGCTCGGCGTTAGAGCCAAAATCCCACTGTTTCCTACCGCTGTGTGTTCCTGGCCAGTGCCTGCTCCCAGCCCCACCAGGCACTGAGCAGCCGAGGGGCACGCTCGGACACCACGGGGGCTGCAAGCAATAAATAAATAAGCGAGTGCCCGGTGTTGATAATGCAATTAATTATGCAAGGAACTAATCAGGTGAGGTGCTTTTAGCGGTAATTAATTTAATTGCCTGGATTTTAATTTAATGTTCTCTGCGAGGCTTCTTTTCGCAGCACCGCTGCTGCCCCCGGCCCCTGCCTGCTCCCCGCGCTTCCCTGCCTCTCCGGGGGTGGTCGATGCCCCGAGGTGAGCGGGATGCAGCGGGGGAGCATCCCTGGTGGCATCCCTGGTGGCAGGTTTGCAGCACCCAGTGGCAGCTGGTGGCGGTGGGGATGTTTGCTGTGTTCGGCTGGGCAAGGGGCGAGCAGGGTGAGCGCGCACGAAGGCTGCAGAGGAGAACCTGTGGTTTGAGGATCTTGGACTTGTTTCACTTAAATTGGGCAGGAAGTTAAGTGAAAACAGGCCTGTGGCTGCGCTTTCCTATCTCAGCAGGGCAAAGCAGCAAAACGAGAAGGCGGAAGGGCTGGGGGCTGCGTGCAGAGAGGTCTCGCTAAATAAAAAGCACTACCTGGGGCGTGCGTCCTGAGCGAGGCAGGGAGGGGGGGGACAGGGGCAGACAATCACAAGGAGCCATTGGAGAGCCGAGGAGGAGCAGGAGAGGTGTCAGTTAGCAAATCTAGCTCTGTACTGGGGTTCAGAGAGCACAGGGATGAAGGGAGAACTGCCAGGAGTCAAGCTGAGCGAGACCTTACAGAGGAAACTCAAGCAGGGTTAGCTGTATGCGTAAAGAGAAAGCAAGGAGAGAAAGCTGAGCTGTGCAGCCAGGCTGAAATGTAACGGAGGCAGCCCCCCAGTTCTGCGTGTGCCCCTCCAGGTCTAACTGGTGATACTGGGGGAGGCGGAGGAGGGTAAAACCTGAAGGTGGCTCTCTGCTGTGCAAGCAAACTCAAAGAAAAAGCTGTGCTGAAGTCCACCTCATCCCCAGGTAAGGAGCTCTAAGTTCATCAGCCAGGCTCGTTAGCGACTGAGGGGTCACTGGTGGCAGCCAGGAATGTGGGGAGAGGCAGCGTGCCTCCTGTGCTTGAGAGAAGAAAAAATCCCGATCAGACAGCCTGACCCCACTGCGCCCCGCTGTGCTCTCAGAAGAAAGAACAATTAAAGATGTGGAGACAAATGGAAAATGGGAGAAAATATAACGGGAGCTTGCCAGCGATATATCACACCAGATTAACCTGATAGCTCTCTTTGATAAGGGAACTGATTTTCTAGGTCCAGAAATGTGGTCGATGTAATCTGTCTTGACTTCAGTGAAGTATTTGCTATGATGCCACATGGGAAATTATGAGTTAAACCAGAGAAAATGTGGATTAGTATGGGAGTTGGAACACGGCTTAGGAAATGGCTAAAGGGGATCAGATTGTGCTGAAAGGGGAGCTGCTGGGAGGGATGGGGGAGCTCCGGCATGAGGTTCAGACCGCTCTGCGATGTGTTTTCCACAGTGGCTCTGGCCCAGGAGGAGGGAGCCTGGGTGGGATGTGCTGGTGGCTGCGGGGTGACCCCGGGGTTCCTGGGGTGGGGGTTTCACGCTGGAAAGGCTGGGATGCAGCACAATGGGGAAAAAGGCACAAAACACGTGAAGGTGGCTCATGGATGCACTTCAGCAGGCAGGCAGAAGGATATGAGGGGCTCAGATGGTCCTCAGGGGAGGTTTTGATGCCTGGGTCCAAATCACGGGGGATGTGACCAGGAGCTCAGCAGCACCCAGGGGAGTGTGCATAGCCATGGGGAGCCGTGCTGTCCCATCCCCTGCAGAGATGGGGACACAGCAGTGGGGACAGTGTGCATCCAGGGGTGGGATGGCTGGGGGTTGGAGAGACCACCCGGGAGAGGAGGAAGAGCCCACAGGCATACTTGTCCCTGGGTCACCCATCTCCTGTGTGCAAAGCACCCTGGCACAAAATGCCCAGGGACACTTCTGCAGGGCAGTCGGTTCCAGAGGGCTTCGAGCAGCCGTGCCTTGCTCTGAAACCTGTTCTTAGGTGAGCAGCTGAGCACGGGGTGAGGCACAGGAGGGCAACCAGAACGCACCGTGCATATCTCCAGCGGGCTGTCCACCCCACAGCCTGGGACACGGGGGCTGTCCCAGCGTGGCCAGCAGCAGCAGGAGATGGGGCCGGGGGTTTTGCACGCCTGGGCTGAGCTGCGGGCACTGGGCTCCCGGCTGCCCCCAGCGCCGCAGCTCGGCGTTTGGAAACGCGCGGCCCGAGGGCCTGGGGATGGATGTAACAAAGACGTTGGGAAATAATGTGCTCTTGAGGTTTGGCACACGGCTCCGTGCATTACAGAATGTTATAAAAATACTGCTAATGGGCCAGAGAGGAGTGGAAACGCGCGGCGGAGAGGCTGCCAGAAGCCGGAGAGCGCACATGGGAGCGGGGAGGCCTTGTGTGCAAGCAGGGGAGGGAGGCAGCCAGCCGGGCGGGCGTCCGTCCTTCCGCTCCCATCCTCCCATCCCTTTCTAACCTGCTTATCTTCATCCTCCGCCCGCCCACCTCCTGGTATTTGCACCTCTCCTCTTGCCCCTCTGCCCTGTGCCGGGATGCCCGGGCGCTGCCGGCCGTGCTGCTCACCCCATCTTTGCCCGGTGGCAGGGATGCAAGTTGGGATGCGGGCGGCAGGGTGGCCGTGGGATGGGGATGCACGGCCAGGAGCCACCGTAAATGCTGCCCACGGTGGTGGGAGGTGGGCTGGCAGTGGGCAAGCGGGGTCCGGGCTGGCCTCCTCCCTCCCGTGTCTGTCACTGCCGCGGCTGGCGAGAGAAAGGGAAAAAACATGCGGTTTGACGGAAAACGACATGGAAAAACAACCAAATTAACAGAAAAACAAACAAAGCAAAACCAGAGGGGGGGCGAGAGGGGGAAGGGGCAAAGCAACAGGAACCACATGTGAGCAGGGAGGCCGGGAGAGCCCGAGTGTGTTCTCTGGCCTGATTAGCAAGCGATCAAACATCGGCCACTAATAAATAATCAGAGCCTCCCTTCTCCCTGCCTTAGAAGTCCCTTTCCTCCCAGCTGGGCTCCAGCTGCGACCAGAGGGTTGGACTGCAGTTCGCATCTTTTTTTTTTTTTTTTTTAATAGCTTCTTTTTTTTTTTTTTTTTCTTTTTCACCCATCCAAACTGAAGAAACAAAGAAGGTAACAAGCTCACAATTTAAGACATTCAGCTCTGGCTCCCCAGCCAGCTGCGGGCCAGAGCACCAGGCAGGTGTGAGCATCCCGTGATGCGAGGCGGCTGTCTGTCTGGAGTCCTCCTTGGGTTGATTTGGTGCGAAAAATTGCACATGGGCAATGCTCACCCGCTGATTTTGAAGGACAGAGGTTGGGCTGCCCCAGCAGCCGGCGGTGAGGCTGCACGTGCCCGGCAGCAGCACATCCTCAGGCTCCCCCATCGCTCCTGCTGCTGGTGGGGATGCTGAAGGCACAGAGTGGGCCTGGGCTAAGCGTGTGCAGAGACTTTCTTGCTCACGTCCAGCAATCTGTGACGCAGGGATTGTTTTTTTAAAAACCTTTCTGATGGATTTTTCCCCCATGAACTTAGCCAATCCTTTCCCGCGGCCATGTAAACTGAGGCTATTTCGAGAGCAGCAAGTTAAACATGATGGCGGCGGTTCCCGGGCACCGGGGCCAGCTGGCAGCAGCAGCACTCTCCCCTAGGATCCATCCTTCTCACCCTCCAAACCAGCCACCCTCATCCCTCCCGCCCCTTGGGGACAGCCCTGTGTGAAGTCACCCTCTCAGCTGTGCCCAGGGAGCACTTGGGGCAGAAATGCATGAGCCTGGACAAAAACCATGCTAGGGATGGTGCTAATAAATTAAAGAGTGTGGCTGCTGATGTTCCAGTGTCAGGAGATGAACCCAGAAGCTGTCAGGTTTATTGCTGTGGATTTTTCCCCGGGTGCCTGTGGCACGGGAGGATGCACAAGTGGAGTGGCCCTGGGGATCCTCACGGGAAAGCATCACCCACAGCTGCCCAGAGAGCCCTGGGCAAGGGACCATCAGACAGGGTTGACCGAGTTGCAGGGGCGTCTCGTTAATTGAAATCCAGCTTTATTTCATGGGTCATGCAGGCTCTCTGCAGGCCACCTTGCCACGCTGAGGTTTGTTTGCGGCTAGGGAAACTCAGCGGATGAACTTTGCTGCCCGTGCCCTGATTTCGGGTCCTGGCCCGGCTGGGAGCTGGAAAGGCATGCTGGGTAATGATATGCAAATTGCCATCCCAGCTTTTTAAGGAGCAGGCCAAAAAAAAAACCCACCAAAAAGCCCAACCACGCTCCCAAATGCAATTAGTCCTAATCGAATTAGGAGCCGGAGTAGAAAAACAAACACGTTTGAAGGCAGCGGGCAACCTCTCTGCCGTGGCCCTGCGGGAGAGCCTGGGCGAAACCGTGCCTGCTGGCCGTGGGTGCACGCACGCACACGCACGCTTGCACGCTCGCACCCACGCGTGCACGCACCCGCACCCCGCTGCCTTCCTCCCGTCCTTCCCCTCGCCGGGCTCGGCAGCCTGCCCAGCTGCAGCATAGCAGAGTGATGCTTCCTTGGCTCGCCGCGTAAAATATGATAATCTGGGGCAGCCGGTGTCAGAAACAATAAAAATATCCCCTCTCCCATCCTCGCGGCCCCCCTGCGCACATGGGGGAGCTGGGGGCGGTGGGGCTCGGCACGAGCGGAGCGGCACGTGGCATTTATTAGGTGTCGGTGCGCAGGCTCGCAGCGCCCCGGGGCAGAGCACAGCCAGGAGGTGCTGGGGCCGGTGTGTCCCCGGGGCCTGGAGGGACCTGGCCCCGTGCTTGGGCTGCAGTGACCGATGAGCTCATGGCCGGCTGGCTGCCCTGCAGAGCTGTGCCCTCAGCCGGAGTCACGGCAGGAGCAGCCTGTGGCACGAGGGCAGCGAGAAGACAGCGCTTCTCTTGGGACCTCGTAGCGCTGTGTCATGTAGCTGGAGTCCAGAGACCGGCTTTGGATATTTCTCTGCCCATTTCTGGTCCTAATCTGCTTGTCACCCCCAGCACCCCTTTCTCCTGGGATGGGGTGGGAGGAGAAGATGTGGAAGGGCTCCGAGGCTCAGCAGTGTGCAGGGACACCCGCCCTGTCCTCTCATGGCACGAGCACCGAAGGCTGCACGCAGCGTGCTCTCGGCGTGCCATCGTCCCATGTTGGAAGGATGGCACTGCAGCCTCCTCGTCTCTTCCGAGGTTTGTTTATCCTTGTTAACATGACAAAAACAGCATAGTAATTAACTAAGCCCAAGGCCAGTCTAAACAGCTTCCCACAACCCCTGCTCCCTCATGCCAGGAATTAGGGATGCGCGGTGCGGCAGGACTGAGGCATCCCAACACCGTGGCCAGGGGACAGTGGCTGTGGGCTGGGGACATATGTGCTGGGGGGCATACATTTGAGGCACAAGGCTCTGCTTATGCTGGACTCCATTCCAGGAAGGATTTAATCTCAGCTGCTCCTAAGTGCCCCTTGTCAAAATATTTAGTGCGAGCTTCCTGCCGCCTGCCCGCGGTGGGTCCCCAGCTCTGGGTGCTGATGGAGGGGAGGGACAGGGGCACAGCCACCTCCTGTCCCCGCAGCCATGGGGTATGGCTACACAGACCCGGCTGATGGTGGGCATCCACCAGGGGATGTCCCCAGAGGCACAAAGACCCCGTGGTGGGGACCCTCTGCCTTCCCCACAGGCCCATCCCTCCTGCGTGGCAGGAGAGGGGATAACCATGCTACCGAACCATACCCAAAAGAGGAAAGGTGGCAGTAAATCCTCATTTCTCCCAAATCCCAGTTCTTCTCCATCCCTCTCCAAATTTGCCGTGAACCCAGGTGGGGCCCCGGGCAGACGGAGAGGTCCCAGCCAAGACCCCGCAGGGGCTCAGGGCAGGTGCAGGCAGCACCCGGTGTACTTCAGCGTGAAGACATTGTCATTAGCTATGGTTTCCCGAGCTGGTGAGTCTGCTGTAAATAATTTAAAAGACTAAATGTGCGCTAACAGCAGGTCCGTGTGGTCAGGGAGGGGAGGAGAGGAGAGGGAAGAGAGTCTTGGGTCCGGAAAGCGGAGAAGAGAGCGAAGTGAGATTATTTTCCTCCCGCTAGCAAGACGGGGTGGTGTCTCCCCCCAGGAAAAGGAGTCAGAGGGTTCCCATGCCCGATGGACCCCTTCTCTCCCAATCCCCCCCCGAGCTGTCAGCATCGGTACCAGAGGCAACTGCAGGACAATTTCCAGTTGCTCTTGCTCCAAGCACTTTAATGCTGTTTAAACAATTACGCAGTTGATAAATTTTGACAAGAAGAGATAGAAATAGCCTGGGAGAGCCACGCAGTAGAAATGCTCTAAACAGATGTCCCTTTTCTCCCCCTCCTCTGCTCCCTGGGGGTCTTTATCGCTTGCTGCCAACTAAACAAGACAGTGTTTGCTTGAGTTGGGACGGTGCGGGTGGGGGGAGCAGAATGCCTTATTAAAATGGTTTATGATACTGTCCCTGGGGTGACGGCTGCTTGTTTTCTCTCCAGAATGGTCTCCTCTGCACCGACGGGAGCTGTGCACAGCCTGCTGAGCGCGGGATGTGGATAACGTTGTGCTGTTTGTCCCTTTCCCCTCTGGCACACGGCGTACCAGATTGGCAGCCTGACAGCCAGTGGTTCAGGGGCCATTAGTCCCATCCCAGAGGTACAGGGGACGAAGTGACCACAAAACCAGGGCTGGATGGTAGTCAGGTCCATGGGGGAAGCTCGGTTTACACAGCTGAGCTCAGGTGTGTAGGGAGAGGAGGGGGATGCTGCTGGCTGTCTCCAAAGGCCAGGAGATTGCTCAGCTGTGCCACCAGCACAGGTCTGTGCCAGGAAACTGCGAGGAGCCTGGGCTGAGCCCTTGGTGCAGTCTTGCTCGCTGCAGCTGAAGTTGCAGCTCGTGTCAGGCTGCCTTGGTGGAGCACTCCTGACCCTGCCTATTTTCCTTGCTCCAGCCTGTGCAAAAGCACACAGCATCCCATGAGTGCACAGCACCAGGCACGGCTCCTGGGAGTGAGAACAGGGAGAGGTGGTGATGTCCATCCATCAGAGCAGATTGGGCAGTGCTGCTGTGGGTCTCAGGGCACCCTCCTTCCTTCAGGAAGGCTGGCTGTGTCCCGTGTGTCCTAGAATGCATGTCTGCACGTGGCCATGATGCTCCAGCTCGGTTGTGTGCAATGCCCATGGGAATGTGCTCGCCTCCAGTGCAGGGCTTGCCTCTGCCTTGTGTTCAGGTGCCAGCCACCCACCCCTCCATCCCTGACTTCCCCAAGTCTCCAGCCAGGTGCAATGACCCAGCAAAGCCCGCTGTCACATTTCCAGGGGATGCTCTGCACAGCCCCAGCACTGGCACAGCTGCAAGAAGCCCTGTGAGGGGTGGCCTCCGGCTCACGGGCAGGGTGGCACGAGGGTCCCAAAGGCAGGGGGCGGCCCCCTTTCAAGGCACTATCGAGTGTGTGGGTGGTGTTCCTGCTGGCCTGGCTCCCTGCAGGAGGGAGCCCACCGGGGCTCTCAGCACAGCTGCTGATCTGCTGCTCTCGCACAGAGGCAGGTCTCCAAATCATCTGCAGCTCCAGCCTGCACGGGCTCCAACACAAACAGCCCGGGCACAGGTGCGTGGGGTTTCCTCCAGCTTTGCATTGGAGCACAGCCCCCCACGGGGCTCCCCAGCCTGCCCAAGGCGAGCACCTGCAGCAAGCAGAGCACACGGGGGCAGGGTGCACACTGCAGGAATCTGCTCCACATTGCGTCCCCCCTGCACCGCCCCAGCTTTTTTCCCCAAGGAAAATGCAGTGTGCTGGCAGAAAGGGGGATTCCCTGCTGGGAAAAGAGGCACCGAAGTGGGGTGAGCTGCCTTGTGTTGTTTTTGCTGTGTCTGCAGCAGGGAGACAGACCCGCAGACCTGGGGAGGGAGGATTTTCTGTCCCACCCGTTGACCTACTGCATCGGACGTAAATGGTGAAATTAAGTCCCAGATCAGGTCCCTGCACTCTTCATGGAGAAGAGAGCACGGAGGGAGGTAGCGGGTCCCATGACCCCCACTGCAATTCACATTAATGTGAAACAAGGGGGAAAACACTGCTGGTTTGGGTTAGAGGGGACTGTGCAAGAGTCGGGGCTGCTCCTTGCTGCAAGTACCAGTGAAGACACACGGCCACGTTTGCAAACCAGACATGCCGTGCTTGCACACCAGCAGTCCCATCACCTCCAGGGTCATGGGAAGGGAAGCAGCCCTTGCTTTTTTGTCTGAAAAGGCAGCATTCGTGGGTGTGATCTGTGGGCTTCTTCACAGGCATTAAACATCCCATAAGCTGCTGTGATACGTAGTCTGTGCAGGTGTACCTTCACTGCTTTCCCTTCCTGTGCCTCCCCACCTCCTGATGCCTGGGCTTCAGGGGCAAGCAGAGCAGCTTCCCAGGCTGAAGGGTTTGGGAGGACTGTGCTGCCACGCACCCCAGGGCTTAATTTGGAGGAAAAAAAGGGCAAACATGTATAGGGCAAGGAAGATACCTCCTCTGTGAGAGTGCTAGGGTGGATGCAGCCCAAACTGTGGGCTTGCACTGGGACAGATTGGGCTGAAAGACCAGTCCGGGGCTGCATTTGGAGCCAAGGTTGAGCCAGCTCTACTGAACTCTGCATATGTCCAAGGGGGAGGCTATTTTACCTCACTGCAGATCAGATCCAGGATGTTATTGCAGCCCTTTGCAGTCACACTAGATGATCTTTGAAGGTCCCTTCTGACTGAACTATTTTATCCCATTCTAATCTGTTACGGGGTGAGTAATTTGAGAAAGACCTTGGAAAACAAGAGAAAGTGCAGAAAGATGCCGGAGCAGGGGGAACTACCATAAGGAGGAAGACTGAAAATAGTCTGCTCAGTGGCTTCAGAAGGAGCTGGAAACAAGCCCTGACTCCGGCTGGTAATTGCCTCCAAGCGGAGAAGACACTGGGTGCTAAACTAGCAAGCAAAGCCATAACTAGAGCCAATGACTGGAAGCTGAGCGCAGCCACGTTCAAATTAGAAATGAAGCTCATATTTTTAATAGAAAAAATGATTAAGCATCGGAACAAACTGCCAAAAGCAGTGGTGGCTCCTCTGCTGCTTGTTATCTGCAGAGCAAGGCTGGCTGCCTCTCTGAAAGATGTCTCAGTCAAAGACGAGTTATTGGGCTCGGTGGAGGGGTAACGGTGGGATGTAATGGCCTGTGCAACCCAGGAGGTCAGGTGAGATGAACTAATTTTCTCCCGTGGCCTCCAAGCCTGTGAGTTAAGGAAGCTGCATGTCCCTGTCGGGCAGATTTAGCCTCACGGCCGCCGTTTCTCTCATCGGTGCCCCGATAACGTGACTCTGGGGTTTGGTGGTGCAGAGCTGGGTTTGGGGATGTTTGGAGGATGCTGCGCTCCCAGGCGTGGGATGGGGCCGAGACGATGCCCTGGGTGAGCGCTGTCCTCTGAGACAGCGGGAGCCTCTCCGAAGGAGGAGCTGACAGAGAGCTTTAGATGAGGAGCCGGACAGATGGAGATAATGTGCCGTCAGACGGCGCTGGGAGGAAGCTGGGAGCGGCTCCCCATGAAGCTCTGCCTCCTGCGTGCAGACAGGAGCTTGGCACAGCGTGCCCAGATGCACTTACCTCCCGGAACGGCTGGGCACAGCCCCCCAGG
Organism: Heteronetta atricapilla; assembly: GCA_011075105.1. Lineage (NCBI taxonomy): Eukaryota > Metazoa > Chordata > Aves > Anseriformes > Anatidae > Heteronetta > Heteronetta atricapilla. Next base: position 10,393,610 of record CM021763.1, read on the forward strand.
AGGAGCTGCCTCCCTCCCAGATGGGATCTGGGTGGCACAAAGCGCTCGGCGAGCCTGGCACTGCCTTGAGCCCTGGCACTCACAGCACCCCAGCTTGGTGTAAGGCAGGCCCTGGGGGTGCAGGGAGGCATCACGGGGGTGTAGGGTGAGACTGGGGTTATTTGTCTCTTCTTCAAGCCCTCTGGCCCTTCCAGGAGGGAGAAGAGCCACGCGTTACCCAGAGGAAGCCACGCACCCTGCAGCGCCACGTCCTCGTGCAAAGCAGTGGGGGTGGCGCAGGGGGATGCAGCCCGAGGCAGAAGGATTTAGTCCAGGGCAGCAACTTGAACTGGGATGCCCCCTGATGTAGCTGGGGACGTGAGGGGACCAGGCTGGCATTGCTTGTGGTCATCTCGCTGCCCCAGCAGCTTGCACAGGGTGGGCAGGGTGGCGGGGACACGAGGGGAGGCAGATACAGCCTGCTGCTGAGCATCTTTTCCCCTGGAAGGAAACGAAATCTGCAGGCAGGCGATGCGGGTGCAGCATTGGCAGCAGGAGCTGGCTCTGCTCTGGCCGGGAGGGGGCCGAGCCCTGGTCACCTCCCTCTCCGCAGCGCTCCCTGCTTTGCATGAAAGAGGCGCTTTGATTGCTGACATCTGTAGACAATCAGATAAGAATTAGAGTTATTCCTCTCGGCATAAATGGTATTTCTAATCTCATAATCCCTTAATATTGTTCTCACCAGGATGTGGCCACCGCTAATCCCTGAGAGTTTGTTCTCAGGCAAATTTCAGCGAGGCCAGGGAGGTGCATGGACAGGGGTTTGTCTGCCTTCCCCCTGCCCCAAGGAGCCCCCCTGGGGTACGCAGCAGGCAGGGAAGTGCCGGCCTGGCTGCTGCCCCTCCTGCCAGCCGGGGATCTGAGTCTGGGATCGAGGAGCCCGTGCATCCCTCCGAGGTGCTGCTGGGGGGCTCTGATGTGGTTTTGCCACTCGGCTGCTTTCTGAAAGAGGCTGATCCCCGAGGGATCTGCTGGAGAGGTGCAGCGAGGGCAGAATCCTCCTGCTGCAGGACGGCAAAGGCCCCCAGTCAGGGGGAGGGAAGTGCTTTGTAAGGATGCTGAGCTGCATTCGTCCCTCATTTTGCATCCTCCCTACACTAGAGATGGGACAGCCACGTGGGTTGCTCCTTACCTTCCGTCCTGATGTTGTGCCCACATCCAGCAACACACCGTGGCCTTCCTCCAGGCCACCTCACAGGCACAGTGGAGGTGGGAAGGGAGCTGGACACTGCACACCCTGTGCCCACCACAGGCAGGGACCAGTGTTTCCCTTGTCCCTGCTGCATCCATCCTTCCCCAGCACACCATGTGTGCCGAGCAGGACCCTGTGCTGGGGTCGTGGCCATGTTCCCAGTGGGTCAGAGGGTTACAGGGGAGGCTTCATGCAAGAGGCTTCATGCAAGAGCCCATGAAAGCACAGTCCCCTCCATGCCCCCCTCCCAGCACCCCTCCGGCTGTGTTTGAGCGGGGTGCAGGGTACCGACATCCCTCCCGCTGCCAGGCTGAATCCTGTCCGTCACTCCCTCGCAGCCCCGAGCAGTGTGTTACTATAGCTACGTTTCCCCGAGCTCAGATCTCTGCGGGGCTGAGGTCTCGCTGTCATTTCTGCGTGGCTGGAAGGAAAGGAGAGGGCTTAGCCTCGAGGTCGGCTGTTGCAGACCATGCCACAGGGGTGCTGTGATTGTAGACTCGGGTGCCGTGATGCAACTTGGCCAGGAGTCCCTCAATAGCTTGCAAACACCAAAACTCTGCGAGATCCCTGGGAAAAGAGCTGTGGATGGGGCTGGCTTGCCATGAGCCAGCGCCACTCACCCTGATGTGTTTTCCTTCTGCTCTCTGAAAGCTGATAAGGAGCTGGTGGGCACCCTCGTTGCACTGAAATGTCAATTTTAGGGGAGGGATTCCTGAAGGTTTTGCCCTCAGGGGGAAAGAGGGAATGAATGGGTTTTGTAGTTCACTGGCATCTTCGGAAAATGCTGCAGAAGTCAGAGTCAGCTGAAAATTTGGGGTGAATCAGGAAGTTACTTGGTTTCAAGGTTTCAGTTGTTTTATTCTTGTTTGACGGGATTTGTGTTTTATGGAAATCAAAGGGAGCTCCTAAAGGGAAAGCCCTGGAAACGTGGCCCTTCACTTAAACTCACCAGGAGCACAAAGCTGTTGTTGTGGCTCTGCTGGAAGCAAGTGAAGCACAGCGCACACACGAGCGTGTGAAACCCTTCGGTGTGGCCGGATCCGGGGCGTTCCCTGTGTCTGGGTGTGGGGAGGGCAATTTGCTCCATCCCCTTTGGGGTGTCCCCTGGGCTGCAAGTGGGCACTGTGGGAGCTGGGCTGGAGATGGGTGGGCGAGCAAATGCCCACGTGGGCACGCTGGGTCTGGCGTGGTGCAGAGCTGCAGGGCAGGACCCCAGGACACGAGAGGTGGGAAGGAGAGGGGTGAATGCCTCTCCTGGTGCCAGGACCACCCATCTCTGCCCGTGCCTGTCGTTTCTCCTTCCACATCCCATGCTAGGATGATGCACCGCCCTCCCCGGGATATCCCTCTGTGCAGGGCCCCCTCCCTGCTGTGCCTTTGCCCTGTGCCTCATTCTGTGCAGCGAGCCCCGAGGGCAGGTAAGCAGCTAAGATTTACATCCCAGCCCAGCCTGGGGGAAGGCTTTGTCCCCAGACTGTGCTGGCATCCTGAAGGGTGTCACAGGGCATTGCATTTGTGCCAGAGGGCTGTGACAGCATCCCTTTATTTGGTGGCCTCCAGAAGCGGAGTGTGCCTGGGCTGAGCAAGCAGAGACAGTGGGGCAGGGGTCCCACCGAGACTTCTTTTTGGGGCAGTGGGGAAAAATTTCGGTCTCGATGTTCCCCACAGCAGCTTCTGGTATGTGGCCACTGAGCCGAGGACCCGCTCCCCCCGTCCGGCCATGCCTCGCTGGCTTATCATTTCCAATCCTATCAGAAACAAAACTGCTGCTGCTTAATGCTTCATTACAGGCTGTTATGTGTCTCCTGCACTGCCCAAGAGAGCAGCAAGGAGGGCTCTGACTCTATTTAATAACTGTTTCATGGTTCCTAATTGACAGATAAAAACGCTACTAACTCGGTTTCATCAAACATAATCTATGGGCAGGAGCGGCGCTGCCCTTCTGGAGGCCGGGTGGCAGTGTGAGTTTGGATCCATTATTTTGACATGGGAAATCCATAACGTGCTGATGTGCCACGTCGATGACGGGTTTATGCCTCGCTTTTTCCTCAGTTGGTTTTGGCTTTTTTTTGACCACGCTGGGGGAAGCCGGTGCTGCCGGCTCTGGGGGGCTGGAGCTGGGGGCTGTGCCCAGCATCATGCCCTTGCACCGTGTCCCGGGGACCCAGGGCCGGGTGTCATTTCTCCCAGCAGATCCCCAGCCGCAGGACTGTCCCCCTGGGGCTGTCACTCTGAGCCATGCTCGTACCGGGGAGGGAGCTGCCAAACCTTCCAGCTCTGACAGGAGAGCAGCCTCACTTGCTCGGATGAACGAGGAAGGGATTTGTTCTTGTAAATTCAGAGATGTCGGGAAAACAGGATTTTTCTCCAGCACTGCGTGTTTAGCAGAAGCTCGTCGGCTCTGGGGGATTTACCCTGCCCCTTTCTGCTGACTCAGGTGACCAAGTGACCCAGACTCCTTCCATGCTCTGTGACGAGGAATGCCAGACAGACAAACCTCTGCTCTCCTCAGAGGGGCACACGTAATCGCACAGCCAAAAACGCGGGTCTAGGATGTGCCAATAGTAGTGACAAGGGTTGCAGAGGTGTGGTTGAAAAGCCGCGCATCCTACAGAAAACCTGCTGCTTGCTGGATACCCTTGGGGGTGTGCAGCTGGAGGAGTGGCAGATCTCTCAGGTCGAGGGATTGTATGGCTGTTTGGGGTCAGAGATCAGTAACCACAGTCAGATGCCAGGAAAAAGCTTCACCATCAGATGTTTTTGTAGTGCTTGGGAAGCTCTCACCTTCCCCATGGTGTTCTCATACCCAGCAAAACCTCCAAAAGCAGGGGATGGATGGAGAGGGGCAGCTGCAGAGCAGCGTCATGAGCCCATAGCCCTTTGCAGAGCAAGGCAAATCTGACAGCAGCTGAAGTCATCCTGGGAGAGGAGAGAGGTTATTGGTAGCGAGCGCTTCAGGGATAACACGGAAGATATTGATTTAAATAAAAATCACTGGAACGGCAGCTCTAACAGGACCCTGTGGGTCACTTGGAGGAGAATCAGAGGCAGCAGAGCTGCAAGGCTGGCACACTTGGAGCATTTCCTAGCTGCAAATACCATGCTGGAGAGCGGCAGGATTGGTGCCTGCACACGGGAGCAGGGACAGGGATGGGGCCCGGGATGCAGGCGCTGCACCAGGGTGTGCGCCGCACACCAGGATGCCTGAAGAGCATCGCGGTGATGTTAGAGGCCCGACCTGCGGTCACAAGCCGGCCCGTTTCCAGCGCTGCCGGGAGCTGTGGAGCCAGGAGATGGATGTCTGTGATCTCAGCAAGCAGCGGGGCCACGGTGGAGGTCGGATTCCCATGATGTGAGTCAGCCACATTCCTCCCCAGGGTCACTGAATAGCGCGGGGCTTCGGTGGCCTCTGCTGCCTCCAGCCTCGGTGCTTGCCGTGATTAACTACGCTGAGGATGCTCGATTTGGGTGGATAAAGCAAAGGCTATGGGGCTCCAGCCGGCTGGGAACAGCTTCAGCTGCATATCCATGGGAAAGGGGAAGAGTGGTTTCTTGGCCACCCCTCGTACCAGGAGTCCCTTTATCAATGGGGTGTGAAGGGCTGATGAAATGCTGTCAGCTATCTCGGCAGACAGATAATCCATGGCTATGGATTTGTTGCTAGAGAGGCCAGCAGGCCTGCACAGCTCCTTGTAGCCATCTGTAACCCTCGTGCTGTCGTATGGCCGGCTGCAACACCAACTGCTCTCATCGTGATATGGGTTCACGTTGTATCATGCGAGCAGTGGAAGGGGGCACGATGCAGGATAATAACCGAGCCACCAAGATAAAATGAGCCTCGGCACATAACAGATTTTTTTTCTCCGCTCAGAGGATCTTTCTGCTTGAAGGCTGTGTGTGTTTTTCTCTAAATGAGTTTTTTTTCCCAGTCACTCTGCATAGAAATCTGGCATTTTGCGGAGGAAGCCACCTGTGCCCTCCAGCTTTCCCATCAATACGATGGGCAGACCATCTGCAGGACCCGCAGCACAGCCGCACCAAGGTCACTTTGCATTACCAGACCTCTGTCACCCAGCAAACTCTTGGTCAGGGGGACTTAAAATGCCTGGAACAGCTCCCTCAGTGAGGACACAGCCTCCTCGGGGCCAGCCAGCAGCCTGGCGCCTGTACCGAGCAGCCGGCATCGCGTGCAAGGCTCTCCGGGAGCGACCGGGCTTCACTGCAGCGGGTGAGCAGAGATCCTGCTGCAGCCCCCTGTCCCAGGGGGATTGCAGAGCTGGGAAGATGGGCAACCCCCCCACACCCCCCCATGCTGCTCACTATAGCTGCAAATTTTGCCCCTACTAGGAGAGGGCAAACCGCAGGAGCTGTGGCTGGGAGGTGCCTGGTGCTTCGTACGGGGTTTCTGCTCCACTGTACCGCAGCCTCCCCTTGCATTCAGATTCCACACAGGGGTTTTACATCCCCATAAATGATGTGCATTTTTTTTCCCCAAGTAGCACAACTCTCCTGCAGGTGTGGTGCTGCCTGTGCAGCACTGGGGGCATTTTGCAGCCTTGCAAAGGAGGCTCCGGTGCTCCGCAGACACCTCGAGGTGCTCGTTTCAACATCAAAAGACCCAGATGGGGCAAAACCAACAAGGATCCTGAACAAGCAGCCAAAACCCAGCTGTCTGAGGCTGCACAAGCCCTGCTGTCAGTGAGTCACAGCAGACAGTACCATGAGCCTGGTGTCAGACAGCATCCGCAGCAGGGATGTGGGCATTCACAGCACTCTTAGGGGCCGATTTGCAGTGCTGGGATACTCTCCAGCCAAATCTTTTGGATTCGGATTTCAACTAACCCACCTCATTTCCATGTTTGTTTTAATCTCCCAGCAGAAATGAAGCCATCGGCTGCTTTGACTAGCTCTTTGCCTGGAATTAAACGTCTAGCTCCTTCATAAATGGTTGTCCTGGGCTGGCTTGTCCCAGGGAGTCCTCACACCACAGCAGGGGCAGGTGTGTGCATCTCCAGCATGGGATGCTAGGGAGGTGTGGGGGACTGCTGCTACCAAGCTGCTCTCCTGCATGGCCCAGGCACATCACAGAAAGGCACAGTACAGCTAGGAGAACACTCAGCCCTCATTTGTAGGCTTCCAGTGGCAGGGAATCCACCAGAGCCTTTGGTGAGAACCTCCAGGCTTTAATTACCCTTATGTCAAAAATGTTTGTCTTTTCCTTGGTTGAATCCGCGAAGCTTTGGACAGAGGGTCAGGAGAGCTGGGCCAAGCAGCACTTTCCATCCACAGTGCCTTTGCACATCATGCCCACCCTGGGTGATGAAGGCATTAATGCAAATACAATTGTTTGCAAAGTTCAGAGGCTTTCTAGTGCAAGTGCACTGGTTGCCCTCCCCGTACATCCATAAAAATGCTGCAGACAGCTGTGTTCCCTGGAGAGAAGCAACTGGAATGCCACCTGGTGATCTGCCCCCCGGAGCTGCCTGTCTCTCCCCACTGAGCACAGCGTGAGCAGAGACACCCTGCCTGGCCCAGCCTCCTCTCTACCATGTGCTTCAAGGTGGATAAAGGCAACCCTGAGAGCATCAGTGCTTGGGAGAGGTGAATCCATCCCAGCTCTCCATGCCAAGCCTCTCTCCCAGGCTCGGCTGCCCTCTGATCCCTCCCGGTGTGGGACCTGGGGAGGGCAGGATCTGCCCCGCAGAGGCTCCAGGAGGGGGTCACTGTGTCTGACAAGCAGCACGAGCCGGCGGATGGTTGAGCTGAAACAGGTTCTAAGCCAAAAATGGTCTTGAGAGGCTTTTGGCCTTCCTCTTGACAAGACGCGCACCTCAGCGCTAGGCCTCCAGCAGAGCTTTGCTCCCATCTCCAGCTCCTCGGGGTGTGCTCTGCACGGGGATTTCGGGTGGCTTTCCTTACCGAGACGCGGTGGTAGAGTTACTTCTAATGGCACGTACGTGACACGGAGCGGGATCGACCACTCCGACTCTGGCTGGCACGTTATAAATCTCGGAAAAAAAAAAAAAAAGAAAAAAAAAGTTAAAAAAAAAGTGCAAAGGGCCAGGAGGGTGGGGGGTGAAAAAAAACAGAAGGAAGAATCGGTTTTCCCAGAGCCCGAAGCTGCGCGGGGTGGGGAGATGGAGAGGCAGGGTCGCGCGGCTCGCTGGGGCAGAGTGTGCAGTTGTTTATACTGGAAATGAGTTTCTGTTTATTGCAGGCTATGGTGGGGAGACCACAAAGTGAACGTAAAACAAAATGGGAAGGGTGTGGGGAAAGGCAGGGGAAGGGGGGGCGGGTGCCTTTGACGAACTCCAGAAGTCACGTCCAGTAATAAATCAAGCCGGGATCCGTCCTGGGGAACAGGACCCAGAACATCTGCTGGGGCGGAGGGGAAGGCGTGCGGGCGAGGAGGGAGGACAGGGCTCCAGCACCCTGCTTCACCACCCCACATGGGGAGATGCCCACAGGGCATCTTCTGTCCTGCTGGGCCATGCTCTGGCTGCTCAGCACCTCCGTTTCCTCGGCTGTCAGGTGTCACGGGGTGCTTCCCTTCCATTTATCACTTCTTAGTGGCAAGTCCTGGGTGGGAGACAGTGCCACCGAGTAGGTGCCACCGGGCAGGGTGGTCCCTCGCCCACTCCTGAAAATTAGTGCGTTAATGGGGCTGTTGCCAGCGAAATCTGAGACAAATCTCCCGATAACCCCACCGGGGCCTGCATCGCATCCACTCTTTGTACAAGGCTTTGAGGGTATTAAGTGCTAAGTATTTTAGTTTGACATCTGAATCCAGCTGCATTGTTGTGCGAAGCCCTGGCAGATTATTGCTCTAGACCAACCTTTCATATATAATCTATCGCCACGGATTTATCGCTTCAGAAGGGGTGATGGACGTTTGTTTTGCAGATTTAAGCATCCCCCTCTTCTTCCTTTTCTTTCCCCCTTCCTTGGAAAATGGATCCTATTAACTGCTGCTGCAGATGACACAACGCATGCCAATACATTTGCAACCCATTTGGCTCACAGAGAGGGCTGTGTTCAAGCTAAAACTTCCCCAAGGGTCCAAGTAAAGCATCGGGATGGGGAGGAGAAACAAAGACCACGCTTCTGCCCTCTGGGTCGTTCCCCAGTTCTCGCCTTTCCAGCCCATATTAGTGCAGAAAGCAGGAGATGCAGGCACCGAGATGCGTGTGTGAGCTATGACCTCAAAATTCATTTGCATTTCATTACGCCGGGCCATGGCTGAGCTGCGGGAACGGCTCTTGGAAAATGCCCTTGTGCATCTTTGTTCTCACAAAGCCCAAATCCTCTGGTACTGGATCCTGGGCTTCAGTCCTGGCAGGTTCAGCCCCATGTCATAGCACTTACCCACCTATCGCCAGGCGTGCTGCCTTCCTCCCCGTGCTGCTGGGGGCACATACAGCATGGGACAGACCCAGCTGCTGGGCATGAACCCAGCCAGAGCTGCCCTCTCTGCTCCAGGACAGGATGGCAAAGTATTGGGGTAAATCCAGGACTGCCCTGCACCATGGGTTGTTCCCCAGCACATCCTTGCAGCTCTTTCTCCTGCCCTCAGACCTGTCCCCACCACTGCCCTGATCTCAGAAGGATGCTGAGCCACCCGCTTGTGTCAAGGGGAGACCTGTCCCTGCTGCACGAGGCATTTGCAGCACAAGGAGCAGCCCTCTGTGCCCTGCCCCTGTCACCAGAGCCAGGGCACTGCAGCACCCTCCTGCCACAGGCTCTGTGCCGGCCGCAGAGCCAGCTCCGGACTGCGGGACTGGCTCTTCTGCGATTTTCTGTGCAACGCTTCAGAGAGCGCAGCAAAATCCTTCAGTGGCTCCAATAATGTTTCCCTCCAAAGCCCTTGGGTATTTCCCCCCCGTACCTGTGAAGTCACGCTTCAAGCCTGCAGAAATCCTATCAAATACCTCCTGAAATCCTCTGGAGCCCCTGTGACAGTTTATTGAGAGTCCAGGACTGTTTGACCTTGGAGGATGGGGGGAAAAGGCAAAGGAAGAAAGCCCTGGGCTTTTCTGCAAAACTGCTTTCCAGAAAGGAAAATTAGCGCCAGTCCCTGGATCTTGGGGCCTGTTCCCAGCCTGTAACAATTCAGCTCAGTGTGACCCACCCCGTGCCACGATTTGGAGGGGAGGGCAGAAAAAAATGGTGTCTTAGGCTAAAAACTCTTCAGAATAATTGCTTATTTGCCCTTCTTTGAAAGCAAATCGGAGGGTGCTTGGGAAGCTGCTTCTCTTCTAACAAAACGTGATTTAGGGACAGTCTGTGCCCAGGGCTGCTGCCCGCGTGCTGCCGGTGGCAGGGACGGACGGTGCCAGGCGCCCAGGTTGTCACCTCCAGGGCAGGGTGGCTGCGGCGTCACTGCCTCGGTGGCACAGAGCTTGTGGGAACTGCGTTTGCTTCTGGGTATCTCGATATCAAAAGGTCATTGCTAAATTGCCGGGGCTCCAGAGGAAAACTGATTAAAGGCTTAGAAGATGGTGCATGACCTAAAGGGGAGATTAAGGGAATTTGGTGGGGTGCTTGTGGCGGAGCTGAGCTGAGGGTAGGAAGGAGGGAAGGAAATGAAGACAACCTTGAAAAGATTTCACAGGTGACAATTAGAGCAAGCAAAACCAGTCACCAGGAGTAATCGAGTCATTTAGTGCTTCTGGCTTTGTTTTGCAGAGTGCTAGCTCTCAGGCGGGTGGGAAGGGGCTCCCCGAGCCCCTCGAGCTGCCGTCACTGCCCTGGCCATGCCTGCCAGGATCATCGCATGGGGCTTGCTCGTTGCCAGCTGCGGGGTTTTAACCCTTCGAGGTGGGATTTGAAGAAATCGAGCATCATTGTCATAAAGCAAAGAGCCTTTTTTTAGCTCTGTTCCTTTGCAGATGGGCTGAATAATAGGACCTCCCTTGACGTTGGTTGTGTTGAGGATGCAGCTCTTATTTCCAAATGCAGTGACGTCTGGGGTTTTGTGCCTTACCTCGTCCCAAGGATCTCATTGCCCTAAGATAGGAATGAGGCCAGGGCCTAATTCACGATAGGGGCTACCCCAGAAGCTTTGTGAAGAAGCAAGGGGAGATGTTTCTCCTGGGAGAGGTTGTTCCCATTTCCTCTGCAGAATCTGCTGGTGCTCCCATGCTGGAGACCCAGGGATTTTAACTTTATCCCTATCCCTTGAAGCCAGCAGAGACGGAGCTGCTTTCCTGCGTGGCTCCTGAGAAATGGGGGAGAAGTGAAATTGCTGGGTCTGTGTCGAGCAGCGGTGCTAGCTGAGCTGGTTCACCACCTGACCCCTTCCAGAAGTGATAACCTCTCTCCTGGCTTTCATCCCCTGGAAGAATGGGAAGCTCACCCCTGCTCTGAAGATGGGCTCCCTCCTCCTGCCTGCTTCTACCCCACGGTGCCATCAGCACAGGAAAGGATTTAGGCTTGAGCAGGAGATCTGTTAGCGACCTGTCTGACCGGTGTTTCTTCAAAGCAGGAGGGTGGCCAGTGAGGGGCTGGTCTGGAGACCTCATTTTCTGGGTCAAATTGAGTATTTTCCCAGGTGCACATCATTAACGGGGCGGCAGCATCCCTGAGCAGCCTCTAACAGCAGCACAGCCAGAGCCATCCCCACAGTCCCAAGGTATCCATCATGGCCTCGTCCCTGCCGAAGTCCATGCTGAGATTTTCTGGGGTGCTTTATGCAGAGGACATCTGGGAAGGAGCCAGGCAGCTTTGCTAGCCATGCTCGTGACGCAGGCTGCTGCTGCAGGGACATGCACAGTTTTGGGGTGGGAACACAGAAAGAAGCCATATGAGGAACATTTTGGTCATCTGTGAGCTTTCTACAGCTGACTCCAGCATCTCTCAGGGGACCTCTGGCTCCAGCCCAGCCATTTTCACGAGGTGTCTGCAGCTAGTTTCCCAGCTGGCAGGGTAAGGAAGCCACCAGCGCTGCAGGGGCCAGGGCTGTCACACACACAGAGCTATGGGGTCCCTGGGGCCGAGGAACGGGCACGGGAGGATGCGAGTCGGTGTCCTGGGGATGCTGAGACTGAGCAGGGCAGAAGAAGCACAAAAACATCCCTTCCTCTCCTCCAAAGCACCAGAAACCTCGTACTCCTTCCTCTCCATCCCCTGCCATGTGAGAGACCGCTCTGCCAGCAGGTTTCCCCATCCCAGGTTAGCAGGAGAGCATCCCAGGGTGGGCAGTGTGGAGCTGGGGATGCATCCAGCCCCCTCTCGAGCAGGATGAGGGGAGAAGAGGCATTTTCAGAGAGCTGCTGGCTGTCGGAGGCAGCCTGCGCTTCCCCAGCTGGGAGTGATAGCTGGTAATATTTGTGGCTAGCCTGCTGCTCGGTACATGACAAAGTGCTTGTAGCTTCCCTCCAGAGGCTCCTCCTGGATAAATTTACAATTTCCAGGAGTTCTGGTGGGACAGCTTTGCCGAGGATACGCAACTGCCGATGGTCTCAGTTGCGTCTGATTACACCTGGTATTTTCCCTCTCTTCTCCATCTGGAGAGGCAGGGAGGATGGATTGCTTGCTTCCAAACTTTAAGTAAGGTGAAGGAAGGGGCAGGGGAATTGCGCGGTGTAGGTTGTGTGGGTTTTTATGACTGGAGCCAGGAAAAGAGGGAGAAGGGGATGCTGAGTCCCCTCTGGCAAATCCCACAGGCTTGGAGGATGTGGCATAGGCACTCAGGCTCCCCAGAACCAGCTGGGGAACCCTGGGGGCACCCCACAGATGAGCACCCCACACACAGCTGAGCAGGGGCTTCTAGCCGAGCTCCTGGGGGCAGATTACGAGGCTCTGCACAGGTTCAGTTTCCAGGACTGTGCGGGGCTCATGGTGAGATCAGGCACGGCAGAAACCAAACACCTCGGTGCAGTTTGGGTACTGGTCACCCAAGCCTTTTATTGAAGGGTACCGAGGGAGACAGCTGCTCCTCTGTGGAGGTCGGGGCTGTGATATGTTCCCACCCAGCTGTTTGGGGTGAGGAGCAGGTGCTGAGAGACACATCTGGGTGCAAGGAGTCACCATGCCCCTGCATCACCTCGGCACCATGCATCCAACCTCACGTCGAGGAGAAAGGCCAGGAGAGGAAGGATGGTTAAAACTCCCCTGGAAGCAGAGTTTATTTTGGCAGGGACTGGAAAACACTATGGATTTCATGCCCGGCATCTTTCCCAGACATTTTAGAGGGGATAAACCCAGCACTTGGGTGGGAGCTGCAGTGGGTGCATCAAGCTCTGCACCCCAAGCCCCAGCAGTGGAAAGACTCCAGCGGTGAGCAAGCAAAAGCACATCAGCCCCTTCACGCTGGGCACAGCAGCCTGGTGCCCCAGGATGCCGCAGCCCCATGCCGTGGCCAGGGATGTGCTGTCCATCCCCTTGTCCGCCCATGGCCCTATTTGCCGGCACCTTCCCATGGGATCAGCGCAGCCCCACGTCCCACCCCGCTCCTCAGGTCTGCAGGAGCTGGCTGGCGTCCCGGCACGCCGTGTCCCAGCGGCTGCCGAGCAGCTGGTAAGGAGGTTTGGTCATTCCTGCCCCGGGGCTATGTGCGAACCAGTGACCTGGCTCTGAAACGGTTTGCGTTACAGGCAAATCTCCTCGCAGAGGTGTTGGGGGAGGAAAGCTGGCCTGGATGTGAACTCCCCGGGCTGGAGAGCAAATCCCAGACCTGCCGAGGGCTTCCCGTGCCCCGAGTCCTTCCCGGGGGCCACATCCTGCCCTCCGGCCCCACCAGCCCCTGCCCCTCGTGGGCACGCAGCACCGCGGGTCCCATCCCCGTCCGAGGGCTGGCGGTGCTACCGTTGTACACAAAACAATAATCAGCTGCCGTAACGAGGACACGGAGTAGCTGAGCTGGCTTCCCCGCTGCTGTGCCGGCTCCAAGTAGAAACAGCTGCATTTGGTTTGGTTAAATGTTTTATTTACTCCCAATTATCCCAGATAACAGATTTGCTTGCCTTTGTTCAATATTTAATACTGTTTTGGAGCAAAGCTGCTCCGTGCTTTCAGCTGGAGGACGGGCTGGTGGGGGGTGGCTCTCTGCCACGGTGGCCCCAGGGAACATTGGGGTCCCAGGGGAGGGCTGGAGGAGCCCAGCACCCCCACGGCGTGGTGACCCCACAGCACCCAGCTCAGCACCCCAAAAGGGGTCCCCTGCAGGGTGCTCTCACCCTTCACACCTCCCTGCTGAGGGGCAGCCTTTAGGGCTCGGGGCTTGCACCACGATTTGCACTTAGGCAGGGCTCTGAACTCTGTTACGGGTGAGTAATGCCGCGTGCCTACTCCCCAAATTTACAGCACTGCCTCTCAGTGTGAATTTTCTGCAAGGGAAATGAGAAAATCCATAGCTTGGTTTATGAGCCTTAATCAGTGTAAAACAGGGCCTTTAAGAAATTTATCTTTTGCTGAGTCTACCCTTTTATTCGGCACCTTCTAGGGAATAAATTCTCTGTCTTTGAGACTGGGGAGCTGGCTCCTAGGTGGCAGTGGGGCTGGGGACTTTGGTTACAGTCCCGGGTCCCTGCACTGGGGACAGGTAGGGCCACAGCGTCCCTGGTCCATTTCAGGACCTCCTTGGAAGAGCAGCCAGGAGCTTTTTCATGTGCTTTGGTGTTGTCACAGGAGGGTTTGGGGCTGGGCCAGGCACTGGCTGAGCATGGGCATCTCTGTTGCTAATCTGTGGTGGTTCGAGCTCTAGAGAGGGATCTCTCTTTGGTGTGTAACTTCAAGCAGGAGGATGCCCAAGAGCAGCATGGATGAGGTGTAACAGAGCAAAGAGAAGCACGGTCAGAGCATCACCTCCCTCCCTTGATCCAGCTACAGGACATGGCCACATCCCAGCATTTGGGGTGACAGAAGGGACTGTCCCAGCCATAGCCATGCCGCCGGGAGCACACAGGCAGAAGGTGTGCGGCTGATGGAGGCTCAGCCGGGCAGAGCAAATATGATTTATTCATCACTGTTTTCTTTGTTGTTTCATACCAGCCTGTTGTACACATACAATTTTGGAAAAGTGGCGTTAGATAAATAATGCATTGTGTTTGCAGCTGGTGTGCGTGGAACAAAAGGGGCTGGGCAGGTGCGTGTGGAGGCGTGCGGCGCCCGCATGGACTGTGAAATCTCTGCTCCCCACGTGCTCCGGGTTGGCATCTCCACCCCATTTGGGTCCCTGTCATTCCCCCAGCCGCTGCAGCTTTGCTTTTGGCCACCCGGGTGCATTTTTGCTTAAAGCACACAAGGGAGCCAAGCTGCAAGGCAGGGCTGATGGTGGCAGCGGTGCAAAACTCATCTCCGTGTGAGGATGAGGAGGGGGCTTCCCGCCACGTTCGGCACAAGCAGGGCACGAGGCACGGGAGTGAGCCTGGTGCTGGGGCTGTCCCCTGCACGGGGCAGAGCGCACGCACGCACGCGGGCTGTGTGAGGGCTGGAGCTCTGGCACGAGCACACGATGCTGTCATGGGCCCTGGGGGTTTTGCTGGCACGAGCTGGGGATGATGAGTTATGCAGGTCATCCCGCGAGCGCAATGTAACGTCGGTATCCCCCAGCAGCCCGGGGCCTGAATGTGCCCCAAGTGAAAGAGAAGAAATACCTCCCACAGAAGTGTTTTAGAGGCCTCTTAAAAGTTTTATGGGTACTATTTTTTTGTATCCCTCCACCTGTGGAACAAGGCACCTTTAGTACACTCAGCCCTCAGCAGGAGAGGAAAATTATAACTGATCCATTTCAGAAACCTCTAAAAATGACCTAAAATAACTTTCCTATATATAAAAATGCCACAATTTTAATGTCCATTATCTCATGACCTAGCAGGGCTAGCAAAAGCTATTGTAGATCATTTTTAGTGGTTTCTAAAATGGATCAGTTACACTTTTTCCCTGCACAGTGGGACTCGGGGTACAAAGACAACTGGGCTTTAGAGGTGACGAGAGAGGCAAAACCCAGTGCCTGTGCCGGGACATCCAGGGCTGCTTTCATCCTCAGGGGCTGTCCTTGCGCTGTCACCAGCCAGGCAGAGGTGCTGGCACTGGTCAGGTGTCAGCGATTCCCAATGGGCTGCAGAGACAGCGGTCAAAGGGATGCAGAGCCCAGGGCAGCGCGTGATGGGGGAGGCGACCCCATCCCTGCCGTGGGATTTCTGTGGGGTTTGCAGGGACGGTGACCCTGATGGAGCAGATTTCACAGCCTGGCAGAGTTCTGCATTTTGCAGGGGCATTGCAGGGCTTGCAAGAGGGATGAGCCGTTTTACCTCTTCGAGATTTTTGCAGCAAGAACACAATCTGCTGTGCAGAGGGGGTGATGGGACTGGGAAGCAACCGGGGCCTGGGCATCACCCACCCTGGGCCTGCAGCGAGGACGTCAGCAGAGCACGTGGGAGAAGTGGCTTCCTGCCATGCGAGAGGTTAATAGACAGATTAGAGAGGGCAGGCAGTGTTTGCAGGGAGAGGAAAGGAGCTCTGCCTTGACAGAGTTCGGCAGCTCCACAAGGCGACAGGGATGTAAATATTTGCCAGGATTAGGGATGCTGCGTGCGGCCGTTCCTGTGTCCCACAGAGAAGTGCCTGTGCGCCGGGTGGCCGTGGGACACCGAGGCTGTAGGCACCGAGCCCAAGGGGGCTAGGTGATAATGGGGCTGGATTTGGGGGCAACGGGGGCTGAGAGCTGGACATCAGCCTGGTGGGATGGGAGACGTTGGAGCTGGGCTCTGCACACCCAGAGGCGCTGCCCAAAGCCCTCCGTGGTCCTCAGGGCAGAAAAAGCCTCTAATGCTCCCTTGATGGCTTTGTTTTCCTTCGCTGCCTTTCTTGCTCTCTCTATCGGCCGACAGCCTGGCCCACCTCCAAAGACAGCATTACGGAGCGCAGGATCGATTGGAGCCTGCTATTTTATTTGCAGTCTGTAAGAGCCCTTGATGGGCAGGATGAGCTGTGCCGGTGAGGACCTTTCCTTGCTGAGGAGGGGGGTTGCAGGCCACCATCTGCATTGCCCCCCCAGGACGCCTGTTGCTCCAGGACTGATGGCTCTTTGGAAATAAAGAGCTTGCAGGAGTGTCCCCAGGCAGTGGGGGGACACCCAGAAAGGGAGGGTGACAGCTGAGGTGAGACAGGTTTGTGCGGCAGTGTCCCCTCAGCTGCTTCGGGCTGAGGATGCTGCCTAGGCACGATGGAGGCAGACACTTCAGTGGTTTCCTCTCCCTTTCCAGGCTCCCCTTTCCACCTCTTGCTGGCTAAAAGGCACCACAGCCGACCAGTGGAGGCTGCCATAAGCATGCAGGCTGGGGGCTGTGCCTGGGCCTCCCATCCCAGCGCAGTGCACAGGATCTCAAGGTTTCCCCATGAAGATGTGGCAGCTCTGCAGGCTGCTGCAGAGCAGGGATGGAAGCGGGCAGTGGCACGGGTGGCCCCTTTCAGCACTGAAACAAACCAGGGACTCGAGGCCAACCCAGCCTCCTCGGCACAATTGCTGAGAGCTGGATCTGGCACAATAGAGGGGACAACAGAGATAAATCATCCGCAGTGGGGCCAACTGCAGGTCGGCAGCAGTGCAGGGGCACGTAGGGCATGGATGGGACCGTGCCGGGCTTTGGGGGGGTCTTGTCTCCAAAGCCTGGGCTGGCTGTAACTGGCTCCTGCTGTCGTGCAGGAGGCTGTGCCCTGTGCTGAGCACAGCAGCAAGCAGACGAGAGGCCCATGGCATCCTCCCCCGCCCCGCCCCCCCCCCCCCCCCCCAAGTGCCATTTCTCTAGCCCCAGCCCGGTGCGCCGGGTGCCAGGCGGGTGCTGTTAGCCCACACTGCCACCACGCGGCCGCTGGGACGCCAAAGCCTGTCCCGATGTCCCCTGCACCCCTCCACCCCTCCGAAAAACCTCCCCGGAGCCCTCCCGTTTTCTCCTGCAACGGGTGATGCTGTCCTGTGTTTGCTCCGGGCTCACCCTGGGGGCATCTGCCGGGGCAGGGAAGGGGTTAAAGGTCTGGCAGGCGAGGAAGAGGAGGAGGAGGAGGATGGAGCCATGGCCCTTGTATCTGGCCATGCGATTAGCTGTTCTGCTTCGCTGCAGAGGGTCTGCTTGAATAATTTACCTGGGAGGCTCATTAGCCAAGCTCTGGCCTTCGTCTGCCATCTGAAGGCTGAAACAGCCATTAGGAGGAACACGCACCCCAGATCAGAGCAGCCTCATCGCCCTGTTGCCCCCTCCTTCATCTTGCTGTCGTGCTGACTGCTTGTTCCATCCAGCCCTGCCCTGAGGTGATGGGGCGCATGAAGCGGCGTGCCTCAGTTTCCCCCTGAGGGCTGCATCCAGCCCTGGGTACTTCATGGCACAGTGCCGTGCCAAGGTGCTGCAGCGAGAGACCACCTCTGCTCTCAGCAGCACAAGTGTCCAGGTACTGAGAGGAGTCGACTTCAGTGTCAGTTCCAATGATTTTACCAACCTGCAAGGGCCAAATTTATCAGCTAAAAGGTTTCCTCCTGTGGGCACCAGCCCTCAGCATTTTACAGAGACTTCCCGCAGCTCTGGCTGTGCTCCTGCAAAGATCACAGCGTGCTTGTATGTCCGGGCAAGCTGAGTGCAGTGTGAGCACTTGGTTGGGTTTAAAACCTTCTGCCTCTAATCTCTAGGACCATCTGACAAGGCCAGAGGTAGCTGCTCCCCGCTGTGTGCTCTTGTCCCATTTCTTGCTGCCTCCATGTCTCCAGGGATGCAGGACCCAGCCTCCGTCTCTGTGATGGGCTTGGGATAGTCTGCTGCTGCTGAGCATTAACACAGCCGGTCCTCCTGCAGAGATGGATCTTCCCTTCTGGCTTCAGGCTGTTCCACTGCATCTTGCCATATGTGGTCCTGCTCCATCCCTTTAGGGACCTCAGGGGTTTCTGAGAATCATCCCTCAACAAGAAGTTTATCACTCCCCAGGGACATGGCAGAGAAAGCCGTGAGCGCTGCAGCTTAATGGGGTCAAGAGAGCAGCACCTCCTCCCCATCAGAAATGTCTCTGTAGCTGCCTTGAAGATAATTTCTCCCTGTACCTGCCAACCTCCTGTGCCACCCCTTATCTCATCAGAGCAGGTGACCTGCCGGGGAGGGGGTGAGCAGCTCTGCACAGTCTGCAAGGTCTCGTGGTAGATCTCAGCAGCACGCACGGGACATGCTTCAAGCTGACTTACACAGCCAGGGCTCTCCTTGAAAAACATGTCCCCCTCCAGCTGGGAGAGAAGGGACATCCCCTTATTTAGGAGCTGGTGATAAGCCCACCCTGATGAATAATTCCTCTTTCTCTTTCCTCTGCAGCTCCACCAAAAGAGCCAGTGCTGATGTGCCGGTCCAACAACTACCCGAAGGGTTTCTACTGCAGCTGGCACCTGCCCAGCCCCACCTACATCCCCAACTCCTTCAACATCTCCGTCATGTAAGTGCCCGGGAGGGAAGGGTGCAGCAGGGGAAGCACCTGTCCCCCACAGCCTGGAGCAGGTCCCAAATGGTGCCATGGGTCTCACCTGTGCTGAGCATTTGGGATCAGTTTCAAAAAAATGGGCCTGGGGAAGGATGCTCCAGGAACATCCAAATTCTCAAAGAAAGTCTCAAGAAATTCCCATTTGCCCAGAGGAGGTTGCCAAAGTCCCCAGCTCCCATATCCTTTTTCAATGCCCCCAAAAGTCCATCTTCTCTCCACCACTTGTCCATGCTGGAGGTTATGCCTGCTGTTTTTTGGCAAGTCTGGCACAGGCACGCTCCCTTCTGCAGTGTGCCAGCTGTGGCCAGACAGCAGCAGTGCCCCTCAGCCAGTTTTGGCCATGGCATGGCATCCCCCCTACCCTGGCACAACCCTTATAGTGCCATGCCTTAGCTTTTGGGGATTGTTTCTCCAGCAGAAAGGAGAGCCTGATCCTGCGGGGTCTCATCCTTGCAGTGGGGTGGGGGAAGAACAGCAGCAGGCATTGCCTGGGGCCAGCATGAGGGCCTTCATCATGGTCTCTCTGCAGGCTGCCAGGATAACACATCCTTCAGGAGGAGGGCAGACCTTTGGCTGTGGGGGAGATGGCACACAGGGACTGTGGACAGAGCAGGGACACCGCTCTGCTGCTGCATCCTCCTCCTCTCCAGCTGTGTGTGTGCACCCCCATCCCAAGCGTTGGTCTGTAGGTAACAGCTCTTCTCATCCCTGCTTTCCAGACATGGCACGAGAGAGATGGTCTGTGAGAAGGACATCTTTCCCAAAAACAGGTGTCACATCAGATACCTCCAGCTCTTCTCGACGGTGAAGTACAAGGTGACTCTGACAGTCACGAATGCTCTGGGCAAAAACTCCACCTCTCTCACCTTTGACGAGTTCGCCATAGGTAACTTCCGCGGCAGAACCTGGCCTCTCCGAGCCAGTGTTGGGGTTGGCTTGCTCCGTGCCAAGCATCTCCTGCCGGAGCGATGGGCCAGGGAAGGGCCAGGCTTTCCAGGTGGAGCCTCTGCCTGCCTGTGCGTGGGATGGAGCCACGCTGCCATGCTCCTGGTGCTCCCCCTGCGGTGGTTTCACCCTGCTGGGCAGCCAAACTCTGCCACAACTGCTCTGTCCTCAGGGGAAGAGGGGGAGAAAATAAGGTGAAAAGGGCTCAAGGGTTGAAATAAGGACAGGGAGATTGCTCAACAGTTATCGTCACAGGCGAAACAGACTCAGGGCAGGGACATTAATGTAATTTATTGCCTATTGCTGTGAGAAACGAAGTTGTGTTTTTGCAATAGAAGGTGTTAACGAGCTAAAACAATGAGAAACTAAAAACAAACTAAAAACACTTTCCCCCCCTTCTACCCTCTTCTGTGTCCTCTCCCCAAGTGACACAGGGGAATGAGGAATGGGGGCTGTGGTCAGTCCCTAATGCTTCATCTCCTCCGCTCCTTCACGGTCACTCCCTGCCCCTGCTCCATGCGGGTCCCTCCCATGGGATGCCGTCCTTCCCAAACTGAGCCTGTGGGGAACAAACTGCCCCAGCACGGGTCCCCCATGGGTGGCATCTCCCCCCAGACCCCTGCCCCTGCGTGGGCTCCTCTCCACGGGCTGCAGCTCCGGCCCGGGGCCTGCTCCTGCGGGGGCTCTCCATGGGCCGCAGCCTCCTCCAGGCCACATCCACCTGCTCCACCAGGGGCTCCTCCACGGGCTGCAGCGTGGAGATCTGTTCATGTGGGACCCATGGGCTGCAGGGGGTCAGCCTGCTCCACCAGGGGCCTCTCCACAGGCCTCAGGGGAACTGCTGCTGTGTGCCTGGAGCACCTCCCAGAGGCATCTCTCATGGCTCAGCTCTGGCCAGAGATGGGTCTCTTTTGGAGCCGGGTGGACCTGGCTCCTTCCAAAGAGAGATGGAGGTTGCTTTGTGTAGGACCTCTGCATGTGGGGTTGCTGACACCCAAGTATGCTGGGGGAGCAGGGCAGGATGCACTTGGTCCGTGCACCGGTGGCCTGGTGTTCAGCCTGGTCCTGTCCCCTGTGGTCCAGGTCTCTCATGGCTGCCGAGCTCCTCTGAGCTTTCCTAAAATAGAGGTTTGCTCTTTGTGCTGGAAGCAGAGTCGTGGGAAATAGGATTAGAAGAGAAATTACAACATCCCATCCCCTTCTCCCCATCCCTAGGCAGGACAAGCCCTCCCATGTGCATGTATAGCTCACGTAGCCCAGGCGTGATGGCAGAGCTGACCCTGCATGGCTGCTCTGGTCCTTGGAGCACCCCACGGCACCCTGGATGTAAGCACCCGGCAGAGCCCTGCAGGGCAGAAGTAAAACCCCAAGTGTGATAACAGCCATGCCTGTGTCCTGCCTGATCTCCCAGCCCTCTGTGGGCTGCAGCAGCGCTGTCCAAGCCTCTGCCTGGCACCGACTGAGGCAGAGAGAGCTCAGCCCTGCTGCTGATGCTTCTCCAGCAGTGATGGATGGTTGTGGAGCAAGCAATTCAGTCAGAAGAGTGACAAAGCAGGGAGCTGGGCACGGGGATTTTGCCACCAGCCAAAGGCAGATTGCAGCCAGTGCAGTGACAAGGTTGTCCATTCTCAAAGAACAGGAAAAATGGGAGAGAGAGGAGCTAGGGAACAAGTTGAAAAACAATTTGCTGGTTACATGTGGCAACTACTGGACCAGAGAAACAAAGAAATGAATCCCTGAAGTGCAGCCAGCAGTCAGTCAACGCCTTGGATGTGCTGCATGTGCCAGTCCTGAGCAGCTGTAAAAGCCAGAGTACAGGAAGATGAGCTCCACCACTGTCCCAGATTTTCCCTTTCTACCCCAAACCCTGGAAAACATCAAACAAAAAAACAGGTGCAAGGAGTAGGGAAATTATTTTGGAGCAGGGACTGTCTTTTTGTGTCCCCACGGCTGTGGTCTGTGTCCAAAGTTCCTATTCTTTGATGCACGAATATTTATAACAAAGCAAGGAGCTTAGCAGGAAAGCAGTGGAGATCCAGCCACTTGGGTGTCTTTAAATGGAAATTGTTGTCTTCGTGGAAGATACACTCATTAAACGAAGGTAACCTCCAGCCTGCAGGCCCAGGGCAGCAATTAAGCTGCATTTTCCAAGTTCCTTGCATTCCCTCCTGCAGGAGTTCAGGGCATCCTCCTGTAACATCTGCATCCCACCCATGCCCTGCCTGGCTTTGTGAACATCTGGTGCCACTCCTGAGCAAAACAAACAGCACCACCTCAGGAGGAGGAATCTGCCCGTCCCCTCTCCAGCACACAAGGGCAGCCCCCCCGGGAAGCACGCCTGGCTGCAAGCCCACCCGTCCCAGCACCGGCACAAGCCGGATTCAGCCCAGGAGCTTGAACCCAGCCGGGTCGGAGGAGCGGAGAGCGAGGCCGGCTGCTAGCACGGGCGCGATATTGCTGCCTCTTCCCAGAGAGCCCAGAAGGATGCAGGGGAACCAGATGTGTCCCAGCAGATGAAGGGAGGTGAAACCCCCAGTACCCTGTGGCAGATGCTCAAAGGCACTTGGGGAAGGGGTGACAGGACAGTGCGGAGCTTCACTGTATAATGGCCTTAAAATCTCCACGTTCTGCACAGCTATGAAATTCTCCTCCTTGGGATATTTTACAGCTGCTGTGCATAAGAAGTGCAGAGGCAGCGGTGAGTGAGCATTTAAGCAGGCAGCTGACAGGCTTAGCAGAGTTGTTTCAGGATGAACTCAGCCACCACGAAGCAACAGCCACATACCCATCACCGAGCTTCTCCTTGTGCATTCCTGGTGTTGTTTCCAATTAGAACGAGTGTGCTGCATTAGTACATTTTGCCAGGCAATTCTGCTCGGGTGACATTTGGTGGGAGGAGAGCCTCAGCCTGCCTGCTTTCCTTGCACAAGCATGTCTGCACCTTTTTTGGGGGTCTCCTCTCCACAGCTGCAAATGCAAAAGCAGTGCTGGGGTGCGACTGTGTCCCAGCACAGCCAGTGGTACCCAGCAGAGTCCACCAGCATCACCCAGGCTGAGCTCTCATCTTTAAAGTTACGCTGGGCTCTGCTAGATGGAGGAGCAGAAAAAAAAATGTCTCAGGACAAAACCCTTGCACTGGCCCATTGATGCCAAAGGACACAGGCATCCGAGGCCAGGCACAAATCCTGCTCTTGTGCCCAGCCTGGAGCCAGGGTGAGCACAGAGCCGTGGCCGCTCCCCGCTGGGACCACCCACCGGCTGGTCACAAAAAGACCCTTGGGAAGAAGTGGCCTCCTTTGCTTTTGCTTCCTTCCTCCCCCACCAGAGTCCCCAGCAGAAAATCCCTTCCCCAGCTGCTCGGAAGATGACTCTAATTGAGTGGAAAATGACTGGTGCTTTCTTTTGATATCCCGAGCCGATGCCTTGCTGGCGGTCGCGTGGTGCTGGTTATTAGCAGCCAGCTGCGAGGGGCTGCTCTGCGTTTCCATTTCCAGTGATGGCTGGAAGAGGGTTTCCAGCCCTCTGGCCCCCATCTTTCATCTCTAGGACATCCGGGCTGCCTTCCTCCCTGGCTCGCTGCTGGAAATTTTTTTTCATAATTATGTTTTCTGCAAAGGTATCAATATTAATAAAGGTGAGCATGGGGAGGGCAAGGCTGCGCAAAGCCCTGCAGGCATCAGGGCTCTGGCCCTAAGACAGGAGGAGGTGGAAGAGGAGCTGGAGGAGCAGGAGAGAAGCAGGCTGGGAGGCAGAAGAAGGTGCCAGGCAGCGTAGCTGGGGCAGTGTGGGAACATTAATGGCCCTTGACGATGTATCCCCCCCCCGCCTTCCACGCAGCTGGAATGAGCATCCCGCAGCAAAGCAGGGACAGTCACCACAAGGCCAGCATCCCACCTCAGTGGCAACGCCTGCCTTCCTCCTGATGGGAGCCTGGGGCAAATTAGCAGCAGAAGATGCACATCATTAAACATGCAGCATCCTGGTAGCATTGATCATTCTGGGCTGGAGAGATGGTGAGAGCAGGCAGGGCTGCAGCTGCCCTGGGCAGAGCTGAGCAAGGGAGAGTAGAAGGGTTTGCAGGGTGCTAGCCCCAGCAAGGGGGAATTGCACCCCAAAGGAGCTGGAAGGCTTTGTGAATGAGCCAAAGGGTTTATAATAACAGGGTCGTTTGCCTTACCGTGCCAGCCTGCTGGGACATCGCAGTTTAGAAAAAGGGGACAGGAGGAAGGTGGCCACGCAGGCATGGGTGCCTTGCCACATCTGTCGCCCCTGTCCCTTGTGTCACCTTAGGAAAGTTGCTCGATCCTCCCTGCTGCAGCTCTGGGGCGATTAAGGCACAGAGCACCACAGAGGGGCTGCGTGAGCACGGACGTGCCCGCCTCTGTGAGGAATTCAGTCCCTGAACACAGGTATACAGTTGCCTAGGCAGAAGGTCAGTTCAATTCATACTACTTAGGGAGGC
This sequence comes from Heteronetta atricapilla, assembly GCA_011075105.1. NCBI lineage: Eukaryota > Metazoa > Chordata > Aves > Anseriformes > Anatidae > Heteronetta > Heteronetta atricapilla. The sequence continues at coordinate 10,417,699 of CM021763.1, forward strand.
AGAATTAAATTACCTAGACTGACATTTGGCTAAGACATGGAGTTTAATATCGTTCTTCTCGGAGAAAATGCCAGGGGATATTTAACGGCCGCAGGGGATCCATTTCAGTGCAGGGTGGGAGGACGGGTGTGTGGTGGGCGAGGGGTCGGGCCCAGGGAGCACCTCCTTCCATAAACACTTGTGGTCCTGTGTGAGCCTGCAAAGCCTTCAGGAAAAGCCTGGTCCGACAGCAAAACACAGAGATAACCGCTGGGCCCTTTCTCGTCCTCAGAGTGAAGCGGGACAAGCTGTGAGCTGCGTCCTGGCCAAATCCCGTGTCTCCTTCTCAGGAATGTTTGGAGATGTTCCGTCAGCTCTGTGGGATAATGTTACATCTGGTTTTGTGGCCGCTTAACCAATGCTCAGCCTAATGCCCATCGTCCATTATTATTATTACTATTATTGCTTATATTGCATTACTGCCTGCGGGCCCGCACTGAAGACAGGGCTCTATTATGCTCGCTGATGTACAGCCAGACAGCCCCTGCCTCGCAATTTGCTCTCTAAATTGACTGGGCAGACAAAGGCCGGGGGAAAGTGGAGTGCTCGTCCCTGTGTGGGGAGCAGGGACCTGGGACGCTGTGGAGGACGAAGGACTCCTTCAAGGTCAAGCGCTGGACGAGGTGCAATAGGTGATGCGGGGCCCCGCGTCCTGGTATCCCCACCGTGCTGGAGGGACGTGGCAGGAGCGGCTCCAGCGTTGTGCTCCTGGAGGGGCTGGCACTGCTGTGCCTCACACAAGCCTGGGCAGGAGTCCCACGGACGGAAGGGAGGACACGTGGGGAGGCAGCCGCAGCCCTCGTGCTGGGGACTGCTGGTTTTCCCATTAACACGGCGCTGTTTGAAGGCTCGCTGCAGCCAGGAGCTCTGCTGCGCACACTCAGAGCCAGGACAGCCTTCCCCCGTGGCTGGGGACGGACACCGACTCATGTGAGGGGGTCACATCCCTGCAAAATTTAGGGCTGCCTCCCCCCTCAGCATCAGTGCACCGTCTTTTGCTCTCCTCCAACCTGCCACGGCACTGGCACGGCTGCGTTTGAGCATCCCTCTGCCATGGCTCTGTGCTGTCACACCAGAAAGCAAAACTGAGTCCCCTGCCTTACACCAGGGCTCAGCTCAGAGTTTTGATATCCCATCATGGCCATCCCCACCCCAGTGCTTTCATCCCTCACCAGGGAGCCGCGGGTTGCAGTCATCTGCATTCATTCAGCCAAACAGATTTTTGTTTTGCAAACCCAGCCCGCCGAGCCAGCGCTGGATTTATATTTTTCCGTATGTGTTTGGACTCCAAGGCCCTCTCGATGGAAGCTGATGTCCAGCCCAAGCCCAGGGATTCACAGCGAGCGGGGGAATTACACAGCCATCTGGAGTAGCTCAGCACTGCAGTCCCAGCAAATCACCCCTCAGCAGCAGCTCCTGCCTGCCTCGTGGGGTTCCCCCTTGCTGCCCCTTCTCTGGGGTGACCATGCTGATATGTGCTCCTCCTGGCCCCGGCTTCCCTACTTCATGCTTGGGAGTGGAGACTGGTGCTGGTGCCTTCCCCAGCTTCTGCTCAAGGCGGTCAGAACGGGGCTAAACTGCTTAATCCGGAGATTTTCAGGCCAGAAGTGACAGTTTCTTCATGCATACTTCATGTGGATTTGGGGGATGTTGAGAACAACCCTGGAACACGAGGACTCATGAGCATCACTCTTCTCAGAGCCCCCTTCACCCCAGCTGCCCCTGCCTACAGGAGAGCCTGCGGGACGTCCCCATGCACAGCTCCTCAGGAGGGATGTGTTTCGCAGCCAGGCTGCCAGGTCCCTTTACAGCCCGTGCCTTGGACTTTTTAGGGCTGTGCTGTGGCGAAGTGGAAGCGTGAGCTGCTGGGAGCTGAGCAGACTTTTGGTGAGGAGCACAGCATTTGCTCCCAGCACTTTGAAGTAGCAGCAACTGCCAAGCACATTGCGTAGCTAGCAGTCAATTAATATTCTCTTGAAATCCATGCCAGGTAGCGAGAAAATATCCCCCTATTCCTAAACCAGAGCGAGGGTGAGAGAGACCTGGGGTGGAAAGTGAGCATCAGTCCTTTGCCTGCTGTGAATACAATGTGCAACACCTGGGATCCCTGGCCCTAAACCAAGGGCCTTGTTACTGTGGGATGAGCAGATCTGATGGTGGGTCAGACTCCCAGCAGTCAGGAGGAGCAAGGAAAGCAGCGGGTTTGGGCTTGGTAGGCTCCTTGCTGTGGCCCTGCTACCCATGGGGAGGAGGGCTGCAGTTTGCTCTGGCCACCACTGGCATCTGTGCCATGGTGGTTACTCTGTGCCGGGACAGCCATGGCCCTGGCCTGACCTCTGGACACAACAAGTGTTTTTCTGCGGCTCACTAGCCATCGCCTGGGCTTTAACAGCCAATATTTTCTCTTCCAGTAAAGCCGGACCCTCCAGAGAGCGTGGTGGCCAAGCCCGTGCCCAATAACCCCCGGCGGCTGGAGGTGGCATGGCAAAACCCCTCGTCCTGGCCCGACCCCGAGTCCTTCCCACTCAAGTTCTTCCTGCGGTATCGGCCCCTCATCCTGGACCAGTGGCAGCACGTAAGTGATGCTGAGCAGGAGGCAGCGCGGTGGCAACGTGGGGATGTGCTGGCAACGAGTGGTCAGGGACTGCAACACGTCTATTTACTGCCCAGGCAACACAGCCCCTTTTCTTCTCCTTTTCCCTCCTCCCTCCTCTCTCCCTCTTTCTTTCAAGTCACATTCTGCCTACAAATGTGCTCTGCAGGCTCTCCCCTCTCCTCATTTTAATCCGTGGCCTGTATCTATTTTCCATACATATGTTCTATATAAAACCTGCCAACGAGATGTAAAAGGCATTCAAAGTATAAATGTCACTGCATTTAAATGTGCCTCTGCCACATTTAGATTTTGAACTGAAGATAAAATACCGCTCGCCGTAACTCAGAGCGCAGTTGGTAACGGAGCGGTTGCCGTGATGTTATCGTCCCTCTTACTTTTATTTCTTGTTTCTTTTAAAAAAAAAAAAAAAAGTCAGTGAAATCCTTGGCAGCCCGGAGGACAGATTTCATTTGTTAGCTGCAGGAAGATAACGAACAGGCTTTTTTTTTTTTTCTTTTCCTCTTTTTTTTTTTTTTTCCGTGCGCTGCTTGCATGCTCCACTTGTGAAGGAAAGCAATCTGCCGCTGGATGAGAGGTGCTGCCGCGCTGGCATGTCTCCTCCAACATCCCTTCTCTGCTGAGCTGGGCCAGAGGAAAGCCAATTAGGCAAGCGTAGCAGTGTTTTGCTTGATGAGCCATTTTGGCCCCCCAAAAAAAGACAAATAGGAGCCAACACCTGGTCCCCGGGGAGCTCACCTGCGCCGCGGAGCCAAGCGGGATTTTCTGCCAGGCAGCTCTTCTTAGGAGAAAAATAGCTCGAAAAGGAGATGAGAGGCTTTGTGCCACGCTTGTGTCTCTGTAAGACGTCGTCATCCCAGAGGCTTTTTCTCTTTCTGTTGTTTTCCTTTGATAAGGCAGCGACACGGGTCTTGTTTCAGATTGAAGGTTTTGCTGACAGCTTTGAAAACCAGACAGGGGCTGGGAGAGGTTTCTCCCACTTGTCTCTCCGTGCCTTTCTCTTCTCATGGAGAGGGAGAGAGCAGCTGCCAAGCGCTCTGCCGGGGTAAGGCAGCGATGGGGGAGTTTGGATATTCGCTTGCTTGGAACAGTATTTCAGTTTGGGGGGGAAACCTTCAGATTGTGGAAGAATGGGGAGAATGCATGGGAAATATGACATGCAATGTCAATTTTTTCATCTCGTGAAACTGCTGGGGAAAAAAAGCCTGTGTTTTTCCCCGCCACAGCCTGGTCCCCATGATGAGCGCCAGCGAGCCACCTCCTGCCTCGACACCCTCGGGCCAGCCATTGCCTCCACCAGTAGGTGCTGGGAGCCGTGCCTCCGGGGGACAGTGTGGCATCTCCATCGGTGCTCCCAGGCACACAGCGGTGGTGGGACGTACTGGGGACACTGGTGGCAAGGCACCCTGGCTGCAAAAGGCAGCTTCAGGGCAGTCGAAACTTGGTTCCTCCTTATTGAAGATGCCCTGAGCTGTGGAGGGAGAGCAGTCCTCTGGGTGGGTGCATGGAGAGCTGGAAGGGCTCCTCTCTCGGCATCCCACGAGGGCATGGTGGTTCTGGTACCCCTTGTAATCCATGACCCCGCATGAGACACATTTTCCCAGTCACTGGCTGGTGGAGAAGTGTGTTTGGGGAATAATTTCCTGGGTGAGCAAGTGCAAACATTCAACGAGCGAGGTACCAGCCTTGCTTTCTGACTCCCTACCCTGCCGGCTGTGTAATGAAAAATCTGATTTGTGGATGATTTGAGGAAAACTGCCACTATTCATCAGATGAATTATTTGCGAAGCCTAATTCAATCAGCTCCTGAACACCGGGGATGGCAGCGCTGCAGCAGCCAGAGTCCTGGGCCCCCTTGGTACGAGCAGACACAGCCCTGCTTAGCCCACTTAGGGCACTCTGCAAATTCAGGGATTTGCCCCCAAAAGTGACCCCGTGGTGCTGGCATGCTGTGAGTATGGCCAAGCTGTGCTGAGCTCTACTTTTCTAAACCTATTGCTCGCTGGCACATTGAGGGTACCTCCATCCCCCAAAATCCAGCCCAGGAGAGGGAAGAGCATGGCTTGGAGGGACTGAGCCTGGCTCAGCCACCAGTGTGTCCTGAGCTGGTGGTAGGTCTCTCCTCCATGGGATGGGTGCCTTGAGAGAGGATGCACCAGGACCCAGGTTTGCACAGCGTGGTTGTAATTCTCCTGGCGGGCTGGGTGCCACATGGGGATGTCCCACAGCTGTGGGAGCACAGCTAGAAGGGAGCACCGGGGGCTGGCCAGAGCCACAGCCATCCGTGCTCACACGTGGCGTTTCTTGGCAGAAGCAGCAACTCTCCTTCCTCCCCTCCATCTCCCATTATCTGTGCAGGGGCTGATTTATGCACAGCACCTCGGCAGACAGGACTGAATGAGCACTAATAGGATCAGATGGATGTCGAGCTGTCGAATACCGTAGGGCCTGATTCAATCAGCGTCTGCTTTCTCCCAGGCTCTTCCTTTCAGGATTTTAATAATGCCAGGCCTTGGCACCAGAAGATGAAGCCGTCCGTGGCGGGAGCAGTGGATCTTATCGAGAGCACTGCTGGGCCAGCTAGCCATCAGCACGCACCCACAGCCAGCCCCGGGGACTGCCCGGTGATGCTTGGGCATCCAGCCCAGGATGTGCGGAGCAAGGGACACGGCAGGGACCCCTGTCCCCCTCCCTGGCATGGCAGAGGGCTTGCAAAGGTGCATTTGAGCCTCAGCATCCCGTCGGCCCTCCCTTTCCCTGGCTCAGCAGCGCATTTCCGCCCAGACCACTTAGCAGCTCTCGTGCTGGAGTTTGCTCTGGGAGCTATTAGCCTGCACTCTGGGAGTTATTAGCGCGGAGAGATGATGAGCGTCCACGTGTGCGGGATGCTCCTCGCACCGGAACCATCGTGCCACCTCTGCCAAACTTGGCCGCCAGCTTTTCCTGTCTGTTCAGGGCACAGGCGTGGCACAACCAGACTCGGTGTCACATCAGGTGGACACTGACTCCCCTCTGCCCCACCAGCACCCAGCTCGCCCAGAAAGCTGAGCAACTTCCCTTTCTGGAAGAGGGGCTGGCAGTTTCTTTCCTGCCAGAAGAGAGATGGGATATTTGCAGCCTAAACAGGTTTTTTTATTCTCTCCTTTTGGCAGAATCTCACGTTCTGTCTCCTAAATATAAAACATTAAATGTTTAGGGTATCCTTTATTTTTCTCCTGCTTTTAAGTTTGTAATTCAAGCCAGATTAGCATGGTTTCCTCTTCTGTTTTATAGCCCCATCCTGGCCCCAAGCGAGCTCTCCTAATGCTCTCAGATGTTCCTCTAATGGATTACCTAGGCTGGAACTGGATACCCTTTCCTAATGGATCGCTAATAGCCTGTTTCTGGTTTTACAGGCTCCTTCGGTTAACTCACAACAGCAGCCATCTCCGTGCGCACGGCCGGGCTCCCTGCAGGAGGGCAGGCAGCTCCCCGGCCGTGTGCACGTCCCCGCAGGTGGCTGCGTGGCCAAGGACATCCCGGGGGACTTTGGAGAGCCCAGGATGGCTCGTGAACCAGATCTGCTCCTGCTGGGAGCCAGGTCAGGCCCTCCTCATTCCCATTTCTTACAGAGATGGCATGTGCTGAGCACTGGTGGGCTCAGCGCACGGCCCAGGAACCTGGCGGTGCTCGGAGGTACTTCTTGAGCCAGTGGCTTGGCCAAGGGAGGATTTCCTCCGGTGAGTTGCCAGCAATTTGCAGATGCCGTCGAGAAGTCTAATTGAACCCATTGGTCGTGCTGACAACATGAAATGTTAACGAACCGTGAGGCGGGCTGCACCTCAGATCTTGAGATTTGCAGTAAAAGGTCATGAGATATTTAAAGCTAATAATGTGGTTGGGTTCTCTCCTTCCTCTTCTGTTTTGGAAGCATTAGAGCCACGTCCGTGAGCAGTCGCAAAGGCTGGAAACATCCTTCTTTAGAAGAGCAAGCAGAGGCCCTCACGCCATGCTGGGACATCAGGAGCTGGGGCCACAAGCAGGGGTGTCTGCAGGGACTGCTGCAGGGTGACAGCCAAGGCAGGTTTAGGGACATCTCCCCAGGCAAAGCAACATTTTGGGTCAAACATGTGAATCTCGCAGGCCGACATAACCCACGAGTATGTCCGAATGCATCCTGTGACAGGCAAGAGGAGGGAAGGCAATCAGAGTGACCTGCAGCCGCGTTCCCACCGGGGTGGCAGCAATGTCACTTGGCATTGGGCACACTTCTTTGCGCCCGTTTGCATCTGCCGTGCTGCTTTGCCTGCACTCCCATTCCTCTCCAGGCAACCTTGGCAGGGAGGTCACCCTGACCCAGCGCCGTTACAGCTTCACGCCTGGTAGCTTTTACTGCAGCACTTCTCTGCCTGCCCCTCCTGGCTGCAAAGTCAGTGATTAAAAAAGAAAAAAAAAGGAGGGGGGGGAATTGATAAGAGGGAGTGAAACATTGAGGCTGAAATCATGTTGCTTGCAGCTCAGGACGGGATAGGCAAGGCTAGAGGGGGCTCTGGAGGAGGATTAGGGTGGGAGGCACATCTGCTGTATTCCCCCAGGCCACTGCATCAGCCCCAGCAGCAGGAGGAGGCTTTTGCCTGGTAAATGCATCTTGCACTGCCTGGAGAGTGATGCCGAATGCCCCAAGCATCCCAGACCCCATCCTCCTGGGGCAGTGAGCAAAGCGAGCTCAGACAGTTGTCACTTGGCAGGAGGGGAAGGAGCATCCGGAGAAAGAGTCCCATTATTAACGAGATTACAGCTGCGCTTTCAAAGATGCTCTTTATTTTAAGCCAGAAGGGAGCCATTCAGCCTCATCTGGTGTGAGACAAGCCAGGCTGCGGAGGAGCCCTGCAATATCTCGTCCTCCCAGGCTGATGGCTGGGGCTGGGCAGCAGCAGTGCAGCAGCCTTTTCACTGGGGTGACAGCAGGGACAATGGCTCAGACCCCGCTGGGCTCCTCAGCTACCCGGCTGGCAAAGGGGAAGCAGAAGAGAAGCAGGGTCCTTCTCTTTTCCCAACCTTTCAGTTATTCCAGAGACCAGGGAGAAAGTTTTGTCTGGAGTTAGCCAAAACGATTCCCGCAGTGCTACAGAAAATGGAGGCATCTGGGGGCTCTTTTATGAGTAATTAACGTCAGACCTATTTGATCTCCTGGCGTGGCTGTGAAAGGGGAAGAGCAAAACCTCTCTTTGCCACTGGCTGCATCGTTTCACAGTCACCAGTGTCTGTTTGCTCAGGGGGTTAACCCCGGTTTGGGGCAAGGCAAAGCCCATCAGGAGCCGGTCCCTCTGGGTCTGCAGAGAATGAAGGCACCTAAACCAGCAGCTGCCCATGTAACGTGAGTGAATCCCACAAAGCTCATGGCAGCTTGATGGCAGCAGCTGGACCCGTCCTCCTCGTGGTCCTGGCTCCCCCATTATCCAGGGTAACCTGGGGAGACCCCCGGGGAGGCACGATGCTTGGCAGACCCAGGCTGTGCCTCGTGGCTTTTACTTCTGCGTTCCCCTGCTTGCAGGTGGTGGTGGAGGCTGGGTGAGCAGAGAAGCTTCAGTCCTACAAGAGCCAGTGGGCTTCTTTTGTTCTGGGAAAGACAGGCTCACCCAGGATCAATATAACACCTGGGGTAGGTGCGTGGTCTCTGCACTAGCATACACAGAGGGTTTGGTGCCCTCTGTATCCACACTCTCTCCTCTCCAAAACTCTGTTTTTCCCTCTGACTTGAAGCCCACCCCTCCCAGCTAAACCTGGGAAGAAAAGTGGTGTATCAGCACATGACAGAAGGGGACAGCCTCAGGTTGTCAGCCTCACAGGCGTGCACAGAGGCTGCCTCTCCTTATCTGAAAAGATGGGGTGAAGAGGGCAGCAAAGGAGATTGCCCATTGATGTGGAGCCATGGATTTCTTCTCCCATGGAGGAAGGGAAATGTTTAGGCTGGATGTCCTTTCTGGGGACAGTTTGCACATCCCCTTAGCCTTGGGGCAGGTGACACTGCCAGGAGGGCACCCACGGGATCATCCAGCGGGGACTCAAAAGTCTGCTTTGGGGTTTGCTCAGTCCCAGCCTCACAGTTCAGTGCTGCGTACCACTGTGGAACCAAGGGCTGACAGTGTCTTTGTCACCTCTGGGGTGGCACTGGGGAGCTGGAGTTGTTAAGGAATGGAAAGAAGAACTGCAAATACGTTTTCATGTGGAATGCTGAGAGAGGCCTCTGATCCCCCCCATCACCCCCTCCATGGCTTTCCAACACACGCCAGCCCCCAGCACAGCTGCTGGGGCAGGGAGGGTTGAGGTTCTCCCTCCCTGCCTCCTTTCATAGGCTGTCTGGGCTGGGGGAGCCCAGGGGCTGCTGTCCCAGGGATGGGGACCTGCAGCATCTCTCCTACAGCTTTGTCACCGATGAGCACAGCTGGGGCTGGGGGACTGGGACGTGGCACACATGGATGTCCCCTGGGATGCTGTGGAGGTCCCCAAGCCCCTGGGTGACTCGTCCCATCCCATCCGTGTGGGCTTGTACCTGTAGCATCTGCTTTGCCCAGGCTGTGGGTGGCACTGGGCAGTCCTTGGCACCCACCGTTATCTTCCCAAATGTGCTCATGGGGTCTGTGGCCAGGGCACGGGATGGGATGCCAGCCAACACTGTCCTAGGCAAGCTGTCGGCTTAATTACAGTGTTCAAGGGCTTTTTTTTTTCATTTATTTCTCTCCTTCTCCCTCTCTCGTTCACTCTCTCTCTCTTTTTTCCAATGCTAATAGCTCTGCATTGCACTGGCTACTGATCCCTCATTAATCTGGGCAGCGCTTCACAGCCAGCCGGAGTGACTTTTGGCAGGTGCACAAAGGCAGGCTGCAAAATGCAGACCCCCCGTCCAAAAAAAAAAAAATAAATTACCATGCACAGCCTTCCTCCAACTTTTGTCTCTGTGTGGCAGGGACGCGGATTAAGGAATTTCTCCCTCTCCCTTTGATGCTGTGTGTCCATCCATCCCTCCACGACCTCCCCTGTCTGTCCCCCCCCACCTCTCTCTGTCCGTGTCAGTTGGACCCGCTCCCCGTGTGCTTTCCCATCTGCTGCTGCTGCATTTCTGTGCTCAGCCGCCCCGGGACTTCTCAGCCACAGCAAAGCTGTCCCCTCTTGGAGGCGTCCTCCAGCTGCCCAGCTCAGAAATGCCACTTGCAGATCATGAGCTACGGCTCAGGACACCCTATATATGGGGGGAGATGGACATCATAATCCATGCCTTCCCTTTTTATCTGTTATCTAAAAACCTTAGGGCAGCATCCTCCCAGGTCCCACAAGCAAGATGTTCCAGCCTGAGTCCAAGGGAGCATCCTCCAGGGCAAGGCACAGCCTTGACCCCATTGTGCCATCAATGCCCAACTGCAAACACTCAGCTGCAGACAGGTTGCACCCTGGGGGTGGCAGGAATCGCTCCTGAGTGGAAGGGAGCTGGCAGGCTCTTCGGGATGGAGAAAATGCTACAGAGCAGCAGCCAGCAGGACCTCAGCAGGATTGCTCTGATCCTGGTCGGAGAGCAGGCGGGAGAGCTTAGAGGGTGCCAAAAGCCCTAGAAAACCCACAAAGCAGCCAGATAACGCCAGCACGTCCTCCCAGGCGCCCTGCTTCCCAGCCCAGTGGGATGTTCTGCTCAGGATGAGCCTGACCCCGCTGGGCACGCTGATCTAGCTGGGGCTAGGAGCAGAGGAGGGCTGGAGCTGGGTGGGTTTGGTATGGATCTCAGCAAAGATCCAGTGCAGCTTGGAGGATGCTCAGCCGTGTCTTGCAGGAGGGACTGGCATCCTTCTCTTCTTTTCCCCATCCTCCCAGACCTCCCAGAATTTCCCTTTTCACTTACCCTGTAAGTAAAATGGGCTAAAAACCTTTTCCTGCAGGACAGAATGGCTGTGCCCACTCCAGGAAGGGAGCAGCTAATGCTGGGCATGGACAGTGCTGGGGACTGTAGCCACTAAACAGGACTGCTACAAGCCTGACCCTGTTTCTGAGACAAGAGGCAGCACATGTGGCCCCAGAGCTGGCTGCCTGCCTCTCCAGCATGCTGGAAACATGGGAAAACACAGCACAGAGCCACACCAGGGTCTGGGGGCGTGCCTGCCCCTGCCCCATGCGAAGCACCCTCCATGCAGGCATCTCCCCGTGCAGGTGGCTGCTGTCTCATCCTGCCCCTCGGGTCCTTGTGGGCTGCCTCCCGCCCACCCCTGGGGTCAGTGTCACCCTGGGGTGTCCCTCAGCAGCCTGCAGCTGCGGCCCCTTTCATCTCGCCCGTCATCCCAATGAGCGGTGACACCCGGCGCTGCCGTGGCACGGCTCCAACCGCTCTTCCCGACATCAAGCGGCAGGGTGACAGGGGGACAGGGGACAGGGGACAGGCACCGTGGCACGCTCTGACCTCGGAGCCCAGCCTAGGAGCAGCAACAGCTGTGCTGGAGCAGCTTTAGGGCTGCGTGCCTCGGGAGCATGGTCGGAGCGTTAAAGACACGCACGGTGTCTCAACCCCCAGAGCGTGGCTGAATGATGCCAAACATCCAAACCTCCAGCAGGACCCTAAAACCTGCAAGCTCCTTGCCTGGCACCCCAAATAGCTGCCGGCACCCCGTCTTTGCACTGCACCAGCACCGAGCCCTGGGTGCAAGGAGAGGCAGGGCTCAGTGTCCCCCCCATACAACCCCAAAAACGCATCGGTGGGACAGGATGCATGCCTTTCTCCCTGCTCCCCCGCGGGTTTGGTAGCGGCTTCGCGCCTCGCGGGCGGCGGGAGGCCCTTTGCTCCGCGCTGGCAGATGTGCTGCAGATGTGGGGCTCTGAGCCGGCCGGGCCGTGCGAGCAGCTGGGAGCGCAGAGCCGGGCGCGCGGCGCGACGGATGCGGTGCTTGAGGAGGGAACGGGGGCAGAAAGGCTTTCGCCCACAGAGAGACGCACACAAAGGGGTCCCCCTCCTTTGGTGGGGATCCCCAAACCGGCTGTAAAAGCTGGCGGGTGAGGTTCATAAACCAGAAGGATTAAATCTGTGCTGGGGTGTTGGACGTGCTGTGCAGGTGAGATGGGAAAAGCTCCTGCTCCTGCGCTCCTGCTGCAAGCCCTGGCTGGGTGCTGGGGCTCACCAGGCACAAAAATTGCTGTGGCACCTGCCCCGCTCCTTGTCCCTGTCCCCAGAGCTGGCCAAAGCCACTGGGACCTCGACACCACGCTTGGGCTCGAAGCCTTCAGCAGGTTGGGAGGCCAAGCACCGTGCCCTCCCTCCCCCCCAGCAGATGGGCTGCATCAGAGCCCTCATCCCCCCCAGACATGTTTATTACCAACACGTGTCGGCAGAGAAGGAGGTTTGCATCAGCCAGGCGTGGGGGGAGGAAGGGGCTGTGCAGAGGGGCACACACGGCCACACAGGGCTTGGGTGCCCCCCGTGCCCCACACACAGGCAGGGCGGATGGGAAACGAAGCCAGCAGGGCGTTAAGCTTTCATCTCGAAGAAGAGTTCGTGGTGGTACGCAGCACAGCCTCTGCAATGTGATCCTACAGTGGTCCCTTCGGTGACCCCATAAGCCCCGAGCAGCCCGACTCTGTCCCCAGCAGGTCATGTGGGTGCTGAGCTTTCCTCCGCTGTCCCTGCTGCGTGGGTCCCACTGCCGTGGGTGTGTTTTTCCCAGCGCCCCAACATGTCCGAGCAGAGCCTGCCCGCACATTTACTAGTTTCTGGTGACCTCTAGAGGAAGCAGCTCCACTCTGGCTCTGCAAATTCGGGAGCAGGACGGAGCCTCGCCGCACCCGTGGCTTAGCTGCAGCTGGAGCATCTCCCCCTGCACCCTGTGCTGGGCTCAGTGCTCATGGCCAAAACCTCCCAAGAAAAGCCTCCAGGATGGCTCAGAGGATGTCAGGGAGCATGTGGGTGCGAGGGCTGGTTTCCTTGCCTCTTGCCTTTTGTGCACAGCCAGCTTCAAGCCCAGCCCTTAACACCCTTGTTCTTTCTGTGTTTTTGCTGGAAGAGCCTGATACTCTCTCCTTACGATGGCACGTAAATGCCATGAGGTCTCTTTATCACCCCATAGCAGGTCTAAACCTGATCACCTTACGCCTCCCAGTGTCGGGGGGTCCTCTGGCTGTCCCCCACCCCTCTGGGCTGGTCCCCCCGCACCACGCTGACCCCAGGCCCCGCTGCCCGCAGGTCGAGCTGTCGGACGGGACGTCTCACACCATCACGGACGCCTACGCGGGCAAGGAGTACATCATCCAGGTGGCCGCCAAAGACAACGACATCGGGACATGGAGCGACTGGAGCGTGGCCGTCCATGCCACCCCCTGGACGGAGGAGCCCAAGCACCTCACCACGGAGGCCCAGATCACAGGTAAGACCCCATATGGCACAAACCCCCAGGGGTCCTGGTCAGGGAGACCCCCTAGCCCTGGGGAACCTGTGCCTTCACCCCTCTGCAGCTCCGGCAGCAGGTCAGTGTCCCTCAAAGTGCTGACTCAGCTCGCCTGCCTCTGGCATCCTCCTCACCGGGATGCTCCAAGCGCCACGGCAAAGCTTGGGATTTATTATTATTCTCCAGAGCGCTGCCCCCCTCCTTCTCCAGTCCTACCTCCCCTCCACACCTCCGACCCCGCACAATGGCTCGGAGCGATGCCAATTAGAAATAAAAGCCACGAAGTTAACAAGCCTCTGTTTCTAGGAAAGGGCTGGGACCGTGTCCAAATGCATGTTATCAGCCCTCGGCTTCCCAGAAGGATGGGAGCAGGCCCTGCGCCGGTTCCCCCAACTGGCACCAGCTGCGGGCTGGCTGGGAAGCACTGGGGGCAGGCAGGGAAGTGCCGGGAGCTGCTTGGGGGTGGTCCCTCGTCCTGGGTCCCAGCAAGTTTTGCTTCGGATTGATGGAAGGTGGCTGCAGGGCGCGAAGCAGCTCGGAAGGGGACACAGGACTGGGGAACCAAGGATGTGCCGTGTCCGGACACGGCTGGCTGGCATTGATATGGGGCTGGGGATAATGCTAGCAGGGTGGCTGCAGGTCCGATGTGGGGCCAGGGAAGGGCCAGCATGGACATGGCACACCACGGGCACTCGGGGACCCTCTGGGTCCTGTGTGACAGCAGTGACGGTCCCATGGACCACACCATCCCCTGGCTCATTATCCCAGCCACCCAGCTCAGCAAGAGGCAATTTGGGGACATCCCCATGGGATGCATCCCGGGGTGCCCTGGCTCCCCTCACCATCCGCTCTCCCTCCCTGCAGAGACGACGAGCACCAGCACCTCCTCTTTCGTGCCACCCCCCACCACTAAAATCTGCGACAAGGGGGCCGTGGTGGGCAGCGGGGCCGTGGCAGTGTGTTGGACAGCTGGACTGGTCTTGGCTGCTTATGGTGTCCTCTTTATTTAGTGAGTATGGCCCAAATCGGGGGCATGAGAGATGGGGTTGGGTGCTGGGGGAGCATGGAGGGTCGAGGGGCTCTGACGTGGTTGGGAAGGGGACCCTAAGCAGGCTGTGGGTGAAGAGCATTGGGTACGAGGCATCTGGGTGTGTTTGCAGTTATTGGTCAACACACCAAATTTGGCCGCTTTTCCAAATCAGGCATTCTGGTGGGAATAACTCAAAACGGCTTTTCAAACACTTTTCCCAAAGCCTGCAGAGGGGGTCGGGTTTAGATGCCTCATGCTCAGCAGTGATGGGGCATAAAGGAGGTGCCACCACTGCCCTGTGGGCAAGCGTGTGCCACCCGCCAGGTGCCGCAGCCTGTCGCTTGCCCCCGGAGAAGCCATCCCACTGCAACTCCCATGGGTGTTTGGCTCCCCTCTGGCACACAGTGACATTGGTGGCGGCAATGGGAGGGGTGGTGGCACACAGCCAGGGGTCCAAAGGGGAGGTCTGGCCCTGGGGAGGAGGACATGAGGGCTTTGAATGCACAGGTGAATTTCCTCTTGGGAAAAGGTCAGAGTTATCTTGGCGTGTTCCCAGAGCCACCAGTGGTGGTGGCCGGACACAGCCGAGCCCGGAGCGAGACCGGTGACTCTTCTCCTCCCCGTCACAGATCCCCGTCCGTCACAGCCCAGCGGAGACAACCTCCCACCGCCACCGCCACCGCCACCACCGCCCTCCCTCCGCCTCCCTCCCGGTTTGAGTCTCTTTATCTCTTCGATTTTGCACACGTTGAGGACGTATCACGCTTCTCGCCATCGCTGCGGAGGAGGACAGAGCCGCCGACGCCGCCACTGCCGCCCCCGGGGACCTGCCCCAAAAACCTCGCCGAGCCCAGAGCGAGGACACGCACTCGTGCCCCTGCCACCCGCCCTGTCCCTGCTCCCAGCAAGGCGCAGCGAGCCCGGGCACTGTGCCGCAGCCCCGGGACCCCGCGGGCCAGCCCCGCCATCGCTCATACAGCTAACCCGCCACGCCAAAGACGTGCCACCGCCACGCCACCGCGCCGCCGGGACGCGGGTGACCACGCGACAGCATGCTCGGAAGAGGGGACGGGACATTTCTGGGGGACGCTCCCAGCCCACGGCCATGGGGGGAGCCCCAAGGACCAGACTCGTCACCGTGAGCTCTTGACCGCATGGAAAAGCCAGAGGAGTGCAGGGTGGGGACTCAGTCCCCTCCCAGGGGATAGTGGAAGGATGAACTGGTGGCTTTCACAAGTGCGGTGAGGAGTAGGGAGCTGGCTCGTTCTTAATGGGAAAAAAAAAATGGGTTTGAAATGGGGATAAAAATGATAAAAGCCCAAGCTCCCTCTGGAAGAGCAACCCAGCGCCTGCCCCTCCAGATAGCCCCTAGCAGCACCCAGAGGAGCCTTCATCACCCCCGTCCCCATGCCCCCACGCTCTTTTAACCATGTTGGATACAGGGAATCGCCTCCATTGATGTCTTTGTCTTAATTCTTCAACAAAATAAGAATAGCTCTGCTGTCCCCACTAGAGCTGGTGCCCTGCAGACCTGTCCCCCGCTGTCCCCAGCTGCCCCCGGTCCTGCTCTGCTCTCCTCCCCGTCCCACCCCTGGCCCTGTTTTGTAAAGACAGCTCCTCTTGTCCCTGCCCGCACCCAAGCGCAGTATTTAATACCGTACGTCCTAGTATTCCAACTGTTGACATGCTGTATTTGAATTTTTTATAGATGTATATATATAAAAAAAAAGAAAAAGAAACAAAAAAAAGAGAAGAAGAAAAAAAAAAAAAGAAGCCCACACAGACACACGCACACACACATGCACCAGGAGAGACGGTCTTCATTAAATGATCATTTCATGACCACTGGCAGCCCTGGGCATTATTTCCCCTCTGGCCGGGTGGGTTTGGCTCCCCATACTCAGGCACGGTGCTGGCTGTGATGGGGAGGATGTGGGGACAGTAGGGAGAGGGACGCAGACAGCACCACCTCCCCGGGGGGGGACCCAAAACCTGGCCTCCAGGACATCCTGAGAAGGTGCAAGGATGCTTGGGGGGCTATCCACCCCTGGAAACCCCTGCTGATGAAAAGGGGATCCTTTCACCACTTCATGTGGCACCCACGCTGTGCCAGGGAGGTGGCTGGGTGCCACTGCTCCCCGTTTCTGGGTTTTGGGGGATCCCCCATGTCCCTGAGCTCCGGTCATACCCTGCCACTTTAGGGGGAGGCAGGATGATGGAGGGCTGGGGGCATCTCCAGAGGCAGGAGACGACACAGTCCCAATTAATGCACTTTCCTTGTCTGATTAATAATTTGACATCACAAAAACGGCAGTGGCCCAGATGCTCTGAATTAAAATTCCATCAAGGGAGGGCTAACGAGGACCGGGTATGGGGACAGCCTGTGCTGGTGGCTTGGGCTCAGGAGCGGGGTGCAGTGCCATGAGTTTGCACCCAAATTTCCCCAAACACTGCAGTGCTGGGGACAAGGGCTGTGCCTCAGTTTCCCTCTGCTTTCGTGCCTGGTGGGCACATGTATCCGTGAGTATATGGAGCAGCGTGTGCTGGGGGGGTGTCTTTTGGGGGTCTGCAATGAAAGGGAGGAAAGCACAAGACACAGTCGAGACTAAAGCAGGGACCAGCTCGCACCACCTGCAGCGTGGCCAAATTTTAATGCCCAGTGCCCCAACAGCAGCTCTCCAGCTGGGCCAGCAGCCACAAGGGAGTGCAAAGCCATGTCTGCCACGGGCTTTGTGCGCTGCAGCCTGTGGCGGAGATACTCAGGGGGCCCTCACGACCTTTGTGTCCACCTGGTCCCAGCTCAGAGCACACCACAAGTCCCACTCCCTTCCTGTTTCTCCAGGGCTGCAGGGAGGGGTGAGGAGGGATGTGTGCTACCCTCACCTGGCCTTGCCTTTGCATGCTGGTGTGCCTGACCCCAGATCTCACAGCTTCCAAGAGGGAAGGATGGATGGATGGATGGATGAACAGATGGATGGATGGACGGATGGATGGATGGACGGATGGACGGATGGATGAACAGACAGACAGACAGAACACATTGCAATAACCACATCCCTGGATCTGCAAAGCCTGGAGGCAGCACCACGCCAGCTGCCAGCACCCGCCAGGTGCTCGCTGTGGATTTTGCTGCGCTGGGGCTTTATCAAAGGAGAGCTCAGCCCCATGCAGCCCTGCCTCCGGCTCAGACAGCACTGCCTTGGTTCACTGGTTAATGTCCCATTACCAGACAACATGCCTCCGTCATTTATTAATGTTTCATTAGTGTTAAAAACATCTGGTAATTAATTATGCACTAATTATGGATTCACAGCGTTAAAAGCCAGGCTAATCTACCATAGCAGATGGCTCTCGGGGCAGGGGGAAGGGACATCTCTTAGCAGGGAAGAAAATGTCAGGTCCAGCCCCTGCCTGGGGGAAGCATCCCAGACAGACAGATTGCCTTCATCCCCACCAGGCTCTCCCAGCCCCTCCTAGGGCTGGCTACTGGCATTAAACAGAGGAAACCTCGCCTCTCCAAGACGTTTTAGGGGCCAGGGGAGCAGTGCTCATGCTGCCCAGGGTAACAGAATGAGGAGCTGATGGGGAGCGGTGGCTTTTGAACCCAGCCCTGGGCACCCTCTGCCAGCTGGGGTCCTGCTGCGGGCTGCAGGAAGCTGCTCGTCAGCCCCTCGGGATCCAGCAGCAGTCCATAAAGCAAGGGGTGTCGTGACAGCCCGCTCGCGAGGTGCCCCGGCGATATTGCCTACAGATGTGCGGAGATGTTTCGAACTCGGGGAGGTCCCAGGGGAGCGTCCCTGCCAAGCAGAAAATCCATCCACTTAGCAGCATAAATCCATACAGGAAGAAAGAGGGAATTACAGCGCTCGGAGAGACCTGTGCATCGTATAACATGAAATCCAATACACCAGCCAGGCGTAACGGGTCCCTGCGTCTTCCCAGCGCATACGTGGCAGTAAATCCCACCTTAGGTATTGTTTTCGGCCCTGGCTGATGGGAGAGCAGCCTCGTGCTGCGCTTCCCAGGCAAATAGACTCCAGCAGAGGACTTCGAAGTGTGGCTGGGAAGCAGGGATTATTTCCTGGCTGTGCAGCCCCATAGGAAGCACAAAGTCACCTCACTTCTAGGATGGGCTGAGCAGCCGAATTCGGGCTTCCATGGGGTACCACGCTTTGGTGGATGGAGGAAGAGCAGCAGACACCGTGCCGTGCGTTCTGGCCCTGGCACAGCACCAGTCTCAGATGAGAGCAGCGAGGCAGAGGGATGTGAAAGCAGGAGGCACACCAAGATAGCTTCACCGCGTGCGTGCGTCCTGCTGAGCCAGGTGGCAGCACCAGGAGGGATCTGCCGAGCCGGCTGGCACAGCAGAGCTGCTGCTCCTCTGTGTAGGCACAGATCTGGTCCCCGAGGGGCAAGCATCCTCCCCCCTCACAGCACCAGGGCCAGGCAGAGAGGTGAGATCAGGCAGAGAGGTGGTGCCCAGGGTGAGGGGGTAAAGGGCAGCATCTGCAAGGGGCGGGGATGCAAATGGTCAGCTTGACTTGGAGGAGCCCGGAGTCCCTTACGTGCAGAGGTGCCTAGTCCAGCAAAATGCAAGATCCCACCCAAAACCATGGGATGCTGGTTCAGGAACTATCTGTTCTGACAAAGAGGTGGCACTGGATGCCCTTGGTGGGCTGTAGCTTTCCTCCCTGGATGTTTTTCCCTGGTGGCAGGAGGGCTGGCTCAAGAAGGAGTGTTCTGGTGCTAGGAAAGGCACCTGGTCACCTCCGTTGGTGCAGAAATGAGCCCTGGAGCTTTGGGTGATTCAGCCACTGCCTCCAGAATAGCAGTTAGAGCTGCAGGTAGGGTTCCTGGGGGTAACAAGAGCTCTGGGCACCCCCACAATGACATAGGGCAAAGACCTGTGGCAGCAAGTGGTGACAGTCACAGCAGACTGCCAAGGACAACCTGGGACCATCTCAGTCCTTGGTGGCTCCAGATCAAGACCTCAGGACCTGACGCCGCTCTAGAGGAGGTCGTCTGCTGTTTAAAGAGCCCAAGAGGACTCTCCTCTTCCTCGTCTCCATCCTGAGCAGACCAGACTCTGTCCTAGCACTGCGTGACCCTGGGGGTCACTGGGGACACCTTCACACCCCGGAACCTCCCCGCACACAACACAGCAGCCGGTCGCAGCCCGCACGGCTCGACTGCAGCACGCAGACCAGACCACACCAGCGTCCCCTAATAAGCAATTGACTCTCTTTTTTTTCCCTCCCTTTCAAGAAAAAGCCGAGCATTAATTTGGCTTCTGCCACTCTGTTTATCTAATAGCATTTCTGATTGATTGTCTTATTTATAACCCAGATCCGGTGTCTGGGCTGCTCGCGGAGACGGGGTGATTGATGGAAAGAAGACAGCCAGGAGGGGACTTAATGGAGCTGTGTGGCTGAGCAGTGGAGCAGTGGCTTAGGCACGAAATGCAAGTGCCTCCCAAAAGTCTGGGCTCCTTTTCCTCCGTGCACAGCTCCTGGGGAAGATGCTAAGTGCTGGGAGAGAGCAGCGTGCTTTCTGCGCTCCGCCAGCAGCGACCAGGGAAGGTGCTCAGGACCTGGAGGAGGGCAGGACAAGGGGACACAGCCAACGTTGACTCGTGCTGTTTCCCAAGAAGCTGACAAGAAGTCTCCGGGAAGTTTTCCCCTATCCAGGATGGAAGGGATGGTTCGAAGGCGTGAGAACAGCCTCTCCCTGCCCAGCCACCAGCCTGCTGCCAGAGCCCCAGTCCTGTATGCTGGAAATCATTTCCTTGTGCAATCCAGCAGTGCAGAGAGGAGCAGTTCCCATGGGTGACAAAGTGCCACCAGGCTGGGGTCTTGCCCTCCTGCAGGCTGGCAGCATCCTCCAGAAGTCCAGTTTTGCCCCAGCCCAGAGGAAAATCATTCCCACATCCCCAGGGTTGAGGTTTCCCCTGCCCCAAACCCAGTGACCCCAACCCCCCGCAGAGCCACCAACCCACAAGTGACATCCCACAGAGACAGTGCCCGAAAGCACCAGCAGGCAGGGAAGGAGCTGCAGTCCTGAGAGGTGACATGCCAATATTCAGGGTGACACCGGGGACATGTCCCAGCCTGAATGCATCCCAGACCTCCACCCCACAGCCCAGGGCAGCTGTCCCCCCTCTGCAGGGCCAGGTGGTGGCCAGGGCATGGCTGACATCTCCAGGTCTCCAAAAAGACATTCAGCTTTGATCTGAGCCAGACAGAAACCCTCATCTTGTCCATAAAGATCAGTTTGGGAGGAAAAAAAAACAACATATTGGTTCAGTCAAAATATTTCATGGCTGTTTAACGGTCTTTATTTTATGTCTGATTGTAACAGATAATCTAATACAAACCTAGAGCAAAGCCAAACATGAAGTTCTTTCATGAAGAAGGATCCCATAAGCCGGTTTTGACATGGCCAAGCCCCTCTCCCTTCCTTGTTTTTTATTTTTCTTCCTTTCTTTTCACATCTGAAATTTGAGCAAAACCAAAGCAACTCGATGAGTATTGCTGTTGGAGCAGTCCGAATGAAACCAGACCAGGAACAGGTCTCCTGTTCACCCCCGCTTAGCACTTTGGCGTTCCCACCACTGGCACCTGGTAGACTTTACCCAATGCCTTTTTGGTAAAGATTTATCACTTTTGAGGGATTCCCCTTGGAAAATCCCCCAGACACCAGCGGGCTGGTGCGTGCTCCCGCTGGGGTCACCTTGCCCGTGGCTGGGGGGACCAAGAGGGTGTGATCCGTGCAGGATGTCAGAAGAGGCCGTGATGGAGGGGCCCCCGAGCAGAGGGAGCGGAAGGAGCCTTTGATGTGGAATCTCTCCTTTCGCAAACACAATGAGCTGCAGAGGAGTTTTATAAACATGGCTATTGTTGCTCCATCCCTTTGGTGGGAACAGATGGTCCGAGCGTTCTGCTCAGCCCCCTCCCCTTCCCTCACCCCCCTCCCACCCCCATTAATAAAGCCCCAGCAAGTCCGGCACCGCTAAGGTTTTCCCAAGGGGGATCAATAAATAAATGTAATAACAACAAAGGGGCCCATGCAGACGAGATTCTGTTACAAAGAGGCCTCGGCCCCCCTCCTCCTTTCCGGGTGGGAGTCGTTGCGTGCAGGCACTCCAGCCGGTGTGGGGAGAGGTTGCTCCATCCCCACCACCGGTGGGATCTTCCCTCTGGGTACCTCCTGGAGGTCCCCATCCTGCTGCTGGGGATGGCACCGTGTGCTCTTGGGGGCCACCTCACAGCCTGGACCATGGGATGCTCATGGCATGTGGCTTGTGGCTGCCCATGGGCATCTTTACTTTGGAAACATTGCCCGATGACAACGTGGCCCTGGGGACAGGCTCAGCCACCAGCCCCAGGTGTGAGGCAGGCAGCTGCCCTCTTCTTCCAAGATTTCTTGGCAAAAAGGTGGATCCGGGTCCTTTTCCAGCAGGATCCCACCCAGCACAGGGTGCTCAGGAGCTGGCATGCAGGCTCCACCTTGGCTCAGTGTTTGTCTTTCTGGTATTTGATGTTGGACAAAGCCATTTTCTGGGCAGAAAAAAAAGCAGTGGTAGATCTGACCTGTTCCTCAGTGGCATGGTAAGATGTTAACGTGGGGCTAGGGACAACAGTTTGCAGGGACTAAGCCAGGACAGAGCAATGTGTGGAGGGGTACCCAGGTGGTAGCCACCAGCATGCACAATGCTGCCTGTGGGGATGCAGAGCAGAAGGGCAGCTCCTCCAGGAAGACTGGCGGGATCTGAAAGTGGCCACAACATCTCTCCGGGCTGGAAAAGTCATGCTCAGGCACTCCGGTGAGCGGGTTCCCCTTCAGGGGAAGGGTGAGACCAGCTCCGTAGTGCTTTCCATAGACTTATTTGCTGGGGAAGACGCTGAGCCTGGAGCAACCCCACGGGCACAGCCCGACAGGCATCCCCTGGACCCTAGCAGTGTGCAGGAGGGGCTGAGCAGAGGATTTGGTCCAGGGGGGCAGCTCCAAGCCCAGCTCCGCATCCCCGCTCCAGGCAGGCTGCTGGCAGCCGTTGTCCCACCTCCTCCCCGCCTGCTCCCGCTGCTCGGATGCGATGGGATGTTGTTTTTATCTGTGGAGAACTCCTGCAGCTGGGGGTCAACGGGACGAAACGTGTCTCACACACACACACCCCCCCACCGCCGCCCCCAGCCCCGCTCCCCCTCCGAGCTGCCCTGGGAATCCTCCCCCCCCAACCCCTCACTCATAAAAAAATTAAAACTCCCGATATCATCTCACATAAATGTGGATTTCAGGCCCCGTCAGTCACCAGACACGTCCCACAATCTGCGCTGGCTCCAGGCAGCTGGAGGGGCTTGCTGGAGGACCAGAATGACTTCACACCGCCTCCCACGGACTGGGGTTACCCGGAGGGCTCGGAGCAGGAAGGGGAGCGCTCAGCCCATCCACTGCCACCACGCCGTGCCCTGGACCCACCAGGGTGGGTGCTGGTCCAAAGGGTGGTCCCGGGCACCCTCCTGATGTGCCTGGGACACGGATGCTGTCCCCATGGGCACGAGCGAGGCAGCTGGCTTGGGCTGTGGTGCCGGCGAGGTTTATGAGGGCTGACCCCTCGCACCGAGCGCCTGGGGCAGGATAAATCCCACTCCGCCTTGGAGTGCAGGTGCACGGGGCTGATGGAGAGGGGAAGGGACTGCAGATGCGTGGGGGACCCAGCGAGGGGGAGCTGAGCGCGGCTTTGGGCCCATCCCTACGGTGGAAATGGTCCCCTCCATCCGAAGAGCGGAGCGGGGCTCGGCAAAGGCAGCGAGAGCGGGGAGGGGGCACTGGGACAGCTGAGGGATGGGTAGGACACAGCGCATCCATGGGAATCCATCACGGCCAGTGGAGGTGGTCCTGCTTTGCCGGGCTGGACTGGAGCCTTCTGGTACCAAAAGATGTCTCCAGGGGTGTCTGCTCCAGAGCAGGGACCTGCTCCAGAGCCTTCTGCACTGATTTATGGGTGCTCTTGGCAGGGTTACCCACACACAGGCTGCTGGGGCAGCCAAAAGACCTGCACCGTACTTGTAGATGTGTTGCAGGATGCCCAGAGGGGCTCATGCCCTCTGCGGGGACATCGGGTTACTGCAGGCACCCCCTGGGTACCATAACCATGTGGGCACCTGGATCCATAGATGTGTGGCACAAGTCACAGCAAGATCTCCTAGCCCCAGGAATGAAGGAAACAAGCAGGATCTGGAAAGATCATCCTGTCCCTCTCCCTGCTGCCATCTGAAAACCATGCTCACATCACCCAGGGGACATGAAAGAACCTGTGCCACCTGCCTCAGGTCATGTCCCTGGGAGCGGGAGCCCCTGCCCATCCTTCAGACACCAAGAGATGATTGAGATCTGCACTGGGAAAGACCCCCAGGATCAGCCCCAGCCCATGATCCTGCTAGCAGCACCTCGGGCAGTGGGTCTGGCCAGGCTGGGACATGGGGAGCATCGAGCACAGGGCTGGCAGGGGGCTCTGCAAGAGCAACGGAGATGGCAGCCTGCCTCCATCTCCCTGTTTCATGTAGTGCTGACTTGAATCCTTGCCTCAGGAGCCAAGTAGGGGGTGGAGAGCCTTTTATTTGAGTGACTTATAATAATCTTTTTTAAAAAAAATAACACAAAGCAGGTGGCTGAGCTTGAAGGTGGATAAATGCCCAGCGCAGAGCACCGGGCTGAAGACAAGTGTGAGCCCAGCCTTGGGCTCTGAAGTCAGTGCATCCTCATGCTGTCAGCAGGCTTGGGGTGCAAACCCTCCAGGCATGCCTCCTACCTCTGCTCGGGTAATTTACAGATGTGCAAGGCTATCCAGAAAGCTCCTCTGTGACCCTCCGGTGTCAGCCCAGCCCAGCTGGCCGAGTTGTGTTTGCTTCCCATGAAGAGCTCTGCAGGAACGCAGTATAGCATGAACCAGCCCCAAAAGCAAGTGTTTTTATCAATGTCCAGATGGCGTTCATGGACACTCAGCAGCAAGACAGCATCCTCTCTCGGGGTGCACCGCTCCTTTCCTGCACACCACCTACCCTACCCCATGGGCAAGCCATTGACTAACGAATGTGCGTACACTTTAATTACAGCGCTGTGAAAGCTCCTCATGCTGTTTCGGTGGATAGCTCGTCAATTCAAGGAGCTGGAGCGGTACTTACTCAGCTCAGCAGCACAAGTCTCTGGATTTTCAGGCCTTTAATATTCACTCTGATCTGTTCATAAGTTATTTATAGGGAGTGGGAAATGCCTCACAAGAGAACTCGCTCCAAATTGCGAGCACTTCTGAGGCATCCTGCAATCTGCTTGCACAGGGAAAGGAGGGGAAAGTAATAAATAAATGATTATTTACAAATTATTTACTTGTCTCCACTAATTTCCATGCTGTTTACCTGGCAGCAGTCTGAAGTCAGGAACAATTAGAAAAGACTTTCCTTGCATATCAGCGGCTGGAAGTGGTGCCGCATGGGGAGAAGAAAGCCGATGCAGCAGCCGAGCAAGGAGGAGCTCGTTTTGGCTGCCAGTATTGGCCATCAGGCTCGGTCTTGCGTGGTCTCTACTCTCCAGAAGGAATCATCATGGTCAAAGTCTCGGTGTAGCTCTTCTGGCCACCTCTGCTCCGCTGGCTGGCTCCATCCCATCCCGGCAGGTGCTGACCTGTCTCCAAAGCGTCCCCCTGTGCGTGGCATCTGGGCAGGCAGCCAGCACCCCCAGACACACCTCGCTGCAGCGCGGGTCCCCAAAATCTGGGGATGGGCAGCAGCAGCAGCAGTCTTTTCTGTCCCAGCTCACCACGATGCATGGAGTCAACCCAGGATCTTCAAGGCTCGCTGAGGGTCATGAAGTCCTCACGGACAGCATGGTTTGCAGAAGATGACCAGGCCTTGCAAGGAGGTAACTCTGCTCCTGAGAAGCCAGGAATTTGTGGGGAGGAGTGCGGGGGTGGTCTCTGGTGTGAGCAGTGCACCTGAGTCAGATGGGATGGGAAGCCTGGGCTGTGGATGTGGGAGAGGTGATCCTCACAGCCCGTGATTCAGCCCAAAAAGCACAGGGGAACTACCTAGGGCAAAGTCACCCCAGCAGGCAAGGGCTACCTGTACCAGGCAGCAGAATGAGCCTGTCCTCCTGCCAAGGAGCATTTCAGACTTCCCACCTCCATCTCCCACAATAAACCATACACAGAAAATCACCGTGAGGAAAGAGGGATGGGGAACAGGAACCTTAATATGTAGGTGTCCCCGAGGGAAAGAAAAGAGAGGAGACAGTCTGGCAATGCTGGAAGAGATGGGCAGACTGGGAGCAGCTCAGTCCCAGCTGGGCTGACGTGTCTTGCATATCTCCCCATGCTTCATTCCCCTTCTGTTGCTTGGGGTTCGTGAATTACCTCCAGCTGAACATTGAGATCCCGTACCTTCCCAGGCTGGTCCTGGAGCATCCTGAGCAAAGGCAGCTCTGGAAGGAGACACAAGATGCCAGGACGATGGAGAGGACTGTGCAGACGGGGAAATGATGGGTGAAGCTTGAGCCTGGACTGATGGCGGAGCTCAGGGCCTGGATAATGGAGTTAACCCGTGCGAGCTGAACCCACGCTGCAGGACGATGACCTGCAGGAGACAGAGACACACAGTGTGACAGGGACTGATTAGGTGCACAGAGAGGGGAGGTGGAAGGAGCATTATCCAGCCCTGCAGCATCCGTCTCAACAGGCAGCAGGCAGATGTCCCAGGGTCACGCTAGCCCTCACCAGGCAGCAGCAAGTCAGCAGACAGACAGACTGACCTGGGCGTGCAGCGATGCTGGGGCTGCCTCGTCACAGACCCTGCTAAAATCAGGGGCAACGAGTCCAGACACACACATCTGGATTTGCAGCCCCTCTTGTCACTGGCCTGAGGAAACGGCGCAGCTGAGGAGGCAAGGGGGGAGAAAGATGTGGAAATGCCTGTAGGCCCCTTGGCCAGCACGTGGATCCTGAAGGGAGGGATTTGCAGCTGGCTGAGCTGGCTGGGAGCTGGCAACAGTTTACTCATTCACACCAACCTGCTGATCTCCCTCCATGGCCCCCCAGAGCCCAGCTCTCTGGTGTGAGATGAACACTGAGCAAATACCCCCTTTTTTTTCCTGCCACAATAACCCTCTTTAACTTTTCAACTTATCACCTGCACAGAGGTTTATAAAATTTTCAAGCTAATGGCGTCTCCAGTAATGATACTGCAGATGTACAAGCTGCATCCTGGGATGAATAAATTATAGGAGGCAGAGTAAATTGCAATGGGAAGGACGGCAGCTGTGAGATGGAAACAGATGGCTCCGCTGTGCGCCACAGCTTGGTCTCAGAGCAGGGTATGTTCCCAGGGCTGGCCCTCTCCTGGTGGCCCTGAGGACCACCTGGGCACACCTGAGGCTGCGGGTCCCCAGCAAATTCTCCGGCTGGGGGTGAGCCGCAGTGGGGGCTGCTGTGGAGCTGGTGCTGTGGTGGTTTGGGAGGCAGAGGAGGGCTGAGCTGTTTCTGCCCCAGAATGGGGTCAGGGTGAGAGCTGCAGGGTCAAAGGGTGGCTGTGATCCCTGGCTCTGTTAGGCTGTGCATCCCCTGGCTGTGCCCAAGGTGCCGATGCTGACCGACCTGGTGCTGCCTTTTCCAGTTCTCTGCTCCCCTGCAGCTGCTGGTTCAGAACCCAGAAAAATATCCTGACGTGGGTGACTCCACAATTTGGACTCCTCAGCACTGTGATTCTGGCTGCAGCACAAAGATTAACCAGCCTGGGATGGCCATCACAGTGCAGCATGCAGCCCTGCGGTGCTGGGTGAGAAAAGCATCCAGCCAGCATCCAGCTGCAAGGTCAAATGCCTCCCCATGTCCCAGTGCTGGCTGGGGACCTTCACGCCAAAACGGCTGCCCTTGTGGACCACAAAGGCTCCTTCTGTCGTGGCCACCCTCGCTGCCAGCCAGTGTAAAGCTCCGGGGGCAGCATCTCTGCAGCCCAAAGCACGCACCGTGGAGTCTGCTCCTGCCACAGGGATTCCAGGGAGGCTGATAAATGACAGGCACTTCACTCCTGGAGCTCTCAATGTCACCCGAGGACTCTCTGACAGAAATACAGCTCTCTAATATGCAGCCAGCCAGGGTGGCTCTATCTCTGAGGGATGCCAGGCTCGTGCCGACCCACACCATGCACATGATGCCGATGCTCACGCCGTCCCACCAGCCTTACAGTGCTGCTGTGCTGCTCCGTCCTGCTCCTGGCTGGGTGTCCCCAGAGGAACGTACCCTGCTCTGCTCCTGTTACATGGCTGGTCCCGCTGGCTAAGCCAGCCTGGCTGTTCCCAGCTCCTTCGGCACATTCTTGGCTTGCAGTGCTGAAGGTCTCGAGGCATCAAAGACCTCCTCCACATTTTGCCTCCAAGGCTTCATGTCCTGCTTTGCTGGCTCCGGAGTCTCTCCACCCACTGTCCCTCCATGCAAGGGGATTTATCCCCTGGCTCCTGCTGTCAGAGCAGCCAGCAGCCCCCAGGAGCCCTCACCGTGCCCTGCACAAACCTCACACACCAGGCTGCAAGGGAAAAGGCTTCACTCTGCAAACACCCGAGCAAATCCTGGCGCTGGAGCAGGGACACCTGCTGCATCCCAGCACACGTAGCTGTGACCAGTGCCACCACAGTGTGACCGTGCACTGGTGCTCCATGTGGTCCCTCTGCTTTGCTCCCAGTATCAGCAGTGTGAGCCTGCTGGGGCGTGCCAGGAGCAGAGCATAGTGTTCATTAAGGCAACTCTCACCCCACAGCTTGGTGTCCCCGAGATACATCAGTTTCCTGCAAGGGTCTGGAGAGCAGCAGGATGCTTCCAGGTCCCAATGGTCTAGTGGTGCTTTCCTTCCTTTTGTGCATCCCGCCAGCCAGCTCTTTCTGCAGAACCCCCATCCTAAATCTTGACCTATGTGTGTGCAATATCACCATGCCCAGCAGTTCAGGGTGCTGGGATTCCAGACGGATGTTGCCCTGGAGAGAACAGGAGACATTGCTCCCTGTTAGTGCTCAAAATCCTCCCAGCAAGTGCAATTTCCAGAGCGAGCCCTTGCCTTGTCCCTAGGACACACAGCCCCCAAGCTATCAACAGCTCCAGCAGCCCGTCTCAGCACCAGAGCAGGGAGGTGATCTGAGGCATCCCATTTCCAGCCAGGACCCCGTCTGGGGGTTAAAGCAGAGTGGTGCATGCTCAGCTAGGCATCACAACATTATGAAATGGCATCTTGCACCCACGGACAGTGCACAGCGCCATGCATCTGCTCCAGAAGCCCCTGCAGGACGCGCCACTGCTCCGTGCCTCAGTTTACCTCTGTATCTGTAATGAAGCTCTTGTGGCAGGGCCACAGGGCGGTGGAGGAATTGTGGTCTGGGAATGATCATCCCCATCACTTCAGCTGAAGGGCCGGGAGCAGTGGACAAAATGCACGGGGCAGTGTGCTCTCTGTGCAGCTGGAGTGTGGGGAAAACTGGGGATGCATGGGGAAAACCTCAGACGTGGCTGAGCTGAGGCGCTGCAAGGAGCATCCACACACAGACTCAAGTGTCTGTGGGCTATAAATTCAGTGAGCAAGGAGGGCTGCCACGACACCCTTGTTCCAGTGTTTAACCCAAGTATACAGAGAACAATTTTGCTCACATTACGATTTTTGCACTGCAGGTTTTTGCATGCCTTCATGTTGGAGGCTGGCAGGGGTATGTTCGGTCACCCAGTGGGCAGGGAGCTGGGCACCCCGGAGATACAGCCAGGTCCTAGCTCAGAGGAAAATCTTGAAGTCTTTTCATCTCTGTGAGCTTAGGGAGTCCATCCACTTTTGTCAACAGCATCCAGCACCAGCGCTGGCAGGTTCGCTCCTCTCCAAACAGCCCCACACACCCAGACTCCTGGAAGGGACAGGAGATGGCCTCACTCACCCTAAGGGTCCCTGCAGGGTCCCCACCCAGGCTCCCTGGATGCTCTCCAGCTGCAAAGTCGGGACAAACAAGAGGCATTTCCAGGCCCCAGGAGCACGGGGGATGCATTTTCTCCAGGGCTGCAGGACCAGGGTAAGCGCAGCGCTGTGCGGGGACGGGGTCGCCTCCTCCTTGGTCTGGAGAAAGTTTCTCTGCGCTCTGTGACACCGTCTAACTCCACTTTCTGTTGCGGTTTCATTGCCTCGTTCCAAAGCGATTGCACAGGCAAAAGTGTCCAAAAGCAGATGGATCCGCTAAGCATTTCTTTGTTGCACATTATCTCATACAGTTTGGGTGTAATAAAACTTCTAGGCAGAACAAATCTTCAAGCTTGTGCCGTGCCTTATTTTTAGCTGCGAAGTACGTCTGTTTTAGTGCTCCTAATCCCTGGCTTGGTTGTAATTTATGGAGCAAACTCTTGGCTCGGTTGGGCCAGAAGATTTGTAGTAAAATTTTTATAAGTTGCAGAGATGAAGCCCATGGACTCTAGCAGTCTCGGGGGACTCTCCTCCAGAATTGTGTTTTGCTGAGCACTCCCTCGGTGTGGGAGTATGCTCGGGCGAGAAAGCGTCAGATGGCTGGGAATAAATCGTCCTTGCTATCATCACAATCTGCAAATCACCTGGAAGGAGACACCAGGGGAGTCCGCGGCTTCCCCAGCCGCAGGGATGTTGGGGACAGATTTAGGAGAGTCCCAGCTCGGCAGGACCTGCCTGCCCCAGGTCCGTGCCCTCTGCCTGGTGCATGGCAGGACTTGGGGATGGGCAATGGACCAGGCTCTGGGCTGTGCCAGGCGGTGAGATGCCTGAGCTGCAGGGGGGTGGCTCGCTCACACCACTACACTGGCTTTGCTGGGATTATTGGGATGACTGGCTGCTCAGTCCCGCAGGGAAGCCTGCATGCACATTGCCCTGAAGCTTTTAGCACAGACAGGGCTGGGGCTTAGTGGCGAGGGCAATAGCAAGATCAGGACATGGGAACCACCAGCAACGCCCTCCAGATCCCAGACAAAACATGTTCCCACTGCCATGCTCCCATCTCACCCACCCGAGGCTTGTCTGCAGCATCGGACCTGCCTTTCTCCCCCCCCTGGTGCTGCCTGAAGCTGCAGATGTGCTTGCCTTCGGTCCAACAGCTGGGGCGGGAGAAAATCCAGGAGGTGCAGATATTCAGTATAACTTTATAACAGGTACCAAGGTTGTCTGCAGCTCATGGGTAGATCCCTGTGCTCCAAGCACTGTGCAACCTTCTGTCTTCTTGGTATAGGGCAATCTTTGGGGCGTGACAGCTTCCTGGTGCCCCTGTGTGCTGTTACATGCAGGAGGATGGGTCTTTCTTAAATGCTTCCAAGTTATTTTGTCAAGTAAAAAGTTGACCAATGCCTGAATTTATTTCTTTGCACTTTTTTTGGTGCCCTTTGGCACATGCAGGTGCAGAAAGCAGTCTGTCCCAGCACAGTCCATTGGAAGCTGGTGGGGCTGGGCTGGGCAGCATGTGCCTGGGGAAATGTTGGAACCCCTCCTGTGCCTTTCTGTCTCCAACAAATGTCCACAATGAGGGATGCTGGCCAGATTAGCAGCAGGGTCCTGCCTGAAACACTCCCTGTCTCCTCACCCTGCTGACTGCCAGCTGCTCCCAAAAGCCTGCCGGTCCCTCTGGCAGCTCACAGCCCAAATATGCCCTGTGCTGCCACCTCTCCCAGCCCCAGCCTCAACCCCAAGCCCTTCCAGGAGCAGCACCAGTCTCCCATCCCCCCAGAGAGCCGCTAGCCCCTCTGGGGACTGCTGCCGTGTGAGCATCCCTAAAGCAGGGTGCTTGCCAGGGGCACCGAGACAGGGATAAGGCAGCAGCTCCGGCTGCGGACTTTCACCTCCTCTGCTCCTCTGCCTGCTCCTTGCCTGAGGCCTCTCCCCAGCCCATCCTCTTCATCCTGCTCAGGAGGTCTCTCCCTCCGGACTGCCTCCTCCTGACGTGCAGTGTTTGCAGCAGCCGGCCGTGGCTGCGATGTGCAAGCCCCGCTGTGCTCCAGCTCCAGCGGCGGTCTGTGCTGCCACCGCACGGCTGTGCTGCGCGGCCGTGGCCGTGGGGATGGGGTCACAGAATCAGAATTTCTAGGTTGGAAGAGACCTCAAGATCATCCAGTCCAACCTCTAACCTAACACTAACAGTCCCCACTAAACCATATCCCCAAGCTCTACATCTAAACGTCTTTTAAAGACCTCCAGGGATGGTGACTCCACCACCTCCCTGGGCAGCCTGTTCCAGTGCCTAACAACCCTTTCGGTAAAGAAGTTCTTCCTAACGTCTAACCTAAAACTCCCCTGGCGCAACTTAAGCCCATTCCCCCTTGTCCTGTCACCAGGCACGTGGGAGAACAGACCAACCCCCACCTCACTACAGCCTCCCTTGAGGTATCTGTAGAGAGCGATAAGGTCGCCCCTGAGCCTCCTCTTCTCCAGGCTGAACAAGCCCAGCTCCTTCAGCCGCTCCTCGTAGGACTTGTTCTCCAGGCCCCTCACCAGCTTCATCGCCCTTCTCTGGACTCGCTCAAGCACCTCCATGTCCTTCTTGTAGCGAGGGGTCCAAAACTGGGTCTGCAGCTCCCAGCTCAGCCGGCAGCACCTGCACAGAGGGGTGAAGGTCCTGTCTTGAAACACGTCTCCCCAGCAGTGTTTTTTTGTTTGTTTGTTTGTTTGTTTGTTTTCCAGCTTGCGCAGCAGAAGGGAACTCCCCGTGGATGATGTGCCAGCATACATCTGGTCCGTGCTGGAGGTCCATTGCAAAGGCTGCAGGATGTCCTCAGGCACCCATGGATTTACTGACATGTAGCAGCACATTGATAACGTGTCCCGTGGGGACTCCTACCTCGGGGACACTGCCCAGGACCATGCATGGGAGCAGCTCGCACAGTCCCCCAGCCGAGGACAGACATCCCTTAAGGGGGGATATTTCCCCTTCTCCCACACCAGCCTCTCATCCTGACCCCAATAAAAACCCTCAGACCAGTATCCAGCAACCAGCTATAACCCAGTCAGACAGCAAACCCCAGGGGCTTAACCGGAGATAATGGCTTTATGCCACCATGCATGAATCCCTCATTTCTGCTCACAGACAGCCCCGTCCTCCCCCTGCACACACTCGCCGTGCTGCTCCTGCCGCTGCAAATGGCACCCGCTGCTCCACAGGTGCTTTTTTCTCATAGATGGGTTACAAAAACCAGTTGTGCTCAGGAAAACTGATCTCAGTGCACGGCTTGTTCTCCTGTTGATACAGGTGCTCCAGGCCCAGCGGGTGGGGTGCCCCCAGTCTGTCCTTTCCCAGTGATCCTCAGCAGAAAATATTATGCCTGCCTCTGAACCGCAGCTTACTCACGGCACCTAGAAAATCACACCTCCAACAGCAGGGCACTAACACATCCTGAGCTTGTCCTACAAACCCACACCTTGCTCCAGGTGATCAGTTTGGCTGTAGGTATCAGCTTTTGCTGATGTCTCACCTAAATCTACCTTGCTGTGCTCCAACCATGACACCTCTTCCTGGGGGTGGCTGTCACTCCCTCCGTTTACATATGGGTGGGTTGTTCTCCATCCATACCCGGCCCTGCCCAAGAGGTGCTTGCCATGAATTACCTTATCCTCATTCCCTCTGCTGCCTCTCAGCTCAAGGTCCATCTTTTTGGGACGGGCAAACACCCGTGGATCACACCACTCCTCCCCTAGGTGCCAAGCTCTGCCTGAAGCATTGCTCTTAGCTGCTCAAAAACACTGCCACAGCTGGACACTTTTGCCCTTTTCCAGATCAAAAAAGCTGCTGCCCAAAGCGCCATCCCTTGGCTGCGCCTGCAAAATTCAATACCCAGAAGGAGTTTGAATGGCGATGGAGTACAGCCCGTCCCCTCCTGTCTCTGTCTGACAGGCATCCTCTGTGATGCCAGCTCGGGGCAGCATCCAGCCCCGCTCCCGGCCTCAGCCACAACCCCTGGGAGATGCCGGCGGGCTCAGCACGGGGCAGCAGGAAGGACAGCTGTCAGCCTGCCAGCGCCGAAAACATCAGTGTCTGGCACGGTCCCAGGATGCCTGCATGGCAGAGGCTCAGAGGGAGCTCAAAGGGGCCTTGTGGGGCGCTGAATGGCACTTTCTCTTGGTCCTCTGGCTCTGCATCCACTTGCTGATAGCGGCGGGGTGAGCAACCAGCAGCTTCAGCTGCCCAGAGAGGGTTCTCTGCACCTTCAGGGACACAGCTCTGGGGCATGGGTCCCATGGGGTGCAGAGAGCTGTGCTGTGGGGCTGCTGTCTCTGCTCGCCCCACAGCTACTTGCAGGGGCAGGGAGCAGCGGGCAGGGGCTCAGAGAGGGGATCCCCCAGCATCCTGGAGCTTGCTGCATCCGAGATGGGTGTTTCACTGGGAAAGCAGACCTGCTTGTGTGCAGGTGGGGATAAACCCTCATTATTTCTTTTTTTTTTTTTTTTTTTTCCTTGTATTTTAGTGGTTTTTCCGATGCCGGCAGAGGGCAGCCGCAGCCCGAGCAAAGCAGCCGCCGGTTGCTTGGGCATCGCGGGACGATGCCCCTGCTCCCTTCTCCGGGGTCCCCGAAGCCTCCCTGAGTACCCCCCCTCGGGTCCAGTCTGGGGGCTGCTGCCTGCCCCCTGCCCATCCCCGGGACAAGCCCCCTCCTGCAGCAATGCCAGTGCCTGGTGGAGCAAGGGGGCTGTGGGATGAGGGGTTCACATCAGCAGAGAAGCTGTGCGAGGGGCTGAGAGAAGGACCTGGGGTGCTGGTTGATGAGAAGCTCAACATGAGCTGGCAATGGGCGCTTGTAGCCCAGAAAGCCCAGCTGTGTCCTGGGCTGCACCAAAATTTTTCTTTTTTCTCTCCAGAAAAGCTGGGGAGCCTTTGTCAGGGAGTATGGTGATAGGACATGGAGTTGTGGCTTTAAACTAAAAGAGGGTAGGTGTAGATCAGCTCTTAGGAAGAGATTCTTCACTCAGAACCTGGCACAGGCTGCCCAGAGAAGCCGTGGCTGCCCCATCCCTGGCAGTGCTCAAGGCCAGGCTGGATGGGGCTTTGGCAGGGGGTGGAACTGAGTGAACTTTAAGAACATTTCCAACCCAAATCATTCGATGCTTTTATGAAAAGTCCCTTATGTTATTGGGCTAGCCCATGAAAAATTTCTTCCTGCTCAAGTGAACCCTCCTGGTCTTCTCTCTTTCTTCATTTTGGCTGCTTTATCTCATTCCTTTTCAGTCCCATCTTTGCAAAAGCAAGTAAGATGTCAAGAGAAGTCCAAGGCTAGATGAGCAATGCCCTGGTACAATAGGTAGTGGGGAGCCCCCTAAAAACCCAGCATTTACATACCTATAAGTTTATCCTCAGTCACTGAAAAAGTTATAGAAAAGATGATTCTCAGAGATATTGAAAGCGGATAAAGAACAAAGCAATTACCAGGCATAGGATAACACACAGCAGGATGTGTGGGAAGGCCTCAGAGCTGTGCCAGGGGACATTCAGATGGAACATCAGGAAAAATGTCTTTCCCATGAGGGAGCTCAGCCCCTGCAAGGGGCTCCCCAGAGAGCTGGCTGGTGTCCTGTGCCTCTCACTGGGCAAGAGGCATTTGGATCATGCCCTCATCTCCAGGCTGCGACTTCTGCCTAGGCCTAAAGTGCTCAGGCACTTGCACTCGACAGTTTTGGTAGTTCCCTGACAACTGAGCTATCCTATCCCACCCTACCCTATCCTACCCTACCCTATCCAGCAGATCCCAGGGATGGCCCTGATCTGATTTTATACCAGCCTGAGAGGATTCAGGGGGTCTCTCCAGGAGAGCCAGCCAGCCCAGGGCCAGGACATCAGTGGAGCTGGTGTGGGAGGCAGGGCAGAAGCATCCCCTTCAGAGAAGGCAGTTCAGGAAGAGCAGCATCCCTTTGCAATCCCCTGAGATTTGCTGGGGAGATGGAGAGTTATTCTGCTGAACAACCAAGGAGTGATGCATCGCTGTGTCTGAACGACCAAAAGCCAACTTGCAATCGCTGGTGGCTTTGGGAAGCAGCCAAGACCCTTCCCTGGGCCCGGGTGTCTTGGGGCAGCTCTGTGGGCAGCATCCAGCAGCCACTGAGGTCCGGCGCAGGGGAGATGCTGCCCAGAGCCAGAGCAATACACCCTGAGCAACGCGAGGGAGGCGAGGTGGAGTCCAGCAGCATCCAGGCATTACGGCCAGCCTTTCTGGAAGGAAACATTCAAGTTTTCCTTTGGAAATAATTCCTCATGTTCCACTTCTCTTTGGTTGTTGCTCGCTATCTCACACTGTAAATGTCATGTCTTCAGAAAGTCAGAATCAATTGGTGTCACGGTCCTTCAGTGAAATCCCTCCCTGGACTTTTTTTTGGTGAAAAACACAGATACTAGGCCAAAACAGAACAAAACGAATATGGAGCTCTAAAAAACCTTCTTCCAAGCGGCTCTTGGTGCCGTCCACATATTTAACTCTCAGCAGCCCAAACCAACCCACTGATGATTTCAGACCAAGTGCCTAAACACCATCAGGGCCTGAATGTGTTGTCGGGATGCTCACAGCACTCACAGAGGTGCAAAGGACTTCGGGGCGTGCCGAGCATCCCCTTCCCAACACCTCTCCTCTGCCCCCCGACACGGGGGCACGCACACAGCCTTCAGCAAAACGTGGGGAGATGAAGGAAGAGCAGAGGGAAAGGGGCCGGTGGCTGTGCGAGGGAAGAGAGCTGCCAACCACCCGTGGATTTCGGGTGCTGGCTCGCTTCCCCCTGTTTATTGTCCCACTGGCATTTTCTCCCTTTAATAGCCAGGCAGCTCGGCAAGCCACGTGGCTCCGCTTGCGAGCCGGGATGAGGAGCCCTCCGAGAGCTGGCAGGTTCGCCCTCATGTCCCCAGGTTTCTGGCTGCTGTTTCTGACTCCCTGGGCGCCAGCCCAGCCCTTGCCACTGCCAGTCAAGCCCTGGCAAAGGGCAGCCCCTATAAATAGCGGGGTGTTATAATGTCTCCTCTCTCTGCCTCCCCTCCTCGGCCGCGAGCTCGCCCCTGGCTCGCAGCACACAGCCTTTGGCACGCTGCCGCGCACGGCAGTGGGAGCTGCTGGGGCTGCCAGAGGAAAGGGCCAGGTTTAAATCTATCCCCATCCTTAAAGCAACCGTGGTGTCCACTCCAGGACGCGGACCTGCCACGGCAGCAGGGCTGGCGGTGGCTGCGTGGAGCTGCTGGCCGTGGGCAGAGAGCTGCTGGGGTCCTGTGAGCCCAGAGAGAGTCCTGGGATCTCCGCTTCAGGGTGGCAGCTGGGCTCTGACCCTTGTGCCTCCTGCCCTGGGATGATGGGGACGGATGAAGAGAAAGCTCCGGAGCAAGGGTACAGCTCTGGAGACCAAGGGCAATGCTTGTTGCAATTTTGCATAATGAGTGAAGGGCTGGGGGTGATGCAGCCAGGCTGAGACACCCGTGTGCCAGCTCAGGTAATGTCTGCAGCGTGGCATCAGGCATCATTGCTTACAGACAGGATGAGCACCACATGGCATGGAGCATCCTGCTGTCCTGCTCCAGGTCTTGGCCACAGGACAGCAGGATGAATGGAGCAATGCAGGGCTGGCAGGGTGGGAGCCGTGGTGCAGCACTTGGGGTTTTTGCTGCCTCCTTCCAACTGTGTGAGCAGCCTGAGCTGTGACCATGATAAATAAAGCGACAGCCAGGGAGCAGAGCTCTCTGGTTTCCTGTACACCTCAGGCTGGCCAGGGTAAACAAACAGCAAGCCTGCACTTTGAGCAGCACCGTGCCCTGTGCACGTCGGCCAGAGTCCAGCCACGTGCCCCGCGAGCGTGAGCAGGGCTGCTGAGCCTTGACTTGCCTGGGACAGCCACATTTACCTCTGGGACATCAGGGATGGCAACCAGGGCTGGGCTCGGGGGCAAGGGTTGCAGTGTGCTCCATCCAGAAGCCATAGGAGGACACTGCAGCTTCCAGCTGCTCTCACCTGCATCCATCCCCTGCTCCCTCCAGGCAGTGACCCAGCTGTTGTGAACGCATCCACCGGGGCCGAGGACCTGCGTCCCTGTCCCTCGGCGCGTCGTTGAGATGCAGCACCTGCACACCAGTGTCATGCATCTCCCTCTGAGTGTGGTCTGAAGCTGTGGGCAGGAAGGCAGAGCCACGCACAGCCCAGGAGGAGGTCAGCAGGTTGGGAGCTGCATGGGTTTGTGACAGTGTAATGCAAGCCCTGGCCATCTGCTCCTGTGGCCAAGCCTTGACCTGCCTGGACAAGAGCTGGCGGCTCCTCTCTGGCCTGGTGTCCGCTCAGAGGAGAGGGAGAGGGAAGACAAAGCCTGCAGACCCCACCTTCAGCCCTCCAGGGGTGCCGAGTTGGGGAGCAGCTGCTGAAACTGGCAGTGTGGGAGATATAATTTCAGTGAGCCAGAGCAGGATGCAGAGCTGGGATGCTCATGGAGGTCACAGCCTTCTCCTGAGCCTCGCTCAACGTTTCGGGCTCTGCTCACCCCTGCTGGCTCTGCTTAGCCCCAGCAAGCCCCACAACCCCATGTCCCTCATCCCAGTGTCCTGGTGAGGTGTCTGTCTGCCCCCAAGACCCCTCCAAATCTATTTCTCCTCTCGCTTTCCCAACCTCAGGCCCGGGGAGCTGGGGGATTCCCCGCATCTGCAGTGCAGCTCAGCTCTCCAGCGCTGCGGCGGCAGGGAAAGCAGCACATGGCCGCCTGCCAGCACCGGCGCCGAGCAGCCCGGCTCCCGGCGCCCAGCGAGCACCATGAAGTGTGGGGGAAAGCCCAAACTCTGCTCCTGGGGTGGGAGACCCACAGCTGAATGCTGGCTGCCACCCACCCAGCTCTGGCCTTTCCGAAGGGGCTGATCCGGCGGGATGCTCGGCACCGTGCAGATTGCGGGGCATCGGGGTGCGGAGCAGCTTGGGGGTGGGAAGGGGAAAGGAAGGAGCTGTATGGAGGGGACTTCTCCCTGCCCAGAAGCAGCCCCCTTACATCCCCAGGCTCCCCAAATCCATGTGAGCTGCTGTCACAGGGCAGACGTGAGCAGGCTGGTGGGGTCAGACCGCTCCTGCAAAGCAACTGAGGGGCCACGGGGCCGGCTCGGAGAGGGACATCCCCAGCCCTGGCAGGGCCCCAGCTCCTGTAGCACAGGCGGGATGGATCCGGCCACATGTGGCTGGCGAGGCGGCAGCCCAGGCCATGAGCAGATGTGCCGAGCTGGGCCATTCCTAGCGCGATGTGGGCACCAAGCCTCAACCACAGCCGAGCGCGTACCCGCAGTGCGGCCACATCTCACCCCACCTCTCCCAGAGCCCCAGGAGCACAGCAGCCGTCGCCTTTTCGGACAGGGGAAACCACTGTGATTGCAAATAGCAGCAAAGCCCTCGCTTCTCCAACCCGCAGGGCAGCACAGGCACTGCCGATGGGTAGGGATCCGTCATCCCCCAGCCCCGCCACCCCAAGGGACAGGTGGGTTTGCCCATCGGATCCCACTCACCGAATTCCTGAACACCCTATATCCTGCTCATTGGATTCCTTAACACCCCATATCCCGCTCGTCATATTTCTTAACACCCCAGGGCAGAAGGCAGAGGAGACTGCAGACAGGGAGGGGTTTCCCTGCTGGTTACACCACTTCCCGGGAACGCCGCCTGCGCCAGCGCTGCTGCTGCAACGATGGCAGCGTGCGCCGGCCCCGGGGCGCTGTGTTATTGTAGGGTTGCACGGGAGGGCTGGGGTGAAGGAAAACACCGGCTTGCTGCTGCAGGGTTACGCGGGAGGTGAGATGAGTCAGGGGTTTGTTATTGTGGGGTGCCGAGCACGAGCAGGTAGCTGGGTGCTGTTGCGTGGTTGCAGAGGTATTTGAGGATGTGGGCGAGGATCGGTTTGTTATTGTAGGGTTGCAGAGGTGGGCTGCGATGTGGAAGAACCCCATTTATCCCTGATGGGCTGCAGAGCGGTCTGTTATTGCAGGATTGCTGGAGTCAGGCCACATGGGTGCTGCACACACCCAGGCACGTGGCCCTTATCTCAGCACGGGCACCCTGCCCAGGCAGAGGGAAACCTACGGCCCCAGAGTCCTCACCTGGGGTCTCCATCCCGTCCCCGGGGGACCCCAGACCATGCTTGGCCCTGGGAGCCAGGAGAGGGGAAGTCCCCAGTGGGTTTTCACCAGCTGCTTCCCGTTGCAGCCTTTCAACGTGCTCCTTCCTCCCGAAAATTTTCACTCTGATGAAATAAAAAAAATAAAAAATAAAAACAAATCCATGGGAAAAGCAAGCAAGGCTTCGTGAAAAAGGGGGAATGCAAACGCTCCCTGAAAGCCGTGAGGAGGTAAAAGCCCTTTCCTTCAGCCCCGACCCCCGCCGGGACGCCGGGGGGGCGTCCCCCCCCCCCGAGGTGCCCGGGGTCCAGCTGCGCACCGGGGGCCGGGGGGCGAGCGGTGCGCCCAGGGGGGTGCGGAGCTGCGGGAGCCGGTGCGGGAGCCGGGTGCGGATCGGAGGCACAGGAAGCGTCCCGGAGAGGCGGCGGAGGATTGGCAGCGCCCTGCTCCAATTGTGCAGCGGCGGCGGCGGGACCGGACCGCCCGCTGCCGCCCCGAGCAGCCCGCTGCGGGCTCCCCGCCGCCGGTGCCGCTCGTCCCGGTCCCGGTCCCGGTCCCGGTCCCGGTCCCGGTCCCGGCCCGCCGAGCACCATGGACACATAGCCGCGGAGGAGTGCAGGAAGGTAGGACACTTCCCCCGACCCCCGGCACACCCCTTCCCCACACATCCCCTCTTTTTTCCCCTCCCCTTATATCCCGGCTCCTCGCCGCCGCCCCGACGCCGCGGTGAGGGGCGCCCGGCTGCGGGCAGGCTCCCGGTGTATCCCGGTGGATTGCCGCTTGCCCGGGAGGTACGGGGGAAAGTAGCACACCCCCCACGACCCCCCTCCAGCCTGCCTATGGGGGTGCCCGGTGCTGCTGCCCTTCCCGTCTCAGCACGCCTCCGATGCTCGGGGGGTGGAAAGCGGTCGGGGGGTGCAAGCTTTGAGCCCCTTCCCCATCATCCGCGGATTTCCACCACCCCCCCGCGCCCTCCCCGGCTCCGGGGAGAGTTTTCAGGAGGAAGGCTCGAACAATACCAGGCAAGCCGCCGGTCCCCCTGGCAGGGCCCTGTCTTCTCCTGGGGGGTCGGGGGAGGGAAAAGCTGCTCTCAATTAGGAGAGGAGCGGAGAGAGGCGCTTTCCCATGCGCAGACACCGCAAGGGCTCTGCCTGCCTTGTCCCTCCTTGCCCTTGGCCTCTGGTCTCAGTTACTGCTCCTCAGCCCCCTGGCAGCCCCTGCGGGTGCCCAGCCCTGCTGCCACCCTCACACCCTGGCTGTGTCACCCCCAAAGCCGGCCACATCCCCCCCCCGGGTCCCCTCTGAGTTCTGGCAGCAAGTTGGCAAAATGTGTGGAAAGGGGCTTTGGGGCTGAGTTTCACTTGGGTTTTGCTGCCTGCAATCCCAGCCCCTTCCGTGACGCCTCTTCGAGAATCTCATTTTCCTTTAATCCGATCTCCACGGCGAGAAAGAAACCTGCGGCCTCGGTGGCCGAGGGGATGCCCGGAGGTGCCCACTCCTGCACGGCTGCAGCCACGTCTGGCGGCGGTGTTTGCCGGAGGAGGTGGGGTGTTTGCGCTCCGCCGGCGTCTGTGCGAGGGCAGGTCACGGTCTGGGTTACGCTCGGGGCTGCACGGAGCCCGTGGCATCCCAGCCCCGTGTGTGGCACGTTAACGCTGCGTGGGGCTGCCTGCTGGTGGAAGCCGGGTCAGCAGGGCTCCTCCTCGGCCTGGGAGTGGGGTGGGACGTGGTCACCGTGTCCCCCACCCCATAGCACCCATGTGCCCTCTGCTCCCTGGAGAAGAGCAGCTCAGGGTTCGCCCTGGCTCCTGCTCTGCCAGCTGCTTCAGTCTTCTGGGAGCCTCACGGGGAAGGGAAAACTTCATCACATCTGATAAGCCATTTTTTCCCCGTCCCGGAGAAGTCTCCGGGCTGGCTGTCCCGGCGGCGGGGGGGAGGAGGATGCTTGGCCGGGCGCAGGCCCTGTTCATGAGGGATGAATGAATGACTCACAGCGCCGCGAGTCTCCCCGCCGTCTTCAGCATGGAGGCAGCGCCGGTTCCCTTTTGTGGCTGCGGGGTTTATCAGAAGCTGCTGCGTCCCCGTCTGCAGGTACCCAAGTGCCACCCAGCCCTGTTCTCTCCCCTTCTCCCCCACCTCACCTGGACCATCCTGAGCTTTAGAGGGGAAACACGGACAGCCAGGGATGGAGTGTGACATCCTCACCTGTCACAAGCTCTCGGTTCAAGACCTTTATTTCCGCTCTCGTCATGTTCAAAGGCGACTGCAGGCTCTTCCTGCTCACGCAGGGCTAAACCTCCTTCTGATTTCCTGCCCAAGTGTATTCCTGGATAGTTTATTCCCACGTGGCTTTGTGCCAACATTGTGCTTTTAGTTCAAGACCTCTTCTCCCTCGCCGGTGTTTACCCCGCTGTATTTATAGCACCTTCGTTATTTTGTTGGGCCGAGCAAGCCAAGGGATTCTTGTCTCCTTGTGTCGGATCAGCTCTGGGCTGCCTTGATCTTCCTCTCTCTCCATCTCCAGCTCACGCCATCCGTCCCCGGCTGTCCCCAGCCACAGTCCCTTGGCGAGGCTGGTGATGCAAGGTGCTTATTTTTTTTTTCATCCAGCCTCACGGCAGAGCCCCAGGATTTGGGAGGGCGGCTGGCCTGAGCGCAGGGACCAGCGGGCCGTAAATATCTCGCTGGAGACCTGTGCTGGGGGTTTGGGCAGAGCGTGCACGAAGCCCAGCCTGGCATTGTGCCTGCGCATGTACAGTGCTTTTCGTTTGGTTTTGCTGTGAAGGAAAAAGGAAAGGAAAACCCCATGCAAGACGCTTCCCGGAGGAAGGGCAGGTGCCAGCCAGCTCGTGGCTCTGCTTCCCTCCCACATGGCATCCTCAGGAAAATTTGGGCACTTTCCCCCTTCTCGTTTCCTCTCCTCTTGTTCAGGCGTGGGACAGGGTGGCTGTGCTGAGGAGGGAGCCTGGCTCTTCCCCCCGGGCGGTGCGATGGGGCCTCGCTGGCATTCGGGATGCTGATGCAAACCCGGCATCAGGAATTAGCCCTGGGGTATCTGGGGTGACTCGCTGGGATGTTTAGAGAGCTTTTGGTTTTTCTAAGTGTTCCTGTGGTTACAAAAGCATCTCATGTGTGAAAATCACCAAGTCTCTCTGGACGGGGATTTGGTGATCCCGTGGCCCAAGTTCTCAGCAGCAAATCTCCACACCTCCCAGTGATGTTCTCCAGCGCATCCTCCCTTCCATGCTGCGAAGGTGGGAAAGGGAGGTGATGTCTTATGGTCCCGGCTTGCTCGTCTTCTCCAACAGTCACATTCCCAAGGGCTGTCTCTGTGGAAAAAAAAGAAAAATTCCTCTAGAAATTAGAAGCAGGTTTGCCGTCTCAGAGATCAGCGTGTTAATAGGAATTATCTCTCGGGGCTGGCTGCTTCCCAAGTCTCTGAGTCACCCTGTCACTTAGGCAGCCCTGGCACGGCCACGGAACGGGGTGAGCTTTGGGCTCTGCTGTGCTGTCCCAGCATCCGCAGCCCCTACAGCATGCGTAGGGTCTGCTGCGGGCAGCACTGCTCACAGGCACCGGCTGGAGGGAGGATGGACGAGTGAGCGGGGCCGAGGGCTGCAATCCTGCCTCCTCTCCCGGCCACGAATCTCAAACGTGGGAGAAAAAAAAGGGGGGGGCAAATGTCCCCTCTCTGCTGCATCTGGTGTTTGGGGTCTGGGAGAAAAGGAGCAAGAAGGCGAAGGGCACTGCAGGACCTGATTCACCTCTGTCTTAGCGGGATTTGTGCTGTGGTCACATCTGACCAGCGGAGCCTGGACTGGGGCCAGAAGGGATCAGTCATTGCTGAAAAAGCTTACGAGGGATTTTGGAAGGGTTTGCTGGAGGGTCTGGCTGGGGGGAGGCTACATCTGCTCACACACGTTTTCTGAAGATGCTTTTGGAGATGGCAGCCGGGCTGGATGGACCTCAGGTGAGAGCTGGCGCGGTCGGACGCGGGGCTGAACCGAGCGGGTGGCGACAGCTGGGGGAACCTCAGGTAAGATCATGCATCGAGCAGGTGAGGAAACACCCGCTGTAAGCAGGGATTAGAAAAATCGGGCAAGTCCTCGGGTTTTTGTTGGTCTGTAGCCACTCAGGAAGACCATGCAGACCTCACTGCGGACAACTCGGTGGAAACGTTTGTTGCGCTGTGCAGAAGTGCGAGCGAAATGCTTGGCCGTGGGGAGGGGGGCTGATGCTGAAAGCGTTTAGTGGGGTTTTGGAAATCACTCCGGGGCTCCCCAGCAGCTGCTGGGCTCCGGTCCCCTCCTCTCAATACGGAGAGGGCAGAAATAGAAACAGCATAATAAAAATGATTACGGCCCTGCAGAGATTTCCTTATAGGGAGGGGTGGAAAAGTTTAGGGCTCCTTCATCTAATGAAATCCTGATGGTGGAAAGAAGGTCATTTGGGCATTTTCTATTTTACCCGAGCTCCTAAAGTGAAAACAAGGGATGGTGAGCTTGGTTAAAACAATGGTGCTGGAGTCGTACCAAGTGACAGAAGCCATGAGCCAGCAGAGCTCCCCGCCACGCCAGGCGCACAGAGGGGCCCAGAGCTGGCTTGGCACTGTTCTGGGGAGTGTGGCCGAGTGGCATCAGCTCTGTAACCATCGTGGGGGGGTCTTCCTGGGGGCCCAGAGAAAGGGATTGCCCCCGGGTCTCGGCCTGTGGGGGGGATGCCACGTAGCATGCTGTGGGCAGCCCGAGGGGCGAGTGCCTGATTTTGGCACACGGGTTTGGGTTTGTTCGCAGAGCACGTGAGAGGCGGTGGCTCCGTGCAGAGCAAGTCCCTGTGCCCAGCGGGGCTGGCACGGTGGTGCCGGTTCAGCTGTTTCCTTCGCCCTTCCTGTGCTTTCACCAGCCCTTTCCTTTGGGACCGAAACCCCGCGCACTTCATCCTGGCCAGACCGATAGCTGGAGCCGGGATCTCGCCAGCCCCTCTCTGATGAAGGTCGGTGCGGGCACCGGTGCCTCCTGAATTCAATAATGCCATGAAAGGCGTGATTCAGACCGCGCCTTCCTGCAAAAGTAACGGGAAAAAGGGAAGAAAAAAAACCAAAACAAAACAACAAAAACACAAAAGGGCCTCAGTGATGTTGAG
Organism: Heteronetta atricapilla; assembly: GCA_011075105.1. Classification (NCBI taxonomy): domain Eukaryota; kingdom Metazoa; phylum Chordata; class Aves; order Anseriformes; family Anatidae; genus Heteronetta; species Heteronetta atricapilla. Next base: position 10,462,028 of record CM021763.1, read on the forward strand.
AGAGACACGGGGGGCTGCTGCGCGGGGTGGCGGTGGGTGGCTGTGCCAGAGCATCGCCCAGCGCCGTGCCAGGGTTGCGACAGAGGGGCTGCAGCTCCCGACAGCTGTGCCGAAACGACCCCGCAGAGGTCCCCCGGGGCTGGCTCAGCTGCGGTGTCCCTGCTTCGCTTTGCAAAAGCCACTGTCACGCACGGTGCCCGGGCCAGCTGGCATCTCCCCAGACTTTCGTGCAGAGCTGGGACCGGCCCTGAACCCCTGGGGAAGTCCACGGGAGTCTTTCCTTCTCTTTCCATGAGTTTTGCTCCAGGCGAAGCATTAGGAGGAGCTGGTGGGCTGGACCAGCTGTTGCTCCATCCTCGGCTCGCGAGGGCCAACACGCAACCCCAGGGGATTCGGCTGCCCTTGGGCTGCTTTTGATTTTTAGCTCCCGTGAGGCTCCCAGGAGGCTGTTTTGCAGCTCCACCGAGGCTGCTCAAGCCCATCCCGGGTTGGAGTTTTGCAGCGTTATGGCTGGAGCCTGACAGCACCAGGGAAGCGTCCCTTTTCCCTCAGCCATCCCTGACGTTGTGCCCTGCTCTCTTCCCCATCTCCAGCCTGAGCTGTGCCCGTTGTCCTTGCACCCGCAGCACCCAAAAGCAGCCTGGCTGTGTGGGGCTCCCTGGCTGCTGCATTTCCCCTCCCTGGAGCTCTCTGCAGGGTGCACGCCGGGAGCAGGATGCGGCCCCTCGCAGCAGCGGCGCCGGCTGTGAACTCTGGAGGGGACAGGCTCCAGGAGCATCCTGTTGACAAAGCTCTTGGGTTGCTGCAAACCCTGGAGGCTGCCGATAAGCACTGGGATCCCTGCAACTCCGACCATGGAGCTTTTTGCTCTGAAAATGCCTCCAAGGGCCCGGCTCAGCCCGCAAGGCACAGACAGAGGTTTGGCCTCAAAGCAGCCCGGGAGGAGGATGCTGAGATGCAGGTTGGGCTGGGGTGGAGCTTTTTAAATAACTAGCGGTGCTCATGCTGTGCCTGGGATGAGCAAAGGATGAAAGCAAGGTCTGTGGGGCAGGTAACACCTATTTTTGTCTCATGGAGCGTAGCTGTAAGAGGTGCTGGCGATCACCAGTCCCCAGGTGATGTCCCCATCATGGGGGTGGCTCACGCTGGACCTGCGAGCCGGTCTGGAGCCAGACCATGCCAGCTGTGCATCTGCTTCCTCCAGTGCCTGGAAAAGTCCCTGAGGGTTTTTCCTCATTTATTTTCCCCGGTGTTTCAGGGAGGGCAGCAAACGCCTCCCCACCATCCCTCGCCGCAACAAGGGCAGGGCGGAGCGGAGCCCGAAGGAAACTTTTGCGGCCAGCTCTATGAATTTCCAATTAACAGCTCGCCTGTAGCGGGCCTCGCCACTGCGAGAGAGGCTAACGCACCTAATGCTTGGAGAAACGATCCGTTTTTCCTGGTAACTTAATCGCGTGGGCAGGCTGCTGGCTGACAGAGCGCCAGCAGCCGGCACTGAGGAGCCTGTGTGCCGGGCTGCAGCCCGTAACCACCTTCCCTGCGCGCAGGAGGAATGCTGACCTAATAGAAAAGACATTTAAACAGAAGTTTTAAAGAGCAGCTTGGGTCAGACTCGGGTGCAAGGCTGCAGCGGGCTCCGTCCGTGCACCGGCAGGGCGCGGGGACGTCCCCGCTGGGAGCCACGCACCGGGAGCGCCGGCGCTGGCAGCCGCCCACTGGCACAGGCGGCAGGGGTTACGGCGGGCAGCTGCTTCGTTTGCTGGAGAAAAAAATAAAATAAAATAAAGACAGTTTTTGGGAGGCCAGCACACGTTGTGAATTGAGGCTGGGTTCAGCGCCTGGCTTTGGCTCTCGCCGGTCTGGAAAAGCCGCGGCGTTTCGCTCTGACATTTTCCAAATGAGACGTTTTGATTTTGATTTGATTTGATTCCCCACCCCAAGGTAATGTTTGGAAGCCAATTTTAGCTCGATTTAATTTGAACCATTTTAAAAAAGTAAAACCACTGAAAACTAAACAAGGCCTATCATTTAGAACAAAATGTTTTGGTTTTCATTTTCCTTTTGGCACGAAAAATGCAAACTTTTTTTTTTTTTCCGTTCTCCTCTTGACCCACAAACAATATTTTATTTTTTTTCCTCCTCCTGGTTATTTCCCAAGAGGCAGAGCTGGGGCGTTTGGCGGGGGGACAGCTGAGCCCTGCAGCCGTCCCCAGCAGGACGGGGTGGCACGGCGTGGGGGCATCCCTGTGGGAGCCGGGTTGGGCACCCGGTGCTGCGGCTGGAGGGGTTTTGGGATGGAGAGCGGGAGCCGCTGCGCTGTCACCCGTCCCGTTGCCAGCACTGACTCAGCCGGGAGCTCCTCGAAGTCGGGGAGGCCCCGCGGCAGGGGAGGATTTGGGACAGTGTGGGGCTGTCCCCACGGTCCCTGGGGCCGGGCAGAGTCCCGGGGCTGAGCCCCGGGCTGGAGGCGGCCGTGCTTGGATGCATCCCCGCTGGCAGGGATGCAGGGAGCCACAGGGAAGGGTGAGCTCTGGCATTGCCTTCTCCCCTTGTTTATTCAGGTTTAAAATTAATCTGACCTTCCCCCGCTCAGGCTTGTGCAAACATTGCTTGTCCCGGGGCGGGGAGCTCCCTTCGGATGTGTTTTCCCCTTGGCTTTTGCCGTCTCCAGGTGAGGTCCCCCTTGGGGTGCCCGTGGGTGCTGGGGTCACAGCGGGGTGCCCGCTCTTGCCGTGGCTGCACCGGCCGTGCCATCACACGGGGATGGGAGCCTCTGGCTGTAAAGCAGGGCACGGTTAATCCTCCGGACAAACACTGAGCGCTGCCCAAAGCCAGCTGCCGGGGGAGCGCTGCCAGGAGGCTGGGTGCCCAGATCTGGCGTCGTTGGGCCGGGCGAGGGAAGGCTGTGGCGCTGGCAGGGGGTGCCAATCGTCCCCCGTCCTTCCTCTGCTGTCCCAGCCTCGCTGCCATCCTCCACCCTCGGGGCCGTGCCAAATCTCAGCTCTGTGCTCCCCGGCCGCGCTGGGACGTCTCCAGGCTCCTGGCTGGGAAGCGGGGAGGAAGGGAAGAACGCACGCTTGCGCCGGGGCCAGTCCTGACCCAGAAGTGCGCGCTGTCACTCCCTGACTCATCCGGCACCTGATTTTATTTTTATTTTCTCCCTCCCCTCCCCGAAGCGGCGTGCTGCATACCACAGCGCTGCTTTTTATAGCCCCGAGCTGCAGCCTCGGCGCATTCCCAACCAGATCGCCGGCACCAAGGGGGACCTGGTCGGTGCCAGCCGTGCCGGTGGCAGGGACACCATCCCCATGGTCCCTGCGGCGTTACAGCAAGAAGAGAGTGCGGGCAGCAGAGGAAGATAATTAAACCCTAACCCGGAGCCACGCTCCTGTGCTGCGGAGGCGTTTAAAGAGCCAAATTAGTCACCCGCGTGCCATGTGCCGGCTGGGGCCAGTGGCTAGCGGAGGTGGCCCGTGTCCCTCGCTGTCCCCCTCCCCCGGCTCCGGAGGGGCGGTGCTGCTGTTAGGAAGGTTAGAGGGAGGCCAGAGGTTGCTGCCCGCTCCCTGGGAGCATTTTTACGAGCTCAGGAAGCCTGCCGGCCCCGCCGCCCTCCCACGCGCCTACGGAGGAGGCCTCCAGGGCTGCCGCCAGCTCCCTCGCAGGCTGTGCGTCTGGGGCATCCCTCTGTCCACCCACAACGCCGGGCCGCCTGCGGGGCCGGCAGGGTCCCACGGGGAGCGGGGTTGTGCAGAGCCGGGGCAGCCAGCCAGTGGGCAGGGAGCGAGGAGCCTCGCGGGGAGCAGCGGAGGGGAGGCGGGGGGGGACCCGCCGGCACCGTGCGTGCCTTCTCCAGACGTGATTTCACCGCCGCAGGGAGGGAGCACGGCCAAGGGACGGGCCCCGCTCGCCCCGGCGGCACCCGGGGCGTTAGTCATTGGGGCCGAGCCGTGGCGAGGGGGACGGGGTGTGCCCGGGGTCCCCGCAGCACGGCGAGGGGACGGGAGGCCCGGTGAGCCTGCGGTTCTGGGGAGCTGCCAGGGATAAGGCGGAGGGAAGGAGGGAGGGATGGGGGAGGCTGCTGGGCTCGCAGCCCATCGTCCCCCTCCTCGCTGCCACGTGGCCGGGAGCCGCTCGGGGAGGGGGCAGAGGGCAGCGGCTGCGCCAAGAAGCCAGGTGTGCACCGGGCGAGCAGGTGGGGAGGGGACGGGACGGGACGGGACGGGATGGGATGGGATGGGATGGGATGGGATGGGATGGGATGGGATGGGATGGGATGGGGGCACCTTCCCGGCTGGGGCTGCTCCCTTACCGCCTGGCTGCTGCTTTCTGCAGCGGGGCACGGTGGTGGGGAGGCCAGCACATGGGGGAGGAGATGCTGCAGGGAAGCTGCATCCATCACTGGGGGTGGACGTGGGGTCCAAGCTGCTCCTTGCCGTGCTCTGGCAGCTGCAGCTGCTCTCCCAGCTCCGCACCAAGGGAGCTCTGTGGGGGCAGTAAAACCTTGCCACCCCCCATCCATATCTCTTCTCCTTCCTGACCTGCCTGCTGGTAAATGCTGGAGCCAAGCCCAATGCCAGGCGGTGCAAGCAGAAACTCTGACCGGCCTCTCCTTCACCCCTCGGGGACGCGATACCAAGGGGTTTCCCCCGGACAGAGCTGGACTTTTGGGCAGGAGAAAGGGCAGGCAGCAAGCTCCGGGATGGGGTGTGCAGGGGTGGTTTAACCACAAGAGCAAGCTGCAGTTTTAACCTGCAAGGCCAAGCTGCAGTTTTAAAGTTTTAAACAGGGTTTTGCTTTGAAACCGGTGTCCGCCCAAAGGTGCAGGGCTGGCTGCGCTCCTCGAGCATCAGCAAAGGGGCTTGTGCCAAGGTGCCACCGGCCCGTGGGGCAGCTGATGGTGGGCACAGGGTGGCCCAGGTGGATGCCGAGGGCAGGCTGCTGTCCCTGCCCTCCCCAGGACATGCTGGGGCTGTGACCGCACGCTGGCTGCCCCAGAGCCTCTCGCGAGCAGCGCTGCGGAGCCGGCCAGGTGCCGAGCATGCCGGGAGAGGGGAAAGCCTCGGAGACTCGTTCCGAAACAAGGCTGCCCTTTTATTCTTCTTTACGACTGCGTTTTAATATCCACAAACACCCCTCCCTCCCCGGGCGGCTGCCAGCAGAGCCTGCATCGCCTGCGCTTGGCCGACCGAGAAACCCCGGCCAAGCCCAGGGCCCCAGCGCGGGAGAGAGTATTATTTTTTCCCCCTCCTTTTTAATATATGTTTTCTGTAGCTCTAATTGGACGGGCTTGAGCCCTGGCCAAGGCAAACACACCTGAGGGAGTCTTGCCTTGCAGCCCCCATCTGCTGTGCCAGAGGCTCTGCTCCCCACGCAGCCGCTGCCTGGCCCCTTTATAGGGGAGGGGGCTGCGGGGCTGGGTTTGGGGGGGGACCATGGAGGAGCCCCCACGCAGGAGGAGAAGGCAGCACGGCGTTGCACCATCGAGGCTGCCCGAGAGATGGTGCAGAGCTGGCAGGGGACCCCCCCTTTCACAGCATGACCCCCACCCCACCTGGAGCCGAGGTACCTCCCCACCTGGGGTCTGTGCACACCCGGGTGTCAGCCTTCCACGTGCGTGCTTCGAGGGGTTGCAGCCCCCCCAGCCCCTGTGTGTCCCACCTGGGGGGAATTACAGCAGCGGGACAAGGGCGTAGCGGCTCCCCGACGTGCCCCGGTGTGTGTCAGGCTGCGGGGCCACCTACCCGGTGACACCTATCCAGGGACCGTTCGGGAAAGCGAGCAGGGGACATTAACATGCCAGGCCACCACAATGGCTTGCATTGACAGCCAAATCCCAACCCGGTTGAAAGTCGGGTGTTTGTTTAGCGCTCTGATTCCCTGCTTTGTTGCCTTTCTTGGGTGGGCTTTCCAGCTCAGCTTTCCTCACTGCAGTTGGTGCAGGGGCCACCCCGGTGCCCCCATTGCCGAGGGGCTGAGCAGCGCAGCCAGGTCCCACAGCACGTCCGTGCTAGCCAGAGCCGAGGGCAGCTCGTGGGGGTCTTCGCTTGCCTACCCTGGACTCCCACCTCTTCTTCTTGGGGTTAAAACTCAGTGCCAAGCACCTGGGGTACCCACCCTGACCGTGCGCTGGGTGGCACCCGCCACGGCTCATCCTGGAGGAGCTTTCCTCATCCTCCCCAGGCGCCGTCTCCCAGGGATGTGCAGGGGACGAGGCTGTGTCCCTGCTCCATCCACGGGGAAGGACGCTGGCCCTGACCACAGCGTGTCATCCCCTCCTGCTCACCCTGCCCAAGCGGGCACGGAGCGGGCTGCAAACTGCTGGGGGAATCGAGGCGCTCCGTCATTAAACCATAAAAAGCTGGATCCGTCCCCACCAGGAGCTTGCTGGCTCCCTGCAGGTGATGGGATGGGCAGGAGGAGTTTGCACGGGCTGGGACATGCCGGCGTACCCCCTCCAAGTGGGGATTTTGGGGTGCTGTGTCTGCTGAAGGGACCTCGATTCCCCGTCCGGAGCCAGGGCTGCGCAGAGGGCAGCTCGAGCATTTCGCGAAGGATTTCAGAGCCGTCCTGGCCATGATTCAAAGCAGGCTGAAACGGGAACATTTCGAAATTCTTTTGGATGAGGAAAATTCCACGGGCAGCCCCCCTCCGGAGAAAGTTTGGGATGGTTGAAATGTTTGGAGAGAGAGGCTGCTTGCTTTTGTTTACTCTGAACTATAACATCGGAGGGGCGGGGTGGGGGGGGAGAAAAGGAAAAAAGGAGACAATGGGAGCTTGTAAACAGAGCTGTCCCCGAGCAGGGCCGGGGCGTCCCTCCAGCGTGGTGGAAGGAGATGTGTCAGCACGCTCACAACTTTGCCCTGCTTTCCCCCCTGCTCGGATACGCTCACACTTAATCTTTCAGGAGCACTTTCTTTTTTTTTTTTCTTTTTTTCTTTTTTTTCTTTTTTTCCCCCAGCACAAAACTATCCAGCCGGTGTTTTTCCAACCTTCTCAACTCACTGCCCCCGTCCCCCGAACGTGGCGGTGGCCTCCCCTTCTGACACCTCCTGGTGTAAGCCCCGTGCCGAGGCTGCTTGCGCCAGGTGGAGGCAGCAATGAATCGGCGTGGCTGCAGGGAAGCTTTGCCATGGCAGTGTCAGCAAAGGGGAGAAAAAGAGCTCGTGGGCACGGGGGTCTGCAGCCGCTGTTCCCCCCACCCCAGCCCCATGCAGGTGCCATAGCACGCGGAGTCCATGGTCCTTTGGTGGTGGCTTTATTTGGCCGCCCGCATGGCTCCTAATGACACCTGAAATCCTCCTCCAGCCCAAAAGGGATTTTGTTTTGCAGAAGAGTGACAGCAAATTGCTAGCTGCGGGAGCGTGTGTGCCATTGAAATGAAACGTTACCAGCTCCTGAAAGCAGGCAGTAACGGCGAAATGTTTATTTTGGACCTGCCGCCCCGCGGCGTTTTGGCTGACCCGAGCGCCTTCGTGCCTTGGAAATGGAGCTGTGCCCGATTGCTCCCAGACACCAGCGAGCCCCCGAGCACGGGGCGGGATGGGGCCGTGCTGCCTGCTGCACCGGGCGGGGATGTGCTGCGGGGCCCCTCTCACCTGGCTCCAGGCTTAAATTCACCGGGAGCAGCTGGACCGGCTTCCCAGCACCGAGGTGCTGGGCTTGCATGGGACGCTCACATGTGCGTGTAGATGATCGTACGTGGATGCATGTGGTCTCAATCACAGCTCCAGCTTCTGCCCCTCCGGCATGCTCTCTGGGGATTTTTAATTAGGGCCAGGCTCTGCTTGCCTCGGGGTCCATCCCGGGTTCCCTGCGCTGCCCCTGCCGCCCCCCATGGCAGCCCGGGAGAGCCGGGCAGCACAAAGGCTGGGTGGCACGGTGAAACCCTTCAGCACCCAAAAGCAAAGCAGATTCAGCAAAACCAAGCCTGTACACACAGCCTACAGCACCCAGCTTCATTCGGGATCAGGAAAACACCCCAAATACAGCTCTCCTGGGACAAAGAGTTTTCCTCTCCTTTCCTGCTCTGCTCTTATCCCAGGCTCACCAAGGTCCCTGTGAGTAAAAGCCCAGAGGGTCCCACCCCTGCCCTGGGGTCTGGCACAGGCTCTGCAGGCACAGCAGGGATGGAGCCCCCCGGCCACCTCCCACGGGAACCCCCCTCCATCCCTTGCCCTGCGCCAGCCAGCTGTCTTTAGGGCCAGAAGATTATTTTTAGGAATTTCTCCAGCGTGCGACTTAGGGCAAGGCGGGGAGCCTGGTGCTGGGGGCTCCTCTCTCCCTCCCGCCCCCCCCTCCAAATAAAAGGCTGCCAGCTGGCAGGGCTTGGGGGCTGCTGGCTGCTAACAGAGCCCTTGCTGTTTGGCCCCTGCCGATGCTTCAGGTTACAAGCCGGGAGCCAGAGACTTCTCCTTCCGCGGGCTGGGGCAGGGGAGGGCGCGGGCGAGGGGCCGGGCGGAAATCGCGGCGCTGGGGTGGGAGTTTCCCAGGGTCAGAGCAGAAGCCGTCCCGCAACGAAGCCGCCGCGATGCTGAGGCACGGGGTGGCCCCCTGGTCCCCCAGCACCGGGTCCCGTTAGTAGCTGCTGGCCCCACAGAGGAGCGAGGTGCGAGGGGTGGCCCCCGGGCGCGGGGGGCTCGGGTTTGGGTAGCGGTGGGGCTGTGGTCAGCGGGGCATGGCTGGGTTTGGGGTGGTGGTGATGGGTTGGATGGGGACGGGTATTTGGGGTGGGAGTGGAGGAGAACCCTTCCCTGGGCTGCGATGGGTTTAACCCCGTGTTTGGGCTGCGTGACCCACATTGGGGTTGTGCTGGCTCGAACCCCGAGTTTGGGCTGAGGTGGGGGTTACAGGGCTGCACCAGCCTCCCAGGGAGAGTCTGCTGCTGGTTTTGCTGGTTTGTTCGGGGTTATTCCCACAGCGGGTGCTGTGCTGAGTGTGTGCATGGAGAGGTGCAAAGGGAAGCAGCACTTTTGGGGGTCCCCAATGCACTGCACAGGCTGGGGACAACGAGCAGTGGGTACCCCTTGGACTCAGAGAGCTGTGTGTGAGGAGGAGCTGTGGGCACTGCCAGCAGTCCTGGGGACTGCGTATGGCCGTGGTGGCTCCAAAAAGAGTGGAGGAGGGGGGACATGCCTCCCTCCTCCCCATTGGCACCCATTGTTTGGCTTTCACCAGGCATGCCGCAGCTTGGTGGGTGCCAGAGGCACGCTCCCCAGGGGCCCTGGGTTCCTCCTCGCCTCCCCTTGTCCTCAGATTTGCCAAAAAGCAAGCAAAGGATGAATGCAAATAAAAAGCGCTGAAAATGAGGGCACAGCAGCTGCTTCCCAGAGGGTGAGCCCTGGTGCAGGACACGGCCCCTTCCAGCTTGGTAAGGCACTGCCACAGACAGTGGGGGCCACGTGGGTGCAGCAGGTTTGTGCCCCCTCCGCATCGAGCCGTGCTGCCGGGCACAAAAACCTCCAGCCTGTTGCTTGCATCTGGAGAGGAGACGGTGTCAGGGCGTGCAGGGCTGGGGGTCGCCATTCCCCCCTGCCTGCCCCAGCCTTGCTGTGGGACTGGGATGCTGCCAGCTTTCTGGGCAGGGCAGCAGCACGGGCAGGGGGTCAGGCCACGCTGCGGCTCCTCAGAGCAGGGCACAGCACTCCCGCAGGGCGGCCAGGAGGAGGGGGGTTCAGCGGGGCGCTCCCCGCCCGACCCCGAAGGAAAACAAGCTGGAGAGGGACATTCCTGCTGCTTCAAAACGCCACCGCCCTTGGCCACGGGAGCGGTTTCCCACAGCGGGCACTGGCGGAGAGCAGGGGCTGGGCAGCGGGGCCGGGGATGCTCGAGCACAGCAGCGCAGCACGATGGCACGGCCAGGGCGCAGGAGCCGGCCGGTGACACACCTTGCCCGCTGCAGGGATTTTGCAGGTGGGTGACTCCAGAAGCACCCAGCGCATGGTGGGCAGAGTGGCCAAGTGCTCATGGTGGTTTTTTCTTTTCCTCCTATGTCTGCATTTCAGTGATGCTGCCCCAGACCACCCTGCGTAGGGGTTAGGAGGCACCGCGGGTCTGTGCACTCAGCGGGGAGCAACTCGTGTGTGCCCCCAGCTCTGTTTCCCCCCTGCCAATGTGGCATCGTCTGCATGTGTCCCCCCACCCCCTGCCCCACCCCTGGCTCTGTGTGCGTCTCTTCCTCTTTGAAGAGTGACTTCAAATGAAGCAAAGCAAAAAAACAAAAACCAAAACCACTGTCTTTCAAAGCGGCGAGTGCAATGGAAAGTTGGCCTCCCCCAGGAATCTGCGCCGAGCTCTGCCAGGCCACTGCGGGGCACGGCACAGCACGGCCATGCCGAGGGGACTGTCACATCCCACATGTGCATCGGTGCTGGTGCACGTGGCTGTGATTTGGGGGGGGGGGGTGGAGCAGGACATTTTGATTTGTAGCGTTTTAAGATGCTGATGATGATGGTTTGTGCAAGGTGGGGCTCGTGGCAGGACTCATCCCGCAGCTCCCCAGCAGCCTCAATCAGAAAATCTTTGGATGGGCTAAAAAGTCACGGAGCGCGCTGCTCGCTGCCGTGCAGTCCCAGCCCTTGCCCTTTCCCAGCGTGGCTCTGGGAACTGGTGCTGTGCAGCCCTGGGGGGAAAAGCAGCAGCCGCTGACCATGTCCCCACCATCCCACACCAGGACGGATGCCCAACAGGACAGAGGGACGGCCGGCTGGTGCGGGGTGGAAGGCACCACCTTGCATTTTCAGCCAGTACCTGGGTGCGAGAGCATCCTGCGCCCGGACAGGGGTGCCCGACATCGCCACCATCCTGGGGCTGAGCCACTCACCCTGGGCTGTCCCCACTGACCCAGCTGTGGTTGGGGAGGTCACCCCGTCCGGGCAGGGAGCTGCCATGCGGGGAGGAAGAAAGGCTCCGATTGTTCCTTCTGCCCCGGCTCAGCTCCAGGCCACTGTGCCGGGACTCCCTGTCCCCGGGTGCGTCACCACCGGTGCAGACATAGCGGGGCCAGGCTCTGCCTGTGTGGGGTTTGGGAGATAGCCACGCAGCTAAGGAAGACATCCCGACCGTACACGCGTGTGCGCATTCATTTACACAAGTATTTTGCCCTCCGTGAGGGATTTTGGACGCAGAAAGCCAGGGCATCCTTCCTGCACCGAGCGGCTGCCTGGCCCCGAGCAGCTGGCCGCCAGCCACGCCACAGCACTGCTGGAGCACAAAGTCCCCGGGTCTTCCCCCAGTCTGTGGCTCCTGCCCAGTGGGACAATGCTGTGGCTGCCACCCCTCCCGTGGGCTTCTGTCTGTGGCTGTTGGGTGGGCACCGAAGGGATCTCCCCGTGTCCCATCCTGTGATGTTCGGCTGCGGCTGGTCTTTGGCAGCGGGCGGGCAGGTCGCTGGGAGCACCCCCTCCCTCCCGGGTTTTGGGGAAAAAAAGAGGGGATCCAGGGGGCAAAAAGCCGTGGCCAGGTTGGGACTGCAGCAAGGCAGATCTGCCTTCACCTCTGCAGTGTTTGAAGACTTCACAAAGCAGCACAGACAGGAGAAAAAAATATTTTATTTTCAAACTATGCCCGCGCTAGCACGCTCTCCCTTCTCCCTGGTCCCCCCGAGCACCAGCCCTTGACTTTGGCCAGTGCGGTGCCTGGAGTTATTTTTGGTGTCTGCTTTTAGAGTGTATTTTAAGTCTTTTTTTCCATCACTGAAATATTTTACTTTCAGGCCTAGTATTCCCAGTCAGTATCAGTTACCAGCATAGTTTTGGCAGGGCTCTTTTCACTGATGTTTCTTGGGAACATTTCTCCGTGTGGTTTAGTAGGAAAAGCTTATGACAGTCTCATGAAATTATTTATGTGTGGGACTTGCATTTGAGCCTGGCTGGCGTGTGGAGGAGGGCGGGGAGCAGCTCCGGCAGGTATCTGGAGCACCGTGGTGGGATGCAGAAGCATCACGATGTGATGCAGAAGCACCATGTTCCTTTTCCCCCTTGCACAGGGGAAGCCAGAGCCCAGCTCCACACCTCTCTGGGTTTTAGCACATCGTCCCATTTCCCTCATTTCTTACAATCCTCATGGTTTGGTGTGTTGACCACAGGTACCAGCAGCTCGCTGAGCACATAGGGAGCAGCATCAGCCCCAGGCTGGAGGCTGGCCTGTGGGACGGACACCACCAGCTGCTCCGTGGCAGCTTTCCAGGGCTGGGATATTTCCCTCCGAGCTCTCAAGCCCAGGTGACTCAGCAGGACAGGGATTTACACCCACGGGGCTGCAGCATGCACCTGCCCCGGTGCCTGGGGCTGGCTGGAAGTTTACCACAGCCCCAGTCCCCTGACCATACGGGGTGCCCGACAGCATGGGAATGAATAAGCGGGCTGCCTGACAGTGCCTGCCCTTCCTTACCAGGCAGGCAGTGTGTGGGGGCTCTGGGGAAAACACAATTCAGCTGTCTCTGTGCCTGCTGGGGCCGGGCAGGGCTGGCTGGAAGGGATGGGATGACGGTGGCTGCCCCAGAGGGGCGATGCTGGCTGGTAGTGACAGGACGATGGAGGCAGGGATGGGCAGGGGTGGGCACCTCGGGGTGAGGACACACACACGGGTCTGTGCCTGGCACACACCTCCCTGCCTCAGTATCACCTCACTTCTCACCCACGGACAGTTCTCCCTGGGCCCCAGATGACAAACGGCCCAAAAGGGCACACACAGGCTGCACGGACCAGCCCTGATGCCATCCACGGATGGGGAGTGAAAGGGACCCGCAGCCATCCCCGCTCTGTGCAGTCCGAGCTCTCACAGAGCTGCTCCCCCTGCTGCATCAGCCTGTTCAGAGCCAACTGCTGCCTCCAGCTGCACACAGCCAGGCCAGAACTGATCCCTTTTTGCTCCAGCTGCACCAGTGCAGGGCTCTGGACCACCCTGCTTCACTCGCAGGGCTGGTAGCCAGCCAGGGCTCCCAGCACAGGGCTGCAACAGCGAAGAGCCCTCAATCCCTGCAGCCCACGCAGCCCTGAGCTCCTGGCCGGTATTTGCACATTGTGTCCCCACTCCAGGCATGGGGACTCCCCAGCAGCCTGTACCGGGGACAGGAGCGAGGGTGTCACGGTCACCCTGCCGTCCCCAACAGGAGGGGGCAAGGCAGTGGGGCAGGGCGCATGGTCCCACAGGGATTCAGATGCTCGTGCTGGGATAACACGCTGTCCTTTTCCTCTCTGCCCCCCCAGATGCACAGTCCCACCCGAGGCCTGGGCAGGGTGATGGTGTTCCTTGCGGCAGCCCTGGCGTCAGCTTCCCTCGCCATCCCCGAGGGCTGGGAAGAGGAAGGTGAGCCCTCCAGACCCCCCCAGTCACAGCATGGCACAGCCCTCCCATCATGGGGACACGGGGGCACCCCCAGAAAGGGCACGGACCAAACAACATCAGCTCCTACCCTACCGATGCCTTCCCTTCCTGAAATGCAGCCCGACAGGGTTGGGTGTCCCCTTGCCAGCCTGCCCCTGCAGCTGCCCGTTGCCCAGCCCCAGTTGGGACCAGTCCCTCCCAGTTCCCTGCGTGCAGCAGGACCCCGGGGGTGGCACGCGGGGCTGACACCCCTCTGTGTGTCCCTCCAGGTGTGCAGTACGGCCAGGTGGGGACGGACGTGACCCTGTCGTGCGCCGGTGCCCGCGCCGGGTAGGTCTTTTGTGTGCACACCGTGGGGTGGTTTAATGGGTGGGCTCCAAAAAAAAAAACAAAACACCAGCATGGGACCAAAATCAACATCTCCATCCCCAGCTGTGCCTGTCTCCCCAAAGCTTGTGGGGTGTCCCCGCTGCCCCCGTCCCCTAACGCCCCATCTCTCTCCTCCCCAGCTCGCCGGTGCAATGGAGACGAGAGGGCGCCGCGGCGCTGCCGGAGGGCTCGGCCATCCGTCAGGGAGCCCTGGTGCTGCCGCACGCCAGCCTGGCTGCCGCGGGGACCTACAGCTGCCACGGCGAGGACGGCAGCCTCCTGCATGCCGTGTCCCTGCGGCTGGGGCGTGAGTAGTGTGTCCGTGGGCTGGGTGGCCGGGGGTGCCAAGAGGGGATGTGCATGGGTCCCCGCGTGCTGGCTGTGCTGCAGGGCAGGGGACCCCTCGCTGACCATCACCTCCCCACGGGCTCCAGACCTGCCGGGGGTCCCCTTTGTGTCCTGCAGAGCGTCCGACTATGAGAACTTCTCCTGCTCGTGGACCTCCAGCCTGGAGACCTTCCTCCCCACCAGATACATCACCACCTATAGGTGAGGGCTGGGCTCTGGGGGGATCCCTCCCAAGCACAACCCCCACATCCCGCCTGCACCCCACCCTGGGCTCGCCACCTGCCCCAGGGCATCGTGGCCAAGGACCAGGCTGTTCCTTGGAGCAGAGCGTGCTTTAGGGCACATGCACAACCGGGGTTCCCGAGCAGTGCTGGGGTCCAGCACGGGCTCTTTCCTTCCCTGCTGGTGCTGGAGGGAGTGTAGAAGAGAAGCGGGTCATCTGCAAGCCTCCAAACGCTTTGGCGTGCTCCAGGATGAAAGGAGCTAGCGAAACAGCACTGCCGCTGCTTCTAATTATCACGGCAGGCCAAATTACTGGGCTGCTTTGAAGTCAGCCGGAGCCTGTAAAACCTGCAGTGGGGCCCTGCTGCCAGCCGTGCAGGCGCAGGAGGGGAGCAGGGCTCTCCTTGATCCCCCCTGGGGACTCCCGACTGCGTGGGCACGGTGGGGAGAGGGCAGTCGGAACCGGAGCCACGTGGAGCTGGCAGCAGGAAGCAGCAGGTCTTGGGGCTGGAGCACAGGGCGAGAGCAAGCCAGCTGCTGGGGAGTGGAAAATAACACCACGTCCCTCCAGGGCCGCTTTTATTAGCATGCCTGCACGCTTGCTGCTGCTGCGCACCCAAGAGCAGCAGGCAGGGGGTGTCCTCTGGCTCTGGGGTCCCTCCTGTGCATCCCCGTTAGCCTGGGACCCCCAGCCCCCTCCTCCTCGCTGGCAAGCTCCAGCCCCCGTGGTGCCCGTGGGCTGCAAGGGGGGAGTGGGATGCGGCAGAGCAGCCCCCCAGGGCCGGTGTGGAGACCTGTGTCCTCACACTGGGTCACAGTGGGGTTGGCTTCATGCTGCCCCCTGTCCCCCAGTCCTCACCGTTTGCTTTTCCGTCTCTCCTCGGCAGGAAGAAATCGCTGACGGGAGAAGAGAAGCGGAGGTAGGGCTCACTCCCACCCCGGTCCTGTGCCCTGGGGACCAGTCCCCATCCAAAAGGGGGGGACTGTCCCCAGCGGGGTCCCCGAGGCTATAACCCCATGGAGGAGCAGGCTCCCCAAGCTATGGAGCTGGGATGGGGGGGTTCCTTTGGCCGTGTTGGGAACGGGGGTGACAGGAGACGCCCAGACGCTGCCGAAGCTGTAACAGGGGTTGCCTCCTCCATCGGGCTCCTGGTGTGGCGTTCTCCCCATGTGCCCCTCCTTAGCAGCACCAGGGAGCTGTGTACAGCCGGGGTGGGGGGGACACATCACCACCCCGCCTCCCCGTCCGGCAGGAACAAGAGCGGGCACGTGGGGCCGTGCCTGCAGGACCCGTCCCGTGCCGGTACCTGCACCGTGCACCGCTCGGAGTTCTGGAGCTCCTACCGGCTGAACATCACCGAGGTGAACCCGCTGGGCTCCAGCTTCCGCCTCCTGGACATCACCATGCAGGCCATCAGTGAGTGCCCGTCCCCCTGTCCGTCTGTTCGTCCACCCATGGTGCAGCACAAGGAGTGGGGACACGGCCTGACGGGGTGTCCCTGTCCCCTCCCGCTCAGTTAAGCCGGACCCTCCGGAGGGCTTGGTGGTGGAGCCCGTCCCCCTGGCCCCGCGGCGGCTCTACGTGAGCTGGAAGTACCCCGCGTCCTGGCCCAAGGAGCCCCACTTCCAGCTCCGCTTTCGGCTCCAGTACCGCCCCGTCATCCACCGCTCCTGGTCCGTGGTAAGCGGCGGCCGCAGGGGCACGGCGAGGGGTGCTGGGGTGGGATGGCGGCCTCGGGTTTGGGGTGTCCACGTGCCCGACGTCTCCCGCTGCGCAGGTGGAGACGGTGAACCTGTCCGAGGTGATCACGGACGCCTTCGCGGGGTTGGAGCACGTGGTACAAGTGAGCGCCAAGGATTTCCTGGACGCGGGGAACTGGAGCGAGTGGAGCGCGGAGGCACGGGCCACACCGGTCAGAGGTGCGGGGCAGGGGTCCTCGTGGCTTACACCATCCTTCCCCTCCAGCACCCGGGGCTGCCCCTCTGCAGCCCCTTCCCCATGTCACCCCCCTCCTTCAAGGGCAAGCCCCAGCTCCTGGGGTCCCTTTGTGCTGCCTCAGGACAGCTGGTGCTGTGCACCACCCAAAAACTGGCCCCACGGTGGGAGGTAGAGCTGCAAGAGAACACAGCAGCTCCCACCTCCTGCTGCCCCATGGCAAGGTGCAGTTTGGGAACTGTCCCCCAAGGCCCTCAGGGCAAAATGGAGCTGCCAGGAGCACCCCAGGGGCACCCTTGGGCTCCCAGACCCCAAGGGCACCTTTCTTTACTCCACCCTGCAATGCTACCCACGATTTTGGGTGACTGATTCCCAACCCTGCTGCCCTCCCAGACCCGGCCACCACGGCGAGTGAAGGAACCACTACAGACGCCAGCCTGGAGAGCCTGGCGGAGGAGCCCTCGCAGGCTCCCAACCCTGAGCCCATCAGTGAGTAGAGCTGGGGGTCGCGGGCGAGGATGGGGGCTGGGGTGGGAGCAGGTCCCAGAGCCTGGCCGCAGGGTCCTCGCCGAGTGCCAGGGTCCGTGGCATCCCTCGGCCGTGACAGTTTCCTGTCCCAGACCGCAGTGACCCTCTGGAGAAGATGGCCATCCTGGTCTCCCTTGGGATCTTCGCCTTCTTTATCCTGGCTGCTGTCCTTGTCATCACCATCCTCATCTGGTAGGCGGGGTTCTGGCTGCGTGAATGCTGTCCCCATCCCACTCTGGCCCCCCGATCCCCCAGCACGGGCACCTTGTGTCCCCCAGCCCTGTGCTGGGGACCCAGCTGGAGAGGGGTGCAGAGCAGTCCCTGCGCCCAGGGAGGGCTGCTCGGGGTCCTCAGCTGCCACTTCTCCATCCCCAGGCTCCGAATGAGGAAGCACAGCAAGGACGAGACCAAACCTCACAACTTCTTGGTTGCTGCCACCCACTTGAAGGCTCTGCCGAGTGAGTGCCGGGGCGGGGGCACAGGGAAGGGCTCGGGCAGCGCAGTGCCACTGACAGACCCCCTTCCCTTTTTCTCTGCAGGGACCCAAATCCTGCCATGAGCCCCGTCCGACCCCGCTCCGTGCACCCGCTCACCATGTACAGGCCGTGACACCACTGTTGGCCCCAAGGGCCCCACGCTGCACAGCCTCGGACGCTGCCCCCAGCACCCTTTGGGTGCAGGATGGACCCTAAGGACGGAGGCTGTGCTTCCAGGAGCTTTGGGCTGCCCGTGCCTGCCAGGAGCCGGCTGGAGACACCTCGGACTCAGGGCGACGAGCCACGCTGAGCACATGGGGACGGGGCACCGAGCCAGCCCCGCGCCGCTGTGTCGTGCCACCTCGAGGGGAACCATGGGCACAGGCTCCCAAGGGTGCTGGGCGTCGCCGAGCCCCCTTCACCAGCCCATCTGAAGGCAGAAGGGACCCCCACCCCCTTCTGTGATCCCAATAAATGGGGTAGCGTTGGTGCTGCCCAGGCAAGACCCTTTTGCACCAGGTGCTGGGCAGGAGGAGCGATGCCAGTGTGGAGACCCCGGGATGCCGGGGGGCTGCCAGAGCCCCCTGCCCTGCTCAGCCCTTGCTGAGTGCCAGCAGAGGATGCAGGCTGGTGGCTGGGGCATCTCGCCTGTCCCAAGCAGGGACACAACCCTGAGCAGAGCCCCTTGCTTGGCGTGTGCTGCTCGGGCCCCTCCTCACACCTCGACCCGGCCCCTGTAATCGCTTCCATGTGTTGGCACCCCCCAGCCCCGGTGCTCGGCGCCAGTGGCTCCATGCCCAACCAGATCCAGATGGGGAAAGGCAAGCAGCAGCAGCGTGGGGTGGGTCTGGGGGCTCTGTGTTACCCGGAGGCTGCCCGAGGCAGGATCCATCCCACTGTGGTCCCCATGCGAGGCAGGGCTGGGAGGTGGCTCTGGTCGGTTCCTACCCCATCATCCTGGAGCTGGGGATGAAAGCTGGGCTCCGCCAGGGAGTGGGATGGCTCTGTGCCCTTTGCAAGGGCTGGTGGCACCACCAGGAACGTGCCCACCTCCATCACAGTGCTGGGATGGTGCCACACTGGGCTGGGAGCCAAGCCTGCAGTGCCCAGCCCAGCTGTGCCCCTCTTCCTGATGTGCCACAGCCACCCTCATCTCCCCTAGGTCCCTGCACCCCATGGACAGCCCTTCCTGCCTTGAAAACAGCTCCTGCCACCACCGGATCCCACTTGAACGCCACTGGGGAGGGAATCAGGGCTGTGTTTATCCGCAGGAGGCTGTTGAGCATGTCCAACACCTATCCCATAGCATTTGCAAAGCAAGCTGCGTGTTGCCAGCACCTGGTGCTAGTTTAGAGGCGGACGCCTGCTTGTGCCTCAGGAGCCCAATGGCCAGAAAATGGGAGAGTGTGAGCCAACAGCTCTGGCCCCCACATCCTGCCCTGCTTATAAACTCCTCCAGAGAGTTCATGATTGCTCCAAATAAAAAGGAATTGCTGCTGGCCAGGGGAGCAGGGGAGCTGGCAGGGGCCACAGGAACCTTGCGCATCTGAGCTGGTGCCCAGAGCCATGCCCACGTCCCCCAGCAGCCCATAAATGTGACACACGGGGAGCCCAGGGAAGCATCAAACAAAGTGTTTGGGGGTCTGGAGGTATAGTGCATAGCTGTACTGCTGTACTGCTGGGGGCTGCGTGCCCAGAGAGCTTGAGCTGGCGCTGGACACGGGGAGAGCAGCGCTCCTCTGGAGCAATGAGGCGTGAGGCTGGGGTGAGCAGCAATCTGGGATAAAGGAGAGGCCTCCAGATGCCAAAGTCAACTTTGCCTCCAAGCTGCGGAGGAGAAAAACAGGAAGGGACCATGAGAGCAGTCCCAGTGCCGGCACCTCCCTGTCCCACCGCCGGGCCAGGACACTTCCTTCAGGGTTCGGGCTCTTTGGTGGCTCTGGCTCGCAGCTGAGCTTGTAGGAGGCTGTAGCCCTGCCGGGACGCACAGTGGTGCTGCCAATCCTGCCTCGCTGCAGCCACCATGGTGGGTCACGGGCTGTGCATGGGTGTCCAGGTCACTTGGGGGGCGCAGGTCCTGCCCCAAATGTCCGGGCTGGCCCTCAGACCCCAACTCCTCTCCTCCATCGCTGCCAGGACGCGCTGTGCTGTGCGCAGGAGGAGGCAGGTCGTCTGCAAAAGAGCCCTCACGTCGCTCTCCTGCTCTCTTTTCTTCCAGGAAAGAGAAAGAAGCAGCCCTGATAGATCCTAGGAAATAAAGGGAATGAATCATGTCTATGTCCTGGGGCAAGGGAGAAAGGAAGGAGCACGCAGACCGAATCAGCGGGGAGGGAAGGATGCATGGGTTGGGGGAAGGAGCCAGGTGTATAGAGGGATGCCAGGACTGGGCAGACGGAGTGAGGGACAGATGGACGGATGGATGAATGGAAAGATGGACCATTTGGACACCCAAATACTATCCTAAGCATCAAAGATGCTCATGCAGGGACTGGTTTGTGAGGATGGCTGTGAGGCCATCTGCATAAGGCTGGCAAGGAGAGGCCCAAGGGCAGAGTGAGGATGGTGTTTGGGGACAGGTCCTGCATGTGACCACACACCCAGTCCCCAAGGAAGTGGTAACACGGCTGGCATGAGGAGACAGAGCCTGAATCAACAGAAATCAGCCCCTGTGCCAGCCAGAGGGGGGCATCTCCACCCTCCCGGTTTCACGCTGTCCAGGCAGGGGGAGCAGGGCAGGGATCCTGCCCCAGGGGCACAGAAAACCCAGACAAAAATGATTTAAAAACCCAGTGCTGGGCATTCACCTTGTATGTAGATTTAAACTCAGCTGTGAGTGGGATATCTCTGCCTGGGTCTTGCTAGAGAGTCTGAGCCCCCAGCACAGTGGAGACCTGGAGGTCACCCGTGCTCCCAGACTCGGTGTCCAAGCACGAGTTCACATCTCTCCTCCAGCTGCTTCTTGAGCTACAGGGACTGAAGCAGAGCAGGAAACATTTTGGGAGCAGCCTTTGGGGAGGGACAGGGAGCATCCCGACCTGCTCACCTCCCCCCAGCTGCATCCTGTGCTCCGGGAGGATGCTGGGCTGGAAGGCACCAGGCCATGGTGCCTTCTCGCTGCTCCAGAGCACTTTCTTTAGCTCCCCACATATGCAGGGGCACCAGCACAGCCAGGAGCTACCCCAAGGGCTTGGGCTGTTGGTCTGCACTTGTGCATCTGCATCTGGCTGCAAAGGGCCAGGGAGCTGCCTGGGGGAGGCAAAGCTGTGCAGGAAGCCGTGCAGCAGCACCTATCCTCATTTTCTTCTCCCCAGAGCTCCCACAGGGGCCAAGGCCCCAAGCCCCATCCTCCCCCCGGCTCAGAGCAAACAAGAAGGATGCCCAGGCCCTATTTTGCCGCTAGATGGCAAACAACGCCCGTAAAATATCCTTCCGAGGAGCTGGGAGCCTTCCTCCGGCAGAGGAGGCTAAAATAATCCTTCCTCGGGGGAAAGCCTGGGGGCTGAGGGCCTAGGGTCTGCCTGCTGCGGGGCTGGGGGTTGGAGCTGGGCCAAACCTGCCCAGTGGGCAATCTACTGTGGGCCTCCATGCCAGGGACACCTTGATTTTTTTAGTTTTTTTTATTTTTTTTCCATTTTTTGAGTTTCCCTTCTTTCCCACCCGCCTGGTTTTGTTCCAGTCCTAGGAGACCCATCCCTCGCCCCATAAATGCACGAGAGGCACCTGGATAACCCCACAAAGCACCTTGAACCGTGGGCGGCCACAAAGCCAAACCCAGAAGCGTTGCTGGGGATTAATCACGCTGTGGTGTGCCAGCTAGATGTGTCCTCCTGCTTGCAGGAGGGCGAGCCCCCAGCTCCACGTGCAAGCCCCTGTGCCGGGTGTGAATAAAGGAGGAAGGGATGGAGGCTGCGCAGGTGGATGTGTGCGCTCGGCTAAGATCTTCTGCCACCTCAGATGTATTTCCAGGTTTGTGTGTGCTTGCTTGAATTCAGCCCCGGGGTACCTTGTGGGCTCTATACTAACCTTGTGCAGAAGTTTTCTGAGTTTTGTACCGGCTCTGGCACCTCTGCAGCCCGTCAGCAGCCTGCCGCCTTGCTCTCGGGGCAAATCCACCCCCCCAGAGCCCAAGGCACGTGCCCAAGGTGTGCAAACAGCGAGAGCGGGGCCATGCAAGGAGCCGCCAGGCATGTAAATGGACTAACAGCAGCTGCTTTTCCTCCATGAAGTGCTTGGAAGCCTTGCTCCTGGCAGCATCAGCTCCGTTTACTGCCTCTGATGTTTCCTGTCCAGGGCTGTTGCTGGGCATGGTTTGTTCTTGGGTGAGCAGGGTCCTCCAGGCTTCCTGGAGACTTCCTTTGGGAAGGATTAATTGCCTCTTCCTCCTTGAGGATGGGAAGTCCCTCTTGGGGCTATTTATAGTTAAAAAAAAAAAAAAAAAAAAAAAAAAAAAAAAAAAAAAAAAAAGAACACACAGAAAATGAAAGAAGGGTGGCTGGGGAACAGAAACCGAGGGAGCTGGCAGGAGCTGGTGAGCAGCATGCGGCTGGGGGCAGCACGCCTTGGCCAAACCCGCTGACCCGCCGCCGCGGCCACGGGACCACAAGCAGGGCAGGCGAGAAGCCCTTCTGGCTGGCTGCAGCAGGGCCGGGCTCCCGGCCAGTGCTTGTGTTGGCACGTGCCGACGGCCGGGAACGTGCCTGGGGCTTTGGGATTGGGGCAGAGGCGGTGACAACGGTGGCCAGAGGCTTCCCCATCCCTTTGCCCTGAGTGTCACTGTCCCTGAAGGCAGCGGAGCAGCAGTTTGGCACAGACGTGGCTGCGTCACTCTATAGTGAGATTTACAGATCCAGGAGGGCTTGACCCAGGCTGGAAATGTTTGGCTGTGCAGCCTGTGTGCCTGAACAGCCACAGCATCAGAACCCCCCCAGTATCCCCAGGCTAACTATCACCCTGCTCTGCTAACCCATGCCCATCACCTCTGACTATTGACCTCTGAGCTGAGGACTCCAAGGGATGGGCAATTCCCCTTGCCTGAGGATGTCCCCCATTGCCATTTTCCTGAGCTCAGCTTTCCAGCCCAGGTCCTGGAGTGGCTCTGACCCTTCCCTGGAGGCTCAAGGTTCTGGGATTTTCTTCCTGGGTGGTTTTCACCCAAAAAAATGCTACCTGCCTCTGCACGGCACCTGTGAGGGGTGGCAGGCTGCCACGGGCCTTGCTTGGACCACATCTCGTGTCCCTGGAGGCTGAGTGGCCCCAAGCCAACCAGCAGGCCAGGGGCTAAGGAGCAGGAGTGACACCATCCATGTCCCTCACCTGCTGCTGCCAGGTAAGAACATGCCATCAGGGAATGGTTCAGGTAGGAAGGGACCTCTCAGGTCCTCTGGGACAGCATCCTCCAGCACGAAGCAGCTTCAGAAACGCCAGCAGGGCTGCACCAAGCTGCTCCAGCTAAGTAGGGACTGTGGGATTTCAGCTGTGTCTGCTTCTTCCCTTTCATAAGCAGCTTGGCTCTGCTCCAGGATGAAGCTCTGCAGTAAATACCCTTTTTGTCTGTACTTTTCATCGCAATCCTACAAATGCAGAAGTTCTTAAGCTGTGGTAAAGATTTGATGGGTGACCTCCAGACCTGCTTCACCCCCGCAGTGCTTCCTGCTCTGTGGGGCTGCCTGGAAACCTACAGGAGACCTAAGAGCTGACCGAGTCTGGAGACCAAAGGAAAAGCTACCAGTGCCAGAAGGGCCATGCTTTCATTTCCTCCTGAAGACAAGAAATGTGAAGAAAACAAAACAAAACAAAACAAAACAAAACAAAACAAAGAAATGAAGGCCTGCTGCCTTCACCAGTGCAATGTCTATGAAGGGAAGTGAAAGCTCCCATCACAGACTCCAGCACCGCGCAACCGCGGCTGTGATTCCCCAGTGCAGTAACCCCTGTATTCTTCCTCAAAGCCCAGCTGCAAGCCAGAAAATAAGGAAAAAGCCAGAAAGCCAGCTACACACAAGGAGGATGGGTATTGTGGTGGAGGGAGGCAGCAGAAACCCAAAGTGGTGCACAAAGGGGATGCTGCCTAGCCAGCACTGTGGCTTCGGTGTCTTTAGGATCTGGGCTTTCGGTGTCACCCACCTCCCCTGTACTCCTCTGCTCCCCTAAGAGCATCAAGAAGACCAGCACCCACTGCCCCTGATGCTGGAGGCAGGACACAGAGTGATAAAATGCTTCTAATCCATCAGTGGCGAAGGATAAATTATCGACAGCCTCCACAGAGGGTGAGGTTTGCCTCGCCCCGGCCTTCGTGCTGCCAGCTCCAGCTCTGGTGACATTCCCCATAGGACAACAAAACCCTAGGTGACGTTTCAGGGTCTCCCAGAAAGGAGGAGGAAGCCACCTTGCTGCAAAATGCAGGCGCGGAGTTACAGCCTGGCTGGTGTGGCGCGAGAAGAGGGGGGCCAAGGTGGGGTGGGAGGAGGGAGGGCTGCAAGTGTCCCTTTAAGGATATCGTACCGCTGTGAATATTTACACAAACGCACGCAAGGCTCTGTAATCTGCAAGCCTGAGCACATTGTAAAAGGGCTGATAAAGTGCTGAGCTCTCTCTCGATCACTTAGTTTTGCCTTCACATTTTTTCCCCACTTGAGATCTGTTACTAGGCCGCATTCGTGTATCTTGTACCCAATAAAGATATTAAGAGCCCTTTAATCTGCTGCTGCACAATCAGCAGCTTATTTTGCCACGGAGGTAAATAGCATTGGTGTGAGGAGTTTGCTGTGTGTGGCTTGGAGATTGCTGAAAAACATCCTTGGGCAGTATTCAGTGCGTGCACAGGCGGCGGGCTGGGCAGGTCAGCCTTGTCCCGTGCGGCTGCAAACCTGGTGGCTTTCCTGTCCTCGCAGGGCACAACGGGCTTTGCACGGTCTGTGTGGATGCCTGCCAGGTGAGGTTTGTTTTCAGGGAATGGCAACGGGGAATGTGGCTGGAGAACCAGCGCGATGCCACCCACTGTCCTGGTCCGTGCCGCCACTGTGCTGCAGCACGGGATGGGGTGAGGCACCGAGTGGCAGGGGAAGGGATCTGTGCAGAGCAAGGGATCCGTGCAAGGCTTGGAGTTGTCAGGATTGTACCAGCTTGGGAGGTTAGAAAGCACCAAAGCTGCTCCAGATGTTGATTTGTGCTTTCCCCCTTGCTCTTCGTGTACGGTGCAAGGTCTTTTACTGTGAGCACCAGTGCACATATGGAGGTCTCCTGCGCTCTTCTTGTGCTGGCAGAGGTTTTGGAGATGTTTTTGTCTTGCTCTGTGTATGAGAAGGGAAAATAAGGGCTTTGGAGCTGCAGGCAGCAAGGCTTGAGAACCCATCCCAGCACTTCACAGAGTGCTTGAGATAGTCTCCTGCAAAGACAAGCTTTACGTGACCAAGAGACCTGGGTAGAGGGTAGACACCTCCCAGAGCACCCCACTGCTCTGTGCACGCCTCTGAGGCTTACTGTGTTCACCCCCACACACCCCAAAAACCCTCACACAAAGCCCTCCCCAGCTTGTCACCCTCTGCTGCCTGTCCCCGTGTCTCTGGGATGTGCTGGCACACACGTGGCCAGGGACAGTGCTGAGAGCTGGCCGGCCTTGGACTCTGCACAAAGGCAAGAAGAAGCTCTGTGGTGCCTTCCTGCTCCTTCCCAGTGGGTGGCCGGCTTTTTCTGCTGGCCGGGATTTTTCAGGGAGGCAGGGACCTTGGGTTAAGCATTGTTAGGGCAGGGCAAGGAGCCAGGAGAGTTCTTGCCCCGCAGGACATAAGGTCAAAGGATCAGCATGACACGCTCCCTCCCGGACAGTGTGTATGTCCATATCTGCAGCCACTTCCTCAGGACGTGACAAAGGCTCGGTAGGTGACAGCCTCCCAGGAATGAAGGGCAGGGAAGAGCCTCTGCTGCTGGTACCCCTTATCCCAGCCTTACCTTCTGCAATGCGCCCATCCACACCTAAATGTTCCTCATCCTCAGCTGGGTACTTTCTGCCCAGGTGAGGCACTTCCACTCGCTTTAAACTTGCTGCTTGGTCACTGCAGGAATGGACATAGCTCATGTCAGACCTGGGGACAACAGGGGCTCTGGAGCTGCTGGGTTGGAGCCCTGGCAGTGCTGCAGCAGCACACGGGGAGAAGGTTTCTAACAGCAGTGAAGGGGGCTTTAGAAAACCTTCATGTCTTCCAGGGGTCCAGAGCACTTCTAAGGGGACCGTGGCGTTGTAAGGACAGAGGAGGGCAGCTCAGGCGCCCGGCAGGCTCTGATGTGATACTTTCAGCATGCAGGTGAGCAGCAGCCCCAGACTTGCTGCCCAGCCCTCCCAGCAGCTCCCCACACATGCATCTCAGGGCTGCCTGAAGGAAGGACCTGTCTGCCTTTGTTTTCAATCACTCTGATGCCCTGAGTCCTCCCCCCTCCTTTTCCTGGAAGGAAGGGATCTGCAAGCATGTCCCTCCTCATCAGGGCATGGGGCCAGTCTGCCTTATCAGACACAAAAGAGCCAGCCAGGGACTTTCCACTCTTTGCTGCAGTGCCCAAGTAGGACTACCAGCCTGGTACATTGGATTGTCTTTGGAGACTTCCCCAGTTCCCCTGTCCTCTGCTCCCTTTGCACACTTGGCAGCTCTGCTCTCTCTGATGACATTTTGCTGGCCCTGTCACCCTCTGCCTGGAAATCCTTGGACACAAATATCCCACAGGAAGGCTGGGAAGGAAGATGCAGACCCTTTTGCCCCATGGGAAGCCCCCACGGCTCCAGCCACCATGGCTTCCTCCTTTGCAGGCAGCTGAGAAAAATGCTCACTTGGGAATTTTTGTGTTGGACTCTGTGCTGTCCCTGATGACCCGTGTATTAGGGACGCAGAGCTACAGACTTTTCAGACCAGCTCTGGTACCCACCCTCACACTCCTGGCTTTCAGAGAAAGTCCTTTGTAGCAGATCCAAATCAAAGCATTGCAGAATTGCCAAGATTGGTGAAGGTGAAGAATTACTTCATCTCCCCACTCAGTCTGGCACCGGAGAGCAGCTCTGCTGGAAGAGAAGAAGCAGTACCAAGCAGGCTGAGATCATTCAAGCAGAAAGCAGAATGATCTGGCTGAAACCCAGAAACCTTGTGTGAGTGCCACCAGCCATACCTTACAAGGGACAAGATCCAGGGCAGGAGGAATCCTTCCCAGGCAGAGACGAAGAGGTTCTAGCAGCAGGAGAGCAATGACCTTCCTGAAACCCAGCCAGAGCTCTTGTAGAAAAGCCCTGTGGGGTCACATTTGTAGGGGGTCAATGCCCTGCTGGAAGAAGTTGTTCTGTGCTTGCATCTGCCTGCATGCAGTATGGGAAAGGCTGCAGTCTCCGAACTGATGAAGCAAATGAGACAGAGCCCCTCTGGACAGCTGGGAGCTTCTGCTCAGCACGGGCTTGCCCCAGCAGCCAGCACAGCCTGTGATGGATGGCCCGGCATGTCCTGGCACACCGCAGCCTCACAGCACTCGCTCAAGACAGCTGAAGCACAAGGAAGACAAATGAGACCCAGAGAAACCCAACCTGCTGCTGGCCCCCTCCATCTCCATTTACATGTCTGCTTTCTCTTCCAAGTCCATGTATCTCCTTTGTTTAGGAGCGTGTGTGGCTCTTGGTCCGATTCCAGATGTTTTCTGATTGAGACCTTCCTCATTCTGTAAAAGCACTGAGCAAGGACACTTTGGGGCCCATTTTGGTTAAATTTCCCTTGCTTCAGATGCTTCAGATCTTGCACGAACACCAAATCACAGTTCCCATGACTTCATGCAGCCCTCAGAGAAATAGCATACGGCAGAGAAAACCCACTGCACCCACTGGGGCACTGGCAGACCAGAATAATGGGAAACAAAGGATTTGGAAAGACTGCCACAGGTCATCCAGTCCCTCCTGTGCCAAGCCAGGGCTAGGACAACTCAAACCTTTTCAACAGGCCATGGTCTAACCATAAAATCTGCAGCAGTGGAGAGGCCGTGTTTCCTCAACTGACCCTTCTTGATAAGTGGAATTTCCCCTCAACATTGGACCTCAAGGCCTCCTGTGACTTCTTGTCCTATCAGAAGTGAATTCAGAGCACAGTTTCTTCACTTTCTCTTTGAAACAGCAGACTCCCGTACAACTGGAGACCATCTCTTCTGTTCCTGGAATGAGGGTAAACCCAATTTCCTTCAGCCAGTACTTGGAGGCCAGGGCATCCAAACCTCTAAACACTGCTCTCCTCTACAGCTCCCCCAAGTAGGAACCCCCCTTCCCAGAGCTGTCCCATCTCCTGATCTCTTCCAGGACCACCTCTCCCACCAACACTACCACATAATGTCCAATATTCTTGCTGAACGTAGCTCAGAAAGAAATAAAGACATTTGTCCCTGTAGGAGGGAAGGGGACAGAGCCTGGAGGTGTTCCTGGGAAGCTTTAAGACCTGTGCCCCTTTGTTACAGAATCAGAGAACTGCAGAATGGGTTGGGTTGGAAAGGACCTTAAAGACCACCCAGTTCCACCCCCCTGCCTTGGGCAGGGACCCCTCCCACCAGCCCAGGCTGCCCAAAGCCCCATCCAGCCTGGCCTTGAGCACTGCCAGGGATGGGGCAGCCATGGCTTCTCTGGGCAGCCTGTGCCAGGGCCTCACCGCCCTCAGAGTGAATAATTTCTTCCAAATATCTAATCTAAACCAAACTTCATTTACTTTAAAGCTTTTACCCCTTGTCCTATCACTTCGCTTCCTGAAAAGAGTCTCTCCCCAGCCTGTAGGCCCCTTTAGGCAGACCGCTGTAAGGTCTCTTGGAGCCTTCTCTCCTCCAGGCTGAACACCCCCAGCCCCCTCAGCCTGTCCCCACAGCAGAGGTGCTCCAGCCCTCTTGTGGCCTCCTTTGGACTTGTTCTAATATGCCCATACCCATCTTGTGCTGGGGGCCCAGAGCAGGGTGCAGGGCTCCAGGTGGGGTCCCACGAGAGCAGAGCAGAGGGGGACAATCCCCTCCCTGCCCTGCTGCCCACGCTGTGTTGGTGCAGCCCAGGGCACGGCTGGCTTGCTGGGCTACAGGTGCACATTGCCATCTAACGTTCAATTTTTTGTCCTCCTGTACACCAAGTTATTCTCTGCAGGGCTTCTCCCCACCCATCCATCACCTAGTCTGTACTGACGTTTGGGATTGCCCCAACCCAGATGCAGGACCTTGCCCTTGGCCCTGTTGAACCCCATGAGGTTCACACAGGCCCACCTCTCAACCTGCCCAGGTCCCCCTGGCTGCCTCCAGCGTGCCACCACACCACACAGCAGTCACAGGCCTTCCTCACCACAGCACCCACAACGCAATCCCCCATTTTCCCATTTCTCCTGCTTCCACTGCAAGTGGGGCAATGCTCCTCCACCCCAGGAGAGAGGAACCGCAGAGCTCCAGCCCCTGCTGCCCTGCCCGGGCCAACCAAACCCAGACAAGAGCCACGGTGCAGCATGGACACAGCCTTCAGAAACAGAAGGGCTCAACCCAGAGGACTTCAGCCCAGCCTCTCCCAACCCCCAGGCAGGCAATGAAACGCTGCGGGCTCCATCGCTGGGAATTCCCTGGAGGCAGCCGGCCTTGGCAGGGGCAGAGGAGGATGCTGGAGCGCTGCACCGCAGCTGGGAAACGAAACCAGGCACTGCGAGCAGAGGGTGAGTCCATCGCTCGCATCTGGGACACTTCTGCTTCTGTTCTTTGCAACGCGGTGGCTGCCGTCCATCGCTGTAAATGCTGACTGGTGCCTTTCCAAAAGCCACAACAAGTAAACAGAAGGTGGGAAATTACAACCTGTACAGAACTTCTGTGAAAATCTTGAGTTTTTCACCAAAGACCACCTCAAGAGGCTCAGGAGACTCCTGTGAGCGCTGCTTATTTGGAGCAGCATCTTCCATGGAAAGCCATGGCTTGGTGGTTTAAACAAGATTAAGGAACACACATGTAAACACAGTTGTGTGTTTGCAGCGTGGGGACAGTGCACAGCCTAGAAGAGGAGGGTTTTTCCCAGCCAACACATCTGCAAGAAAGAAAATTTCGCTTTCTGTGGGAAAAGAGAGAAGAGAGAGATGCTTTTAGTGGAAGCTGAAGACTGAGGGCTGCAGAGGGTGAACCTCCCGGTGACAAAACACAGCTGCCACATCCCTCTGGATGGGCACAAAATGCCCAGCACTTGGGCAAAGCCTGAGGCAGAGGGGACCGAGGGAGAAGGGCAGAAGCTGGGCAGCACAGGGGCGAGTGGGCTGAGAGAGGGAGACCCCAGCATGAGATGTTTTCTCTTGCTAGGGATAAGCCAGGATCGCAGCAAGAGCTCTCAACCATGCCATACTGCTAGAAAATCTTCTGGCACTCCCTTTCCGCCCCAGACGTAGAAAGATTTTACATGCATATGGGTTTAATTTAATGTCCTAAATTCACAAGGACCTCCAAAACCTTCTCTTCTTTCCCTTCCCCAGCCCTCACTAGGAGGACACACCAGCCAGCGCCTTTCCTAGAAGCATGGCTAAGCAGGAAAACATGAGGGAGAGGTGAGGAGTGCCACAGAAAACGTCACTAAGCCTCCTGTCGATGCCTAGCAGGTTGTAGGGAGGGATAGGTAACGAGGAAGGTACTTTCCAGAGACTTCTGGCAGCAGAACAAGTCTTCTGTTTGCTTGTCCTCCCGGTTTTCTCTTTTATCTCCAGGTTTTACTGCTACTGTGCACGAAGAGAAGATGGGTGCTCCTGAGGGCAGAGAGGATGGGTCCCCCCTCCCTTTCCAAAGGGTGCCCTGGGAGCAGGGCAAGGGTGCTTCTGGCTGGTGGCTGAGCCTACAGTGCTGTGAGCCACATCATCCACTGTGTGTAAAAGCCAAGCCCAGCATGGGCATGAGGTTCCTGTGTCATGAGGTCCCTGTGTCAGAAAGCTACTGGGCTCTGTTTCACTCCTGGGACCTGCACTAGGAACATCAGCCAGGTCCCAGCCCTGGGGATCAGAGCCAAGATGCCAGACCACAGAGGGGCAAGGAGAGGTTCCAGGGCACTAGGCAAGGAGCAAAGCCATCGGGTGGGTGTGACAAGATGGGACATCCCTGCCTGTCCCCTGCTGCAAGGTTGTTGGGGTTGGGTTGCAGGGCTTAGTTTCTGCTCATACCCTCCAGTAAATGCTCCTTTACCCTGCTCTCCCCAGGCAAGACCAACTCCTAGATTCAGCCTCTAGGGGAATAGAGATCAGCTTTCAGGCACCCCAAAACTCCTGCATTCCTTCTCCTATGGTCAAGCTTCACCCTGCATCTTCCTAGTCTCAGAAAACCCCCATGAAAGAGTTTGGGGTGATAACCCCAAATCCCAACAGCAAAACATGGACCACACACCTCAGGCCCCAGGGCTGTTGGAAACCCACTTCCCTCCTTTGCTCAAGTAAATTTATTTATATATATGTTTATTTGGAGGGGTCTGACTGAGTATTCAGGCACTGAAGGTCAGAGCAAAGCTCAAAAACTGGTGGAGAAACAAAACTGAAAATGCTGGGCTGGGAGTTTATTCTTTGCAGGGCAGGAAAGATAGGAGGCTGGAGGGAAGCCCCAGCATTTCAGGGAATGTGAATGGGATTTAACCAGCCAGCCCCCGTCCTGAGTAATGAGAGCCAGATCTGCTCACAGGAGGAGTTGGGGGATACTCAGACACATTTTGTATTTGCTGATGGTGCAAGCCCCAAGGAATCTGGGTGGCTAAAAGCAGGCAGTATGGTCTTTGGTAGTGGGATCACTCAGTTCCTAAGGTCCCTCAAGGCACATCTTTTTCTATGCACTCCCTCCTGTACCCCCACAAGCAATCTCTCACTTATTGGGGCAGATCAGGCCACGGGGGACCTGAAAACAGGGTGTAGAGCCTGGGCAGTAGGTTCCCTTAGGCTCTCAAGAAAGGTGTATCTAAACCAGCTTATTGGGTGCTCTGGGGGTGGCCTTTGTGCAATGATCTGAGCAGGTCCCCAAGGACCCAGCACAGCCTGGAGGACGGGAGCTCCTCCTGTGTCCCCAGATGCTAGGCTGGGTGAGGCCACCAGGGACCTTCCAGCTGCAAGAGAAGGCTCCAAGGATGTACCTCCAGGAGGAGCAGTTCTGCTCGGAGCCCCACAGCCTGGCCAAGAGTGCTGTTATCCTCCCACAGGACAAACCTTAGCAGACAGTGTCCAGACAAGCAGCACCGGAGAAGACATGCTGGGAATGAATGAAAATCCAGGAGGGGCCTGGGGAGGAGAGATGCCAGGCCTGGATTTTCTCCATCACCCACACATGTTACTGGTTAGGTAAGAGTTTAGAGCACAACGGGAAGAGAGCAGAGGGGCTTTTCCCTGCCTGGCTTCCCACCCTGCCAACCCATCCACTTGTCCCCTCTCCTGCCCAGGTTCCTGAGCCCCTGCCAGCCAGGTCCAGCGCTGGTGCCGAGGGAGCTGT
The DNA here is from genome assembly GCA_011075105.1 of Heteronetta atricapilla. Lineage (NCBI taxonomy): Eukaryota > Metazoa > Chordata > Aves > Anseriformes > Anatidae > Heteronetta > Heteronetta atricapilla. The sequence goes on from CM021763.1 coordinate 10,493,687, forward strand.
GCCCATGGAGAGCAGCCCCTTGCCTTGGCACCAGGCAGAGGAGACCACCAGCACAGGGGACAACCGGTCCTTGCACTTGGACACTAAGGTCATGCCTGCTGTGTCTTACATCCACTTGGAATGTATTAGAGACAGCTTCCACCACGCCTGGGAGGGACGGGAGAGATCTCAAGATGCCAGCAGTGAGACCTGGGGCCAGAGAACAACCCATGTCCAATTGGCTGACATAGATACAGCCTTGCCTTGTGAGCAGTCACCAGAAGAAGAGCTGTTTTGCCAGATGCCTAGGGCAGGTTTTCAGTTGCAATGACACAAGAAATACAGATCTTACGTATTGATAAAGGACTATGGCTGATCTGACTGATGCTCCAGAATACCTCACACCAAAATCTGGACCTACTGAGGAAGTGTCTGCATCATTTTGCTTTGGGTCCTGATCTTCCACACTGACACTTGAGGATGGAGCAAGGTTAGGCAGAGAGCAGGAAAAACACAGTTGGAGAGACAGAGACAAACACGAAGGCTTGGAGCACTTTTACTGAAACTGGCTCTCGGCTGGGACCCAAGGTTTTGACACGTCCATGATTTGCTGCTTTCTCCAAGGATAGTGGCCACTTCCCTCCAGAAAGGTCATTGACTTTTATATCAGAAAAACTCTCTGTGCTGTTTACCGAGATCTGAGCCCTGCTGGTTTGGAAAGCTTCCCGAGAGACAGGCTGTGGAGCAGGGAGAGCTGCACCAGGGCTGCAGCCAGGCTGGGTCCTCCTCGCCAGGACCTTGCACACACAATGCCCAGCACCTCCTGACCTTCCCTTGAGGGTGGAAGGGGTGGGAGCCAGGACACCATGCTCCTTGGCAGGGTAGCCTTTAGCCAAGGATAGACCTGGTCCATCTGAGGCCAAGCCCCTCCTGCGGCCCCTGCCCACCAGCTGCAGCAGCTCATCCTGGGCACGGATCCGCGCTGAGCATCCTCCTCCTCCTCCTTGGTGCGGCCTCTCGCAGGTCAGCAAACGAGCAGCAGCAAAGCTCTGCCAAAGCAAGCACTGGTTACACTCCCTTCCCACTCACGTTGTTTGTCTTGGCCTCTCTTCCCATACCAGCCTTCGTCCTCTTCCTCCCCCTCCCCGGGATTATATTGCTGGAGCTGTCACTGTGCTTAATGAGCTGGGACAGACAGAGCTGGTGTGAGGGCTCTGGGAAAATCACAGCAAGAGGCAGCTGAGCCCAGGGCACGGCAAGTGCACACAGAGCAGGAGGAGGACCCTGGGGGGAACACCTGAAGAAGAAACCGTGGCCACCAACCAAGGGAGAAGTGGACCAGCAGAGGAAAAGGGCTGCAGCTCATCTCGCTTTCAACAGGTCTCAGCAACAGCTACCAAGTGCCACTGCACCACCACGGATGCTGTCCCTTCCCTCAGGAGGGGTCCCTGGGCTTTCCCACTCCCAGCATGTGCCCAGTGCACCTAATTTAACCCTGTGGACAGGCGCATGCCAGAGCACGGTGCCTTGCTGCTGGCTGCGCCTGGCTGCTGGCTGCACCAAGCCTTGCTTCTGCACCTTTGTCCCATGCTTTGGCAGAAGGGAGCAGGTTTACTCAAGCATCATGAAGCCAGGGTAGAGCGGCAGTTTCCATGAGGCCATTTTGGGGCAGCAAGCCTTAGGGCAGTCTGGCTTGGTTTTAGGGACTCGATCATCCACAGCCCTGATGCACAGAGCTGGGAACAAAGTGGCCAGGGACTCACAACACATGGGTGGTGATGGGCAGGAGCCGATGTGCCACCCCTGTGTTTTACCCACGGATGCATTTAGGAGCAAGGACACTGGGCTCTTCAGCTGCCTGCATTTCCCCCAGAGCTCTTTCTCCTGTCCTGCAGCTTGTGCATTGGCACTGAGCTGCTAGGGCAGCCCAAGCCTTGCTGTACCTCAGTTTCCCTGCTCTGCAAGAGGAAAGCTCCCATTCCCAGCAGAGGTGCTGGTGGAAATGAAGTGTCTTGGTCTGGGTGGTGCAATACTTGCCTGCTCTTTCATCCCCTTAAAGCCCTTTTTCCTTCCCCTGCACCCAGCACAGCCCCTTGCCTTGTGCTGTAACACCCCCACACTCCACACTGAGCTTCAGGATCAAAAACGAGGCAGGCCAACAACTCATGCGCTTTTCTTTTTATTTAACAAATCCAGAGAAAAATAAAAAATATAAAAAAAAGAAAGCAAAGAAGCAACTAACACCCGTAATTTTTGCACTGAGCGGATCTAGCAGCAAATACCTGAGCACAGTGCGAGCGCTGCTCTTGCATCCCTGCCCAGGCAGCAGCACCAGGCAAGCTTTGACCACAGTGGCAGGCTTGGGGACCGAGAGGGAGGGCGATGTCCCTGACAAGGGCAGGGACCCTCCACCATTCCCATCCTGTGAGTAAGGCCCTGGCCAAGTGGACACCAGAGTTGTGCCACAGCAGCCTGCAGTGCCAGGCTGGGACAAACCTTTGCCCCTCTGCCATGGATGTTGGCACTGGCTCCATTTCCACCTGGGCAGGGAAGGGCAGGAGGGGGAAAGCTGCAGGGCAGTCAGGGCTTGAGAGGGGAACCGCATCAACTGTCCTGTTCCCTGAGGACCTCACAGGACGGACGTGGTGGTGAAGAACATCTCTATCCCTGCCCTCCATCCCTGCACAGTCCCATCCCCGCAGGCCTTCCCAGGGATGCAGAAGGGCTCAGGGCTCAAGGCTGACGATGGAAACCCAAGGGAACAGACTGGTGCTCAGAGGAAGGCTGGGATCCCCAAAACTCATCTCAAAGATCAGTCCATCAAACCAGCTTCCTGGCTGCAAGGGTGGTGGAGATGCCGAGCACCCTTGGAGCAGAGGCTCTGGTCCAGCAGCCCCCGGCTCAGCCTGATTCAGGTTTTTCAGTCACACTAGTGGCAGAGGGGAGAAGAGAGAGCAGCAGGGCTGTGACGAGCCCCATGCACTGACACGAGTCCCGAGGAGGGTTGGCCCCGTGCCCTGTAGTAGGAGGTGGAAGCAAGTCAGCTTCATGAGCTTCAGATTCACAGCTGAGAGCTGGCCCCGTTCCAGGTGCTGGGGCCAGACGTGGGCTTCTTCAAAGCTTTAATTGCCTTTATTTGGGACCTGGGGAAATGAAAAACCCAGCAGGAATGAGTGTGGTCCCTGGGGCCCCTTCCCTGAGGTCAAGGTGGCCACCAGGGCCATCTGAGCAGAGCCGCTTGTGGATGAGGGCGTGCAGAGCACCCACCAACCCCATCGCAAGCCCTCCCCATGGAGGTGCACAGGTGGCCAACTCCAAGCTCACGGGGCAGAAGCAGGGGGTCAGTGCTTTGCTGCCAGCACCATTTTCTGTGGCATCCATGGTCCCATTTGGACTGGGAGCATCCTTCTTGGTGGCAGGTTCAAGCCATCCCCAGCCTGCCCCCATTCCCCAGAACCCACGCCGAGCACGGGCCAGCTCCTACCTTCCTGGCAGAGCCGGCGTCCAGCTTCTCTCGTAGGCGAACTGCCCACAGGGCTTCGAGCGGGGCGCAGAGGCGCTTGCCCCTCACGGTGATGAACCTGCCGGGCCCACAGGGGGAAAGACAGGAGCTGCTGAGCAGGATGTCCTGGGGATGCTTCAGCACAGCCCAAGCTCTCACAATGCCTCCCTCACCCACCTTCCTCCACCTTCTCCTTGCGATGACATGCAGCCCTGTTTTCCCCAGGTTTTCACCCCGCAGCAGATCAGTCCTGCTCTGTCCGAGCCTCAGATCTCCCCGACCTTCCCTCCTCTTCCACGTCTCCCCCCGTTTCCCAAACGCAGCTCGCCACCCCTGCTCTGCCTCCCTCCCTGCCCCGCCGCGCGCTCCATCCCTTGCCCACCACCACGGCCCTTACACGTTGGCAGGGATTTCACAGCCGTCCTGCACCAGCTGTATCTGATATCTCTGCACGATCCGCCGCGGGATGGGATTATCACTGGTCCGCAGGCAGCAGTCCAGGACGTTGTTGCCGCCGTGCACTGGAGGAGGAACAGGACATGTGGGTTGAGGTCGCTCCCGGGCTCCGCGGGATGGTGCCCGCGCTGGCAGCATGCCGAGCTGTGCCCTGGCACGCAGTCCTGCCCGCACAGGCAGGCACAAGCTTGGCTGGCCCCACTCCCGGGTGCTGGCAGCCCTTTGCCTCCTTCACATCTCAGAAAAGAGGAGAGAAGCAGCGGGATGAGGAGTGGGCAACCCTTCTGCACGCCTGGGTCCCTCCCACATCCCTGGGGACAGTGCCGGCCAGGGGACACCTGCTGGCTTCAGCATGCTGTCATCCAGACTCTGGAGACATCACTCCCAAGGGTCTGGGCATGACTTTGGCCGTATTTGCTGAAACAATCTCTGTTCTGGCAGCTACGTGTGCCCCAACTCACCCCACACTGATCAGTAGGGCAGCCGCTGCACCTCGCTGCCACCCTCCAAGCAAATGCACCAAGGTGGTGCCTTCCCCTCCGGTGCCAGGGATGCTCCCCTGGTGCAGTGGGGGCTGCTCGGATGGGGGAAGATGGAAGGGGAAGCAAGCTGATCCCTGCCCGGTGTGCACAGGCTGGGCTAGGGCACTGGGAGGCAGGAGTGCTCCACAGCCTGTCCCCAGCTCAGACTTCCAGCCCCTGCAGGCTCCTTCCTGGACTTTGGTCAGGACAGAGTCCCTCTGGGACGGGTTACAAGCAGAGGACTCAGGAGAGCTGCCACTGAGCCCCAGCAAGGGGTCTCTCTAAAAGTCTGCTTGCAAAATGCAAAAAGCAAAAGCAGGCAAGAAACCAGATCCGAGCCCTTCCACAAGCAAGGCACCCTGAGAGGTTCCCTCTTACCGTCCAGGATACATCCCAGCACCAGGAGACCGAGGCAGAGAAGATGCAGCCGCTGCATTGTGTCGCTGAGTCTGGCAGAGGATGGGCTGGAGGCGGCGGTGCTCTGGGCAGGAGAGGTGAGCTCTGCACTGCTTCTCTGAGCTCTGGTGCTGGGGCTCCTCGCTGCCTATTTATCCTTCTGGCCCGTGGCTTTCACTTTCTTTTGGAGGAGAGGGGTGGGAAGTCATAACAAGCCTTGCCACAGGCAGGATTTTGATCTTTGAGCAGTTCCCGAATATACTGTCAGCTTTCCCTGAAGCCAGCTGCTCTGCATCCCCAGAGCCAAACACCCTTCTGTCCTCCCTTCTGCTGGCTCCCAGGGAATGGGGGCTGCTGGTCAGGACCCTCTCCCTGCAAAAACACCCTGCGGCCCTGGGAAAGCACTTGTGGGGTTTCATCCTTTGCATTTACCAGTTCATCCTCAGCCTCTCTGGGACACCCAGAGATATTGTGTAGGCTCAAGCCGGTGATGCTGGGGGGGACAACTTGCCTCCACCCCATTCTTGGGGTGTATGTCAGTAACAGGGTAATGCCTGGCTCTCCCTAAGCCCCCCAGCCTGGCTGCAGGAGTCTGGCTGCCCCCTTTCCCCTCTCCATTGCCAGAACGCCAGGCATATCCAAAACCTTTGTGCCCCTGCGCAGTGCTGGCGGATGGAGGGCAGCCAAGCTGGTGTGCTCTGCCCTGAGGCTGAGCTGAGATGCCACAGGACAGCATGGCTTCCAGGCATCCCAGCAAACAGGTTTATAGCCAAAAACAGCCATAGGGCTTTCTGGCAACAGGTTTTATTGGTATGCGAGCAGAAATCCCCCAGGGAGATGGAGTGCTGCTCGAGGTGCCTGCAGCTCACCAGGTGGATGCGTGCGCATCACAACGAGCAAACATCACGCTCCCTCTGCAAACCTCCACAGCAGAGCGGGGACCGGGGCTGTTCCTCCTCGAGGTCACCACTGGCGCAGTGCCACCACCGTGTGGCTGTCCCTCAGCCAGCCTGCTCCAGCCCTGGCATGTGGCATGGGGGATGCCACGACTCTGGCCATGCCGCCAGCCAAGGTGCCTCATCCCTGCACAGGCCCTTGGTGCCACCTCGGGCTGATGTCCTCCATCAGGAGAGCGCTGCCTCCGGCTGTGCCCACACCCAGCACCCTGCCGGAGGGGACAGGCAAGAGCTGGCAGGCAGGAGGAGCAGTGCAAACAGGATGTGCCAGCTTAGCTGCGGTCCTGCCTGCTTTCAGCACTCACAAACCCTCTTAATCGCAGAGAAATCTTGGCTGGCGGAAGAAAGATTCAGGTGGCATGAGGGTGCAGGCTGGCGCTGGGACCCAGTCTTCACTTGATCCCCAAAGAAACCCCACAGCAGGGAGGATGATGCCCCCTGGCCAGGATGTTTACAGTCAGACCTGCAGGAGAAGTGAGGGGTGCTGGGGGTCCTCTCCTGTGGGGAGGCACCGCTGGGGGCCCATGGCAAAGGGTTGGCCATGGATAGAAAGGAGGATGCGAGAGCTGGGAGCACACATGGGTTAACTCCTGCACTGCCCCCAGCAGTCCCCCAGGCCTTGAGGGACATGGAGGCTCTGCCTCTCCCTGTGAGCTGTCCGGGTGCCAAGGGGGTGAAAGCGTGGCTGTTTGAGTCACCCCTGTTCCCCAGGAGGTGCATGGGACAGTGAGGAAAGGGGCTTTCCGCGTTGTGAAAGGGGGTCGTGACCTCCACCGGGGTCAGTGGGATTTCTAAGAAGAGCGTGGTCATCTACGAAACGCGTCCCTGCGACAGGCAGGGTGGTCACCCCGTTCCCCTGTGGTGCAACTTGGGAAGAGGGGAGGACATGGTGTGTGCCGAGCCACCCAAGCCTCCTCCAGCACCAGGCACCGCAGGCAGTGTGAGCATCCCCCATGCTCACCCCTGCAGAAGGCTGGATAAAGCACTTGTTAATTAAAGTGCAAACTGTGCACTAGGGGAAGGGGGCTCCTCATGGGAAATCCAGCCCATTGACGTGCCAACAGGCCGTGGGAGAATCGCCTGCCTCCCTGGGCTCTGCTCAGGCAGCATTGACGCTGCTGCAGCCCTCCCCAAGCCCCCCTGGGCTCTCCCCGGGGTGCCTTGTGATGCTCCGCTTCCCACCTCCAAGCCGTGGAGCTGGGAAGGGCAAAGGGGGAATTCCAGCGTATTCCAGGCACAGACGGTCCCTGGGGCAGGATCTGGCCTGGCTGCATTCACCACATTGGGAAATACTGGGCCAGCATCACAGCTGTTTCAATTTCCCTGTCTCTGCTACGGCGGCCCAGCATGGGAGAGGCTCCCACATTACTTCCATCGCATCCCAGTCCTGCGGTGGCACGGGGGCTGCGGCCACAGCCAGTGCACAGGGCCCTGCTGGATCTCCTCCAGCCGAGGGAACCTTGCCAAGGTGATTAAATGGAATTAAGGGGCAAAAAATAAAAATAAAAATGAACAAACCATGCATTTGTCCAGAAGGCCTGAGGGCTTGGTTAAGAGGGATGCCCAAGGTGCCACTCCTGCACTGCCCCTAACACTCACTGCCTTCAGCGTCATGGATGCCGAGGTCAAGTGCATGAGGTGCATCACTGATGCAGAGGAGGCCCCCTCAGCCGGTCCTGCTCGACCTCCACAGGGCAGCACCCACCTCCCTGGGGAAAAAAAAGGCTGGGAGAAGGCTCTGGGCTGGGGACCTGTAGGACCTGGGTGGGCCAGGTAGGGTGGGAGTCCCCATCACTCAGCAGCTGCTCCTTCACCTCCGTGCTGTTCTCAAGACCCTGGCAGAGCCCAGGAGAGCAGCTTGGCTGGAGATGCTGGCTCTCCATGCCTGCTTGTCTCATTTAATAACTCAATCCTACAGCCCTCTCCCATCCCTACCTAAGAGAGGAACAAGGTCCGGACGCAATCACAGCCCCGCAGGGTGCATATTCTGATGACGATGTTTTGGGAGACCACAGCCCCTTTAGCATGCTGCTTCCATTTCTTGGGTGTGGAGGGACAGACCCTGTGCCCGTGTCCCCATCTGAGCATCACTGGAGCTCAGCCCAGCATCGCAGCCCAGCACGCTGCTGTGCTGCCAGGGCGAGCGCAGAGCTCCGTCTGCACCGGGTAAATGCTGAGCTCATTATCTGGCCCGGGTTCAGGACTTCCCTTCTTTTGGCTGCGGCGTGTGGTTTCTCTCTTGCTTGGCTACTTTCTGCCTGTCACCTAATCCTTTCTGCTCAGGGGTGGCCGTGTTCCCTGAAAGCCCACCCATCACCGTTCCTTTTGCATGGAGCACCCTCGGAGACGCTCCCCGCTGCCACCCTCACCCCACCGTGCACCACAGCAGTGCCTCCATCACCCTCCTCACCCGCCACAGGGCCTCACCACCTCTTGCACCTTATTTTCCCTAAAAGCAGAGCTCTGCAGTGAGGCCGGTGTGCGGATGCCCAGGTGTGTGCATGCAGGTGGCACGTGGGGCTGCTTCGTGCATCTGTGTCTGTGCTCACATGTGCCTTGCCACCTGGGTATCCCTGCCCAAGCACGGCTCCCCTACAAGCACTACTTTTAGGGTAAATTGCTACAGAGCACCCGCATGGCCGTAGCTTTTAACCCATCTTAGCCCAACACCCATCTCACACTTGAGGGAAGAAAAGCCCCTGCAGTGCTAATATTTGCAGCCGCAGAGAAACCAGGCTGCGCTTCACGTGCTGGCTCGCTCCAGCTGTTTCCTCACGCTTTGCTCTTTGTGGTTGCAGACCTATTTGGCTGAGCCTCCTTTCTAGGGGTTTTTCACCACTGTTTCACAATCCGTTGACGCCACCAGCACAACAGCCACCCCTGCAGAAGCCCGGGCCAGTCCCGCAGCTCCCAGACCAGAGCAGAGCCACATCAGTAACTCCTTTACCGTGGCCAGGAGCACTGCTCAGACCAACAGCCAGGACCAGTGGGGTGATCTGTGGGGCAGGAGAGCAGCCCTTCCACCAAGGACCCACCCCCCCGACCCCTGCAGCTCTTCCCAAACCACATCAAGAGAGGCAGAAGGACTGGGTGTGGGTTTAAAGGATATATTTTATTGCCTTATATCCTGCCTGAAGCCCGGACAGCCACACGCTGTCGCAACACGGAGAGACAGCTTGGTGCCCGGGGCCGGTGTCGAGTTCTTCACAGTTTCTTTACACAGTCTTAAAAAGAATACACCTCAATGCCTGCCTGATAAAGCAATCAAGCCGGATAATCGTGCCCAATAGAAGCACTAAGCCACAAGCTATCCCCAGCCAGAACGCTGCCTTTGCTGATATTGCTAAGCCCCACAAATCCAATTATTGCAATTATACAACTTAATAGAGCTTTACTGACCAAAGTCCATGTCTGAAATCTCTGCAAGCAAGTAACGCTGCAGCTGTGGCAGGGCCCTTCCATCGCTCCTCGGCACAACTGAGGTCTGCAAGCACAGGGAGAAGCTGTTTCCCTGCGACCTTTCCATGCCCCCCCCTTGCAGCCTCACCTGCCAGCGCGCACAGGGCAGAGATTTCTCATTTTACTAAGGATTTGAGACAGAGCTGCTCACAAGCAACTGCAGCGTGTCTGTAATGAATCTTGCGAATTCTTCTATTCCCCCACCTGCGCACAATTTTCACCATGCAAGCTTTTCATCCGGGAGAATAAAGTGTAAAAGAGTTTCTTCCTGAAAGCAAAGCGCTGGGCTTACTAATGTCTGAATCTCTGAACACAGCAAAACCAAGTGCGGATAAAGGGGTAAAATTGCACTGAAATGAAAAGCTTGCTCTGATTTCATTGCAATTTTATACCAAAAAAAAAAAAAAAAAAAAAAAAAAAAAAAAAGATTTAAAAAAAAAAAGGCGGGTTTGGAAAAAACCTGTCTTCCTACAAACTACACTGCAACAGCTGTAAAAGTGGAGCAGTGGCACCGTGCAGCCCCCCTCTGCTGCTCAGCCCCACGAGTGGCCGTGGGAGGCAGCTCCCAGCCAGCAGCCCGCAAGCAGCGGGACGCGGGACCCGCCTGGCGCCCCGCAGCCCTGCAAGCTGAGCAGGAGCAAACGGGCCAGAGGGGGGAGAACCGTAGCCATCGTTTATTCGGTAGGGAAAATAAAAGCGGCCTTCCAGGCAAGCCAGCCCGCAGCATAAAGGGTGCTCTGTGAAGCACGAGGAGGCAGAAGTAGGGCCCTCCGGGTGCAACCGAATGAAAGCAGAGTCTTTAAATACAAATGTACAAAACCCCAAAATAAAGCTGCCATCCCACCGGGCGCCCTGCAGAAAGCCCCGCAACCGTGGCAAAGCTGCCCACCTCCATGGGCCACGCTCGGCTGGGGTGGCTGTGGGCGAGCGAGGAGCTGGTGCCCCCCAGCACCGGCAGCATCCAGCCGGTGTGGGGGTGCCCACGGTGGGGAGGGGGCCGTGGGGAAGGGCGAAGCCTCCCCAGCCACCCCATCCTCACCCCCCTGGGGCCAGTGGGCAGGCGTTCTGCAGATGTCCATTGCCAGGCGGTCGGTCGTTGGTGGGGAAAGCATCCGTCCTGGGAGAGAGGATGGCAAGGAATGGGTGGTGAGGGTCTGAGCACGAGCAAAGTGGCTGGGGGCTATGCATGATGCGCCCTGCACGTCCCCAACCATGTCTCTGACAGCTCCCCCAGCTGCCCGAGGGGATGGATTGGGGTGGGTGACAGCATCCTGGCCCCACTGCCCTGTGTCCCCCAAGCCCTCTCCTACCTCTCCAGGCCTGGCTTAGTCCTGCCTCTGCCTCCGCCACTTGGATCTGCCCTGGGTCTTCTGAGGGGGGTTCTTCTGCTTGTCCTCCAGGCTCCGGATCAGCTTCTGCACGGCGGGGTTGGTGAGAGAGGAGCAGATTTTCCTGCCCTTCTTAGTGGTGAACCTGGGGGGCCAGGCAGAGAGGTTTGCTGCGGGGCTGTGCAGGGATGTGGGGAGCACACAGGGAGGGAGGGAGGGCTGGGGCGAAGCTGAACCGGGTGGCCCTGGTTGCACCGGGGTACTCACACAACAGCACGCAGCAGGCATCCTGACTCGGGGCCCTGAAGCCTGTAGGACTTCACCCAGGCGCTGGGGACGGTCTTCTTGCTGGTCTTCAGGCAGCAGTCTGAGGCCACGTTGTCAACACCTGCAGAAAGGAGGAGATGTGGGATTTTGGACCCTTGTGGAGCCAGTGCACCTTCCCAGCCTGGGGGAACACAGCACGACGGGCTGAGGGCATGGGATTGCTCGGTGTGGTCTGGGGGAAGGATGCTGTGGTGGTTTCATGCCGACGGGCAGCTGAGCTCCACCACGCCACCCTCTCACTTCCCCTCCTCAGAAGAAGAGGGGGAGAGAACGGGATGAAAAAAAAGCTCGTGGGCTGAGATAAGGACGTGGAGATCCCTCCGAGGTGCCATCACGGGGAAAAGAGACTCAGCCTACAGGAGATCAATGTAATTTATTGCCTGTTGCTACACAGAGCAGCGAGAACTAAAAGCAAATTTAAATACCGTCCCTCCATTCGCTCTCTTCTACCTCCTCCTCCCGATCAGCACAGAGCAGCAAAGCCAGGATGGGAGCTCTGCACCCCGGCGCCCAGCCACAGGGACATGGATTTCACCCCTGTGCAGCTGGAGGGGGAAACTGAGGCAGGGATGACCTCCATCTCCTGCCTGTGCCCTGAAGCTCAGGGTGCTGCCGCCCCACCAGCCGGCTCCAACACCCAAACCCCCCCCCCCCCCCCCCGCCCCCCCCCCCCTGGGTCCAGCCCCCTGCACGGCGCCCCGGGGGGGGGCTGGAGCCCCCGCGCCCCCCTCACCTTCGGCCGGGAGGAGCAGGAGGGCAGCGGCCAGCAGGAGCAGCGGCAGGAGGATGCGCAGAGCCATGGCGGGGTGTGGCGCTGCAGGATGTTTGGGAGCGGGGTGCACACGGCTGTCCCGCTGCTCCTCGGCTGCTCCTATTTATCTCCGGACACTTTGCTTTCATTTTCGTCCCCCCCCCCCCCCTCCCCCCCTTGGCAGGCTGCCCACCAGCCGGCCGGAGGCTGGGTGATGGAGGGGAGGGAGGGGGGATGTTTCCTGTAAGCAGCGAGCCCCGCTTTGCGGATGTGTCTTGTCTTGTCCCCAGCTGCCCAGCACGGAGCGGGGTGCCAGGCGGGGGGCATGCCGGAGACGCGGCCCCCACCAGGTCCAGATGTGTCTGTGGGCTCCTGTTTCCTCCCCAGCCCCACAACCTGCCGCTACAAGCTCCCAGCCACTGCTGTTTGCCTGTTTGCTCCCCAGGCGGGTGGCCAAGCCATCCAGGAAAGCTAGGAGTGAATTTTGTTACTTCCCCACCCTGCACTTTGCTCCCGAGCCAAGTCACCCACGAGAGTGAGAAGGTGGCCCCGCGTTCCTACCCCGAAACCCCAGAGGCTCCCCAAATTTCTGAGCGCATCTGTAGGGCTGGGGTGCGCAGGGGCTACAAATGGGGCTGGGGGAGACAGCACAGCCCGCTCCCCTTTTCTAAGTGTGAAAACCCCGGGTGTCTGCACGCTCTCTGTGCCAGCACTGATACTGGATTGTGGGGAGCTGAGGATCAGCAGGGCCCAGAACGAGCTGAGGAAGGGGCTGCTGGGCTCCTGCTGAGGTCCAACACCCACAGCAAAATGCCAGGCCCCGTGGGTGGCACGGGGTGAGCCCTGCAGCAAGAAGTGGGTCTGGGGGAGCTGAGTTGCAAGGGCAAAGGCAACCCTAAGAGCATCTCCTGCTCTCAGCAGGGGATGGCCAGAGACTTCCACAGCTTCCCACCATCTCCAGGCCATGGACTGGAAGACACCAAAGATGAAGATTTCACGGCCAGAGATGGAGGTTTCACAACCACTATGGGCAACCTGTTCCAACGCTCGAAATGTTCTCATGTGGAAAACATTTCCCCCACTATTCAATCGGAATTTCCCTGGGTGCATCCTGTGCTGCTGCATCATGCCCTGTCCCAGGGTCTCTCTGAGAGGAGCCGAGTCCTGGCATCTCCCCAGCTCTCCCCAGGCAGCCCCCACCAGCTAGAAGTCCCCTTCATCACCCCAACCCTTGCTGCAGCACCCCACTGCCCGCGTCTTGGGCCGCTGCTCCTGCAGCCCCAGGACATTTTGCCAGCTGCTGATAAGGACCCTCAGAAACAGTTATCGAGGGCAATGAGTAACCAGGGGGAGAAAAAAAGTCCCAACTTCTGCAGAAAGCAGAGCAGCGATAAGATGTCTGGGCTTTCACCCCCTCATCAGGGAGGGGACAATGGGCTGTGGGCAGCAGCAAGTTGCCTGTGGATGCATCTCCTGGTTGTGTGGGTCCCTATGTGCATCCCTCCAACCCCAAAGCATTGCTGGCATCAGGACAGGGTGAGAAAAAAGAGCTCTTACAGCTTTCCCAGCCCTCACCCTACAATCTCAGCAGTGCCCAGGCACACAGCACCTGGGTGAACCCCCCAGCTTTGGCATGGCTGGGACAGCCAGAGCACCTCCTGTCCCACTGCAGGTCCGTGTGCTGGAGAAGCCAGGGGATCACTGCGCCCTTCACCCCAGCCCTGGCCACCCAACCTGGTCCTGGAGCGCACGCGGTACAAAGGCAGGTGATGTGGAGGGGGGTGAGAGATGCCACCAGTTGCCCCCAGCACAAACCAGTCAGACCGAGGAGAGCTCTGCAACCCAGCACAGAGCCCCGCTACCCTCTTTGCCCAGTCCCAGCCCTGGCTGCAGCAGCAGGCTCCTGGAAAGTCCCTGGCTTTCTGCGTGTTTTCAAGACACTGCAGCAGCATCCTCTGGCTGGAGGCCAGCCCCAAACGCGGTCCGAGCTGCTGAAGAAGGTCAGGGCACATGTTCCCTTTGCAGGCATCAGTTTTGGCAAGTTTCTGGCCACTGCCATTTGCATCCCAAAGAAAACAGCCGGCTGAGCACAGACCCTCACTCCAGACCCTGCAGGGAAGGGGGTTTGGAGGGGCACAAGCTCAGTGCAGGGGTACCCAGCAGCGTGCTCTGGCCGTGGGCATGGGCTGGGCAAGCTCATGGTGGCCACAGGTACCTGCAGGGTCCATGGAGGGTCTGTGCACATCTCCCCTCCTGCACCCCTCCTCCCAGAGCCCCCAGTCCACCCCATCCTCCCCAGGTGCCCCACTCTGCCACCTTTCCCCCAGCCAAGGGAGAAAGCAGGGAGCTTCTGGCAGTGAGAGCAGGACAAGCATCCGTCTGCAGGGGGTCACGAGGTAGACCTAACCTCTGGAAAAGAGAGGAGCTGCCAGGGGTGGGGGACAGAGGCAAGGCCCTAAAAAGGGCTCTCCAACACCATCAGCCTCCAGCAGCCTCTCTGCTCTGCCCTGGCCAGGCACAATTTCTGGCATGTACCCACTTCACCCATTGCTCACCAGCTTGGGCTCCTGCAGCCACCAGAGCTCAGAGGTGAAGGATGAGGGGGCTGCAAACAGGCAGGGTGCCCCTCTCTGGTGTCCCAGACATGGGAACCCCCCCGCCCCAGCCCTCCATTCCCCCTGAGCTCAGGCAGCTCCCTCCCTTCATGTATCCCAGACTGCAAAAAGGGGGGGGGGGGGTCCTAGGCAGAGACCCCCACTCCTTGCATGCAGAAACAGTGGGAATGTAGTGAGGGCCACCCTGCCTGTGACACTTTCCCAGGCACTGAAACCACTCTGGGAGCTTGCAGAGTCTCCTCCAAGCCTCCATCCCAAATGCTTCCTGTGTTGGCACCCCAGCACCACAGCCTGGAGTTTGCTTATGAATCGCTTCCCCGGCTTGCAGCGGGGTCTGCTCCTCGGCGTGCTCGGGGCCGGCAGCAGAGGCTCCTCGGGTGCACACACAGGCAGAGGGCATCCAGGGGATCCATCCCGGGGGTGGGAATTTCCAAATCCTTCTGGACGCCGCATCCAAGTTAAAGTCACTGCTAACAGGAACGGGGTCGCTCGGCTCCGCTCAGCCCGCTGACCAGCAAATTCCTTCCTGCAGAGGCCCCCGATTCCCAGGGGCGAGCCACTGCAGACACCTCGCAGAGCCCGCAGCCTGGAAAGCCCCCGCCGCTGGGAAGGGGAGCGGGCTGCCTGTCAGCCGCACGGGGCCGAAATGCCATGCAGCGCGGCGGTCCTCAGGAAGTGGGAAAGAATTGCTGGAAGCCCGCGGCACACGCGCCGGCTGCCTCCCCGTCCCCAGCGTGTGGCAGGGCTGATGGGAAGAGAGGGCGAGCACTTGGTGCTGGGAAGGGCACCCCAGGACCCCCCTCCCCGCATACCAGCACCGGAGCCACCGGGCTGTGACATCCTTAGCATCCTGAGGTTTGACCCCCGTGCAGCCCAGGCGCTCTGAGCCCCAGGAGATGTGTTTTCCCAGCCGGGTGTGGGTGCAAGGGGTTAGCACTCCAGTTGCTTTCATGCCCACAGAGATGCTCGGAGGCGTTTGGGGCAGCGCTGGCTCTCTGATGAAAAGTGTGCAGGGGGTGAAATGCTGAGAGGGAGCTGAGCTGTGGGTCCCGCAGCACAGCACGATGCCCTCTTTCTCCAGCATCGTCTGCGTGCTGTGCAGCACTGCTCGTAGCACTGCCCCCGACCCAAAAGCAAGGGGCTGGGCTGGCTCTGCCTTTTGCCCCCTCCCCAGGGGAAGCAGGTGGGCTGGGGTGCTCGGCTCTCACCCTCCGGCAGAGATGCCTGGCCAGAAAGAAGTGGGTGCTGCAGGGAAGAGCGTGCCAATTGGAGTCTGAATAACCCTCCAAAATCACGGCCCCTCTCAGCTGGCCCCCACCGAGCTCAAGCCCAGCTCCTCTCCCACCAAGGAGCACAGCGATCCCCCATCCAGAAACCCCGCAGTTCTCCTTGCAGCAGAGTAAAAATGGAGTGGAAACTGCTGGCGCCAGCCCAGCCCCTTGTTGAAAATGGAGAGGTAGCAAGTCATAAATCTCCCGGGCAAGGCACCAGGTATCTGCCAGCCAAGCCTGGCAGTCAGCAAGGCTGCCTCCAGGTTTGAGTTGGGCTCTGTCCGAGCAGGGACACTCGTACGGGCACACTCAGCTCAAAGGCACGGTCCCAGCCCGGCCCGCCTAGCGTGTGAATTCAGTGGGATTTAGGAAGCTGCCGGGAAATGAGAGGGCTGAGTGTTGTCGGAAAGGAAACCGCTCCTTCTCCATTTCACGGCTCTGTGCCGAGGGACGTGGGACTCTGTGCTTGAAAACAGGCAGAGCCGTGCTGCAGACGCCCAGCCATCCGCCAGGCAGCCCCGCTCTGCCCCGCGCCCCTGGCACCCGCCCGGCCCCAAAGATCTTGCCTGCAGCGGGCCGGATCCATCGCCCACAGCAGACAGGAGCTGGCACCCGTGGCAAGCTCGGCAGGAGGGGAGAGACGGAGACAGAGAAATTGAAGGCAGCCAAAGGGAAATGAAGCACAGCATCAGGAAGGCTCAGGAGGGTTTGCAGAGTGTGTCAGAGCAGCGTGTGAGCTGGGAGCTGGACGTGCTTCAGCCGGGAGTGGAAAACGCTCTGCTCCCATTTCAGCCCCAACCAGGGAAGAAGCAACCCAACGCCCTGGCAGAGGTGGAAAATACAAGTGCCTGGGGGTGGAGAGAGAGCCAAGAGACAGGAGGTGAAGCCCCGTGGGGTGAGGAGCTGCCAGGCACTGGCGCCAGGCACAGGCTGGCAGAGGGGCAGCTCAGCGGGCCACCAGGCAGAGCCAGCAGCGGAGGGGTCTGAGTAGCGGCCGAGCACTTCCCAGCAGCTGTATAGAGAGGAAACAGCTGCTGGACGGGGAGGAAATGGTCAGGGGGGCTCAGGGAGCCCCGCTCCACAATGCACGGGCCTCACCCAGCCCGGACACAATTAAACCATAGGAAGAAGTTATGAGCTCCATCTCCAAACACGGCCGGTCGTTAGCAGTGGTACGGGGCAGAGCTGGAGCTGTCGGACTCAGCTGACCGCGGTAGCTGACTCTGTAGTGGGGGTAATGCTTGAAGGCACGAGGGGTGACCTGAGAGTGGTTCTGGCAGCCAGGAGCAATGCAGGAGGGATGCTCTGCTCCACCAAAATGGCCTGCATGAGGCAGAGCAACCTCCTTGCAGAGACACACAGAGCTGCGGTTAACCCGGACACCCGGACGCATCAAAGACCTCGGGAGATGGGATGGGACATTTGGCTTGGCCCCCCAACTGGTCTCCAAAGGAGGTCGAGGGGTAAGCATGGGGTGAGCAGTGTTTGGAGCCGGGGTCCTGCTTGAGATGCTCCAGCCGGCCAGCAAGCGTCTGAGCCCTTTGGTTCAGCGGGTGGCTGCAGGCGGTGTCCGATGGGCTGGGAGCAGCGAGGGGCTGGAAATTCCCTATGGGGCTGGGGATCAGGCGAGGCGGCTGCTTGCAGCATGGGAGCAGCAGGGAAGAGCGGCAGGAGCAGTGCCAGGAGACCTCCCGGCAGCATCCATCTGCCAAAACCCCTCAGACCCTGCTCCACTCCACTCTGGGAATCACCCACTGCCTTGTACCTGGGAAGAGCCAGCCTGCCCCTGGGGCTGACAGGCAGTAGTTAGGGAGTTTTGTTTCAGTAGACTTGGAGGACAGGAGCAATGGGTATGCTCGTCCTCTCTGACCACAGGCCAAGAGCTATCATTGACTGAGCCCACGCTCGTGATCGATCAGGGCAAGCATCCTTCTGCAAGCACAGCTCAGATAGCCCCGCTGCCTATCAACACATCTGACCTCAATAGTTTCAGCAGCCGAAATAGCCTGTACTTACAAAATGCGTGGCTGGCACAAGCACCAGGGAGTCACAGACCGGGCACTGGAGGTGACGCTTGCAGCGCCTACCTCCTGCTTACACCGCCTGTTCTGGGGTCAGCCTTTCAGGAGAAAAATGGACAAGATTTTGAGGAAAAGATGAGGAGTTACAGAGTTTTTAAAAGATATGGCATAACCTAGACAGAGCCTCCCTTTATGGCTCTGGGGAAGTGTTAATAGGTGTCTGTAACGGGGCAGGAGGCTGGCGTGCAGCCTTCACAAGCACCCAAGCACTTTGTTCCCCTCCAAATTTACCCCACAGCTGTGCTTGTCACAAACTGCAGGGACAGAAAAAGACCAGGGGCTAGCAAGCAGTTCTCCACCACCGTGTTTGGCCATGGCCAACAGCTCCTTCCCCACAGTGACAAGAGTGATGAGCTCTCCCAAGTCTACAGCATTCAGTTTCCATGAAGTTAGCTCCCCCACCGTGGGCAGGAGGGACCCCCGGTCTTTCCGGCCACAAAGAGCTGGAGGTGGTGTGGAGACTGTGGGGCATTTCCAAAGTCCCCAGCAAGCCCCAGGCTGCTCTGGTGATGCCATTAGGTTAGAGCTCAGGATGGACCTGGCCCAAATGTCCTCGCTCCCTCTGTGCTTCCAAACTGTGTGAGCTTCTTCACGAAACTGAGTTGTCCTGGAAGAAGGATCTGGGCAAGAAAGCAGTGAAGAAGCTGACATCTCTTCTGGAGAAAAGCGAGCCCGAATCCTTCCTCTCTGACCTGAGAGGTGAATGAGCAATTTGCCTTGGCCCACCTGGCACTTCCCACAGCCCAGAGCTGCTCTGTCCTGATGGGCTGGTGTGGATCATCTCCATCCTCGTGATGTGTCTCCAAAGCTTTGGCAGGCGGATGCTGCCGGGAGGTCTCCCGGCACTGCTCCTGCCGCTCTTCCCTGCTGCTCCCACGCTGCAAGCAGCCGCCTCGCCTGATCCCCAGCCCCAAAGGGAATTTCCAGCCCCTCGCTGCTCCCAGCCCATCGGACACCGCCTGCAGCCACCCGCTGAACCAAAGGGCTCAGACGCTTGCCGGCCGGCTGGAGCATCTCAAGCAGAGCCCCAGTTCCAAACACTATTTTCCCTGTGCTCTGGTGGGTGCCCCTTCCCACTTCTCTTCCCTTACAGACCAGTTCAAGGTAGCTTCAGAGGCCCTTTCTCCTTTGCAGGGAGCGGTGGGGACAGCAAGATGGTCCTAGCACAACCAGGGTTTTTGGAGAAGGTGGCATCCCTGTGCACTCAAAGCAGTTCTGCCTCTGGTGTTCATGCTGCTGGATGCCTCTGCACACACCAGGGAGCCTTGCAGTGCGTGCTCTGTGCGGGCCCAGCTCCGTGCTGTAGGGCCCAGGGGTCCCACCCCTGTCTCCCTCGCTGGGTCCTGTCCCAGCGCCCTGCAGCAGAGCAGACCCCGCATGTCGCAGACGTCTGGAGGAGCTCGGGGCTGCCAAGATGAGATTCAGACCAGATTGTGCCCCCTGTAGCCCAACAGTAATCGACTGTGGTTGCAATCAAGAAGGGGATTTTGCACCCCCAGGAAGACCACAAGGGCCATGGCCCTAATTCCCATCTGTCCAGGGCTCTGCTCCAGTCCCGAAGGTCTCTGTGAGAGTTGCCAGCATTGCAAAACAACAGCCTTGCTGGAGGGAGAGGGGGAAGATGTTCAAGCCAGCAGCGGAGCGCTGTGTGCCATTCCAGTGACAAAACCTCTGCGGATGCTCCTGCTCTCTTTGTCTTTGCCATCTGCTCCCACTCCTGAGGGGAGCAGGACCACTGGGGTCCGCAAGCACCGTCTCTATTTTCTCTTCCAAGCAGTAAGACCCTGCCAGCCCCGTGGCTGCCCCTGACAGAGGGGTAGCAGTGCTCCCCGCCTGCCTCTGCTCCCTCCGCAGTGACCCCGAGATTGTGTCCCCCTGATCGGCTGGCACACCCTGTGCCGTGGCAGCACCGGCACACACTGAGCAGGCTTGGGATGAGGGTCTGGAGATCAACACAAAGGCTGGGAAATGTGTTTACAACTGAAAGCGCACAAATCGTTCTCCTCTCTCTGAAAGGGGAGGCTGGAACAGCCAGGGTGGACGGCTGACCTGGTGTCTGCATGGCTCCAGCTTCTCATGCAAGTCATCTCAGCTCAGGGAACACCCCCCATCCCATCACAGGCTTTAGCTGTGTTATGCAGGATGATTTAATAGGTCTTCTGGAACCTGCTGAAGTTTGCAGTTGCTCGTGTGTCACTGGGAATGAAGAGATTAACTCCAGGCTGCTGAGACCAGGCTCTGTGTCCAGCCAGGATCACACACGGCCACTTTGGCTACAGCACTGCAAAGATAAGGATAACTCTCCAAACATCCAAGCAGCTCTTGGAGGTCAAGCTGCCCTTCATTCCCACTTGATGTTATCTGCCTTGGGAGCTCCTTAGTCTAATAGAGATTTCGGGAAAAAATACTGTCCTGTTTAAAAACTTTCTATTACTAGAGATGTCCTCCAGTTTGAGGATGTGCTAGTGACTAAGTGTGCCCCCAGACACGTGCACCATCCTTCTGGTCCACCCCTATACCCCTGTCAAATATTGGCATAACATTTTCTACTAAATCTTTTGGAAATTCCCACTGTCCTGAGACTTGGCTGCCGCCTGGGTTCAGCACATTTTGCTGGAATAGGCATTTAAAATATACTAAAGTGAACCAAGTAGGACATCAGAAGAGCTCTCCTGGGGTGGGTGCAGCCCTGAGGAGATTGTAGACCCAAAACTCCCTTTGAGGACTTCCCTGTAACAGCGTGCAGCCTCCGTCCACTTTCTGCTGCCCACAGGCTTCATCTGTGTGCTCAGGAGGATCTGTGGCCGCTGGCCGCCCTGCAGCAAACGTTTCCAGATTGTCTTCCTCTGCATGGTTGTCACTGTTCCCAAGTCCCCTGCTGCCCTCACAGGTGCACTGGGAGATGCATCTCCAAGCACCTTGAAGAGGAGCCAGCCCTGGACACGAATGGTTCCATATCCATGAGGTCCCAGCAAGCTGGCCCCAAGCTGCCTGGGAAGAGCTGGGTGCAGAAAGCTACATCTGGGGGCCTGCAGCCTGGGCCACAGTGAGCCCCGGGAATATTGGGCTGATCAGGAGCATCCCTCGTGGGTCTCCAAGCAGGCAGCAATGCCTCCCTGCCACCAGAGCAATGTCACAGTTGTCCATGGTCTGCACAGGGGACTGAACAGCCCAGTGGTTTCCCCAACCTTGAACTCCAAACAATGTAAGCAGAGGCCCAGAGGAACAAGAAACGAGGGAAGATGCAGCACCCATGCCTTCTTCCATCCCCGTGGCATAGCCAGGATATGCACACCGTGAGCTGCCACCCAGGCCTGCACCTTTCTCCCATTCAGAGGATACCCCCCTAAAAGCTGACCTTCCAGTCTCTCAGCGCTAAATTCAATATAGTGCAATTTCTGGGAAGCTTTGGATTTCACATGTGTTTGTCCCAATTCCCAGGCTCCCCAGCTGCCCAGCTGTTCCTTTCCATTTGAGCTAATCACAGAGATTAAGGCAAAGACCCAGCCTGGAAGGTTTGCAAACAATTCCAGCCTGTTTCTGCAAGCAGCTCTTCTTGTCAGCACTCCTGCACAAAAACACATGAGCTAGCAAACCTGAGGCATCCACACAGGGAATTCCCAGGAAGGGCTCAGTGCTTTTCCAGCCATTTCTAGCCACCAGCTTAGGGATGCTGCAAGCCCCAGGGCCACTGGGCACAGGTTCATCAAACGGGAAGCTAAGGGGGGCAGTGAGGGTGGAAAAAAAGATGCCTGGGGCTGCTGGAGAGGAGACTGATGTCTGTGATGCTTCCCAGCAGACAGCCTGGATCTCATTGTCTCCTATGTCCACAAGAAGCCTGCAGAGCCAGGCTGAGAGGCCAGCCTGGGCAGAGAGGAGCCCCAGGTTGTCCCCATCAGAGCCCTGTGTCCTCGTGTTGTCCCTCACAGCCCTATGGCTGCAGGCAGTAGATGCTGGCTGGAGCTGTACACGAGCAGATTGACTCCAGATTTTGTATCCTTCGATCTCTCATGGCTGGGAGACTCCAGGCCAACATGACAAGCCAGATAAGCCACCCTGTGTCTGTCCAGCTGTGTGCTGAGGTTTCCGCAGCCACCCACTGAGCAAGCCGCTGTCCCTTTCAAAGTAAACAGGTCGTCCTCCCTCTGCTAACAAGCTTGAGGGATCTCTTTGAACCCCCAGCCCATTTGCAGCCCCGTATAAAGCAAGCAGCTTGCAGCTGGCTGCACTAAGAAAGAAGGGGGCCCTGGCTGACTGCAGTGCGTGATGGACAGTTGACAAACATGACCCTTCCCGGCGGTTCAGCACTGAGTCCCAGGGGATGGGAGCTGAGAGGGAGCTGAGATAGAAGCCAGATGCTCCCCTAAAAGGGGCTCGTGGGTGAAATGTGCTGTTTGGTGGTGGGGAAGGTCCCCCCGTATTACTGCTTTTGAGGCAGGTCTGAGATTTTCTCAGACAGTTTACCTGCAAGAGCATGGCAGGGAGCTAAAACGTACTGCTGTGATGCTCGTGTGATCTGGGGACATGGGGTGGCTCCCACCAGACGTACCAGCACTGGTGCAGGAGCAGAGCAGAGCACACAGCCCATTTCCCTGGCCGTGCACAGACGCACCAAGCCTGCCCAACCCCAGGCACATTGCATGGGGGGGTCTGTCCCCCTCTCCTTCCCTTCCCTGCCACCAGCTCCCTCCCTTTCCCCACGGCCAGCACAACACAAGCTGGAGAGATTTACCAGCAGGCTCAAATGGCTGCAGGCATTTGGCAGCACTGGCAGCCACACCAGAACCTCATCTCCTGCCAGCGCACAGTTCTGAAGGCAATGGACAGCGTTTGCACTGCTGCAAAGCTCAAAGCCCAGGCTGAACACATCTGGATTTTGGCAGGGCGCAGGGTGAGCAGGGCCAGCGATAGCTGTGGGAGCAGGGATCTGAACGACCTGGGTGTGGGGGCCTGCTGGCTGTCCTGTCTAGAGGACATCCCGCTAGAGAAGATCCCATCCATCCCTTTCTCGGCACAGCGGGCCATTCCCAGGGCGAAGCTTTCCAGGCATGACAGCCTCGAGCTTTTGCCGATAACACAAACAGGACAGCTTGTCCTCAAAATCCAAAGACAGTTAAAGCAGAACGATTGCTCAGACTTACAGAGGGGAGATTTTGAGACAAATAAACAGCTTAATCAAATTTACTGAGGAACTCAAGTGGAGGAAGAAATAGAAAAGTATTTTCAATTTTCCTTTTTATTATTATTATTTTTTTTTTTTTGGAGGGGTGGGGGAGCAGGGAATGAGCATGTTCCTGAAAAGCAGATGGGGGAAAAGCAGGGGCTTTCCAGACAGGGGAGCTGCCAGGGGAGCACTGGGAGCCCAGCACAGATCAGGGGACCCCACGGACCTGCAGCACTGACAGTGTCCTCGCCATCAACCGTGACGAGAGGAGGGGTGTTTCTCATTAGTCAGGAGGACAAAAGCATCCCAGAAAATCACAGGGACATAACCAGATAGAGAAACTTTTTGGGTGACTGTCAATGGATGAGCGGGAAGGGAAGATAAAAGGAGGAAGGGGAAAGCACATACAGCCAATTTCTCAATTCTGTGAGATAGCAGCAGCCACTGCTGAGCAGAGGGAAACTGCAGTCATGTTTCTGCTTGTTCCTTTCCTTCTGGTTTCTCCCAGGCTTCAGCCACAGATCTCTTGGCACCTCCACCACAAAACCGGGGGCTGTGTGGTGCATCTTCAGAAAAGTCTCTCACGTTGGCACCTCCTGATTTATTACTGCAGAGGCATTGGAGTGGCTGCGTGCTCCTGGAGTGCCACTCGGGCTGCAGTGCCATTGCCGGAATGTCACCGCGTGCGCTGATAAATGGCACAGACACTCTCTCGTGTGCTTTCGAGATAGACCAGCCAGAGGCAAACCAAATGCACAGGGGTGGGGTGGGGAGCAGGGACTGTCCCTTAGGGCCTGGGGATATGGTGGTGCTGGCTAGGGGTGAGAGTGCTCCTCTCTGCCAGATGGCCGAGGCACTTGGTGGCGTTCCCGTGCACATTTGTCAGCTCATCCAGACCCGCCAGCATCCCCCTCCTCACTGCCCTCCCCGTGGGCTCGTGGCCACACCAGCCCGAATCATTTACAAATGCTTTCCAAACAGCTTCATTAATTTCCCCTTTCCTTTGGAGCTAGCAGAAGAGCACGGTGGGATGAGTCTGAATCTAGAAGGAAATGCTCAGATTTAACTTCACATCTTGCATGAGTGTGTCCAGCTCCACAGGCTGTTTGGTTCTGCTATCCTTTACCAGCTCCAAGAGCGTCAGGCAGGCTCTTGCCATGACCAGCTTGCCTCCAGGCTCAGACCAGGCACCAGCAGTCATTTTCTCTAGCCTTCCCTCATCCCTCTGTCAGGCTCCATATGGCCAAAACTGATTTCCCCTGCTTCCTCACACTCCTTTCACAGTACTGCAAATCCATCCAGCCTGGGAAGGCCCTCAGGAGGTCTCTAGTCTTATCTCCTGCCCAAAGCAGTAGCAGCAGTGGCATCAAACCAGGTTGCTCAGGACTTTGTCTATCTGGGTATTGAAATCCTCCAAGGTCAGAGATCACATAATCTCTCTGGGTCCCTCTCCCAGTGGGTGACTGCCCCCATGGCAAAAAAAAACTCCCCAGGTTTCAAGCTAGACCACTTTCTCCTCCTCCTGTTGTGCACCTCCATTAAAATCCTGGCTTCATCTTCTCAATAATCTCCCCATAAGTGTTGGGGTCACCTCGAAGCCATCCCTTCTTGAGGTAGGACAAGCCCAGCTCCTCACATACATGGCACCCTCCATCTCAGTGGTCTCCACCAAACTCTCTCCTACTTATTCAATGTCTCTCCAGTTGGAGCCCAAACCTGGATGCAGCACCCAGCTGTGGTATAATGAGAGCTGAGAAAAGGAGGATGATTACCCCCCCGAAGCTGAAAGGAAAGGGCGGAGACCTTCTGCCTTTTAGCAATCCAAACACATTGCCAAAGCTATTGCTCAGACCAGCCTGAAATGAGGATCCAACAGCTCCCGTGTGCCCTCAATTTCTGGATGATGCCCAGATCAGCACCACCCCCTTGCTTCTGCTTTACCCCAAAACTGCTAAGACAAAGAGGTGGAGGAGGCCTTTTGCAGACCACAGATCCAGAAAACAAACAGGGTCCCCAGCTCCTTTGCCGTCTTTAGGAATGGAGCAGCTACAGGCTGCATTTTCCACAGGCTCCCAGAGCCTACAGCCAGAGGGAGCCATCGGATCAGCTTTTCACACCTCCTGGGTAACCGCAGACTGGAGCTTTGCTGGCTGCTGTGTGGCAGCCCTGTCCTTGAAACGCTATAATTCCTTCCTTGCCTCTTTGTGCCTACAGATTTCATCTTCACCCATTTAATACTCATTTTCCATTATGCTGAATGTTAAGCCCAGAACTGGTCCCAGAGGAACAGGCTGATGGGTGCTGCTGATGACGCCCAGGGTACTCATGCTCTCCTGAATCACCCCCTGCCATTCCTCACGCCAGGACAACTTGGAATCCCCAAACTGCCACAGGGATCCCTGCCACTAGTACACTTCCTAGGGCATCCATATCATCCCCCATAGCAAAGGGAAGGACAAGAAATAGAAGCGCAGTTTGCAAACAAGATTACGAGAGATCTCAGAGTTGAGATTGTGCAAATGTCAAAGAACATGCCAAAAGCTGCTGGCTGGGAAAAGCAAATTGGAAGCTATGCTGGACACGTGGTTTTGTGAGATAGATTGTCAAGAAACAGCAAATAAGCAATATTAGAATGAAGATAAGTAAAATTAGGATGTCTTTTTTGTGGAGGGCCGTTTAGAAGGCTAATGATTGAGCCCTCTGAAGGGCCTCAAACAAGAGAACTGTACCCTGTAATATCAGGTCCATATACACACCACAAAGAGATGCTCTCTTCCAGCAGCAAGCTCACAGGGCTCCCTGTCCTGGTTTCAGTTAAGACAGAGTTATTTTTCGTCCTAGTAGCCGGTAGGGTGCTATGTTTTGGATTAGGATGAGAAGAGTGCTGATAACATGCTGATGTTTTAATTGCTGCAGAGCAGTGCTTACACCAAGCCGAGGACTTTTCAGCTCCTCGCTCTGTCCTGCCAGCGGGCAGGCTGGGGGTGCAGCAGGATCTGGGAGGGGACAGCCCCAGGACAGCTGACCCCAACTGGCCAGAGGGGTATTCCATACCATCTGGGGTCATGCTGAACAATGGAGAGGGGTGGCTAGCCGGGGTGGGGGGCTGGCTGCCTGGGGTCAGGCTGGGCATCGATCAGTGGGTGGTGAGCAATTGCATTGTGCATCACTTGTTTGTACATATTATTATTATTATTATTATTATTATTATTATTATTATTATTTTCTATCTTAATAAACTGTCTCTACCTCAACCCACAGGCTTCACTTTCCCGTTTCTCTCCCCCATCCCAGAGAGGGAGGGGGGAGGGTGAGCGAACGGCTGTGTGGTGCTTAGCTGCCGGCCGGGTTAAACCACCACACTCCCCTGTGTCAGGAGAGAAGTGATCTCTCTCCAGAAGCAGCTCACATTTATTTGCTAGGCTGGGGATGGAGGAGGAGGCAGTGGTGGGGAACACAGAAGAGGGGTTCCCCATTCCATGAAGTGTGCTCTCATTCCTCCTTTAAAACCTCACCTGGGAGTTGCACAGGCTTTGCTTTGCTTTGGCTTTTCCTAGAAAGCACAAGCAGTGCTTTTGCACTCTTCTTTCAAGACACTTGCAGTGAGAGCCATGCCATCCCTCTGCGCCTGACTCTCATGAAGGATGCTCTGTGCTCAGGGGGATGCAGATGCCTGAGCAGGGAGATACCCAGCAGATGCTTGTCTGCCACAGCATCTCCATCCAGGGAAATTCCAGTTGTAGAAGAAAGAAATAACACTGCTGCTAAGATCTGTCAGCCCATTCTTTCAGGGCTCTTGGGTACAATTTATCTGGGCTGCTACTTTTAAAATACTTGCCCTGAGCGTATGTCATCCCCTCTCATGCCTGACAAACCAGAAAGCATTTTACAGCCTTCCTTGCAGTGGATACAGATATTGCCTCCCTTTCTGTATTTTGTACAACAGGATTGTCATTATTTTCTGGAAAAAAAAAAAAAAAGACTTAAAATATGTGTTTTGGTAATAAAATATGTCTTCTTCATCAGTTCTGCAGTCAGACATGCATATATCCCACAAGAGTCCAAAACTGTATGTACATCCTACCTTCCCACTTGCATCCGGATACTCTGCTGAACCACCAGTGGTGTCCAATTCTCCATGGTCAGTTCGGGATTCAGCCTCTATCACCTTTCTAAAGCACATGCCTTCAGGCACTTTTTTTTGTCCCCCACCACTTTGCTTACCACCAGCCCGTTTTTGGTGATGGAGCTGTACCAGCACAGTGACACTGGTTCTGGTGAGACCACCTGAGCCCACTGCTTGTCCTGGTGTCTCAGGCTTAACTGCTGTTGAGGAGAAAACCTCACAAACCAGAAATCCTTACAGTGTAGTCCCTATAAGCTGGCAGTTATGAGGCCCCAGTGCAGAACACAATAATTAAACATTTGGACTCTGCCTTTGGAAAGAAGCAGAACAAGATGTGCACATCTTGCAGGGATAAGGAAAGGCTTCCACTGCTAACCAAGGAGCCTGCTTCCCAACCCCACTTTCCAAACACCCAACTTGACCCTCCTGTCACACCTCCATGTTCTTCCCTCTGTTGCTATCCTCTGGCAGCTCAGTGCCTGCCCCTTTGCTTGGCTTGTGAGGAACCTACCTAACTGTGGCAGGAGGGCTCTGGTGAATCTGTGCAAGTTTCTTGGGAGGTTGGCCAGAGGGTCACTGCTGTTTGTCTTTGTGTTTGCGTTTCTTTTCTTGACGCAGATGAGTGTTGGCCTTCGAATTTGCCCAGCTAAGGTAGCCTGTCTTCTTGAGAGCCAGAAAAATAACTAAAGCACCCCTTGCCCTGTTTCATGCCTGTGAGTTCAGGTTGGTGGGGATTTCTGCCCCATGATCACATCCTTCTGCCACTTGTACGCCCATGGAGACAGTAGCAGAGATCTGCTTGATTTCCTTCTGTGGCACCTGCCTCTATCTGTTGAAGAGCTGTGTTACTTTTCCAGTTTTCTGCTCCTGCTTGCTTTAGGTATGTAGAAACAAGGACGCTTCTAGATCCTGGAAAATGGAAGCTCCATATTGTGGAAACTGATTATGTTTTATTATGAAC
>CM021763.1:10567179-10589086 GCA_011075105.1 Heteronetta atricapilla
GGGGGGGCAAGTGCATCTTTCCTCAACAGCAGGGAGCTGGGGGCGTCCTGCTCCCTCACACCCCCGCTGCATCCCCATGAGGATGGTGCAAGGCGTACCAAGGACCCTGCTCGTGGCTGCACCAGACCACGCGCCCAATGGCCCTCATCTTGACCAGGGAGCTGCTGCAACATCGCACCTCCCACCCAACACCTGCACCCACAGCCCCTGCAGCAGCCCCCCAGCCCCCCCAGCCACCTCCACCCCCCCTGCCAGGCCGTAACACCCGCCCCACGCTCCCAGCCGTGCCGTAACACATCCACCCGCAGTCGTTCCCCGAAGCGTCCCCCCCGTGCTCCCAGCCACCACAACGCCCACGCCGCGCCGTGCTGCACCCACCCACCGCCACCCTCACCCCTGCTCACGGCTGATGCTGGCACCCCCGGCAGTGCCTCCGCGCTGGCCAGCAGCCCCATGCAAGCCGTGCCTCAGTTTCCCCACGCAGAGAGCCCCGTGGGGCTGGGAAGGATGATCCGTCAGTGCCAGGAGGATGAAGTGCTTCCTGGCTGTGTTTTGCTCCAGGGATGAAGCAGCAAGGAGCATTTCTCGCCAGAAGAGCGCAGGGAAGTGGGGCAGCCCAGGGGAACGAGGCAGGGTGTAGATGAGCGGGGCAAGGGAAGGAAAGAAGGGAAGATGCCCACGACCGCTGTGATAGCCCCTGGCAGGGCTTGGTGATGGGCATTTGCAGCCAGCTCCGTCCCAGATTTATCTCATTGAGGGGGGCAACCTAAAAATAGGCCCCGACTGTGTGCCAAGGTGAGCAGGGTGGTGACACCCTGGACCACTGGGCACGTTGGAGGGCAGCTGCTAATAGCAAATGGAGCCGGACTCCCTCGGGGACTATGTGGGGACACAGGTTGTGGGGCGCAGGATGCGGCCACCATGGGGGCAGAAGGGAGCTGGGCGGCTATGGGCAGGGGTGCCTCTGGTCCCCTTCCCTCCAGAGGCCACCAGGAGAGGAGGGGACACCCGGAGCCTCCTGGCCAGACCAGCAGCTACAGTGTGGAGCCCCAAGAAGGGGAGAGGCTTTGTGTGGGGGTGATGTCCTCCCCAGCACATCCTGGGGGGTTCTGCGGAGAGCAATGCAGCACTGAGGTGTCTGGGGAGCTTTGGGCCTGGGTCTGGATGGATGATGGAGATGGGGGTAAAGCCGTTCAGCCCCTCGGTGTGCAGGCATTGTGTGCCAGGGTGAGGGACAGGGGCAAAAAACCCAGAGGGGGCCAAAGACGGGTTGCAAAGGGTCCAGCCATGCAGGGAGGTCAGCAGGGCTGAGAACAGACACAAGCCACAATGGGACTGTGACAGCCTCTAGACTCAGTGCTGGCCACAAAGCAGCAGGTGACAGGGGACACACGAGGTGGCCTTGGGAGAGGGCTGTCACCACGGGCTGGAGGCAGGGAGGTGGGCTGGGACCCTCCATGTCTACTGCCATGCTGGGCACCAGGAGCACCAGTGCGGCTACTGGGGAGACTGGTGCATGGTGACCTGAAGCTGTCCTCTCTTTCGGCTCTTCACGAGCCCAGCCCCTCTGCATCCTCTACTTCACGCTTCCTTGGGCAGGATGGGGCCAGGACCCTCAGTGACACTCGGATCTACGAAGGCAGCTCTTGATGCTGGGGAGCTCTACCTGCTGTGCCCCCCAGCTCAGCAGCCTGCAGGCAGATCTGCAATGCTGCCCAGAAAAATGCCGAAGCTACCCATGGCCACTGGGCTCCTGAGCCTCCCAGGCAGAGGGTGGCCGTGCTGCGAGGAGGCAGAGACACCCCCGTGTCCCCCCCCTGCCAGCACAGCCGCAGGGATGCTGCTGCGGTGGCTTGGACACGTGTCTCCAGCTCACCCCTGCTCCCAGCTTTGCTGCGCCGGGTGCCAGCCCCAAGCTGGGTGCGAGGACCCGGGGTGCAAATACCCCTGCCCACGCCTGCACACTGCCTAGAGGCGTGCCAAGCCCGCAGCGTGGCTCCCGGGGGGGCCACACGCGTGTGCCCCCACATGCGGGACGGGGCCCACGTGTTGCCCACCTGGCGCCACGCGTGGGCATGTGCGCGCAGATGGTCCCGCGGGTGGGGGGCCGGGGAGCCGCAGGCATGCGAGTGTACGCGGCGGTGTTTGGGTTTGCACGCCCGTGTGTGCGCGTGCGTGCACGTGAACAGGGCTGGCGTGGCAGGGGCTGGCTGGGTGTGAGCGTGGGGACGTGCTTCTGCTGCGTGGCTGCTCTGGCACAGACGTGACCCGGAGCTGCTGTGGGCCCGCACGCCCTGCTCCGATGTAGGGCAGCTGTAATTACTGCGCCAAGGCTCCCTGCTGCAGGGCCTCCTGCAGCTAACGAAATCCCTGTGTGCAGGTGTGGTGCTAATTAATCCCGCTCCCCGGGGACTCCCCTGCCTCCTGGCACTCCACGGAGCCTGGAGGGACTGCACTGATGTGCCCCCATCATCGCTGTCACCAGGTGCCGGGTGAAGAGAAATTTAGGGAAGGTGGGAGAACCAGCACCAGCTCTGCCATGACCTAGCCATGAGCAGAACTGCTGGGAGGACACATCTCACCCTTGGCTGGCCAAAGAGGTTTTCTCGTGTGGATGCAAGCAAGGGGCAGGGTCACAGCTGGGTCCCAGCCCTCTGGGATCCACTGGTCTGGTGCGAGAAGGGCCTGGAAGCATTTCTGGTTAAGCTGGAGCCTGCAGAGCTGGGATGGGTGAGGCAGCACACCCCCAGCACTCAGACCCTCCATGGCCAGGCCCCCACATGGGTCTGGGTCCATCTCCCCACGGCCACCGCTGCAGCACTGCTCCCCATGTGGCTGGCACGCGTTTTTGGGGCCAGCGACTTGGCTCGATGGTGCAGCAGCTGCGTGCAGCATTGCACCTCAGCGCCTTCCCCACCCCTCGCAGAGCCATGGGGGTGCTGATGTCGAGGCGGCAGACGGTGGAGAAGGTGCAGAAGGTCAGCTTGGCCGTGTCAGCCTTCAAAGACGGGCTGCGGGAGCAGCCGGCGGCGCGGCGGCGGGCGGAGGCTGGGGGCACGCGCCGCGGGACGCTGGAGCAGACGGTGCAAGAGGGAGAGGAGGAAGCGCCCGCGGGGCCCTCGCAGCCGGAGGAGGGCAGCGCCGGCAAGGCCGCGTGGGAGCGG
This sequence comes from Heteronetta atricapilla, assembly GCA_011075105.1. NCBI lineage: Eukaryota > Metazoa > Chordata > Aves > Anseriformes > Anatidae > Heteronetta > Heteronetta atricapilla. Next base: position 10,570,344 of record CM021763.1, read on the forward strand.
CTGCGGGACGGCCGGGGTGTGGAGCCGGAGGAGTTTGACCGAGCCAACAGGTTCACGCCGCCCGCCTTCATCCGGCCGCAGCGGGAGCTGCACGATGACGAGCCTCCGGACATCAGCCTGGAGCAGCGGGAGCAGGCGAGCAGCGGCGCATGGGGCTGGGGTGGGAGGGATGAGGCTGGTGCTGGAGACGTGCAAGGGGGTCTGCAGGCAGCCACGAAGCCTGCCGGGCGGTGACAGCCTCCTCGGAGCAAGGTGTTGGCCAGCAGAGGCTGGAGGCAGGAGCAGGGCTCTGCGTGCTTGGTCCACACAAGCCCTATGGACCAGCCTGACCACCCACACCCACGACCCTCACCGCCCAGCTATCTGCAGCCCCGTAGCTTATCCACGCACACCCGTGGTCCTACAGCCTGCCCACAGCTTCGTCCCTACCCAGCCAACCACCCACAACTACAAGCCCCTGTCCCAGCCAACCCACAACCTTTCAGCTTCTGTGTCTGTGCCTACAACCAGCCAAAACAGACCAAAACTTCCACCCACACCACAGCCCTATAGTCCACTCAGCAGTGGATGGACCATACATGGACACAGTCCGTCCACACATAGGGCCCCACAGCCATATCCATTCCCCTTCCTATGGACCCATGCCCCCTCCTCTAACCTCACCTGGCCAGCAAGCCACCCACGACCCCACCACCCACCTGCTGACTGTGCCACCACCCCAGAAACCTGCCCTCCCATCCCCTTGGCACCCCGGCACCCGTCCCCACCTGCGGTGTGGTGCCCCCACGTTGGGCAGCACCCACGCTGCCCCTCGGGGCGGGGTGCTGAGCCGCAGCTGCCCCTCGCTCCGCAGATCCTCAACGACGAGATGTGCGAGATCTGCGAGGTGTGGACAGCCGAGAGCCTCTTCCCCTGCCGCGTCTGCAGCCGGGTGTACCACGACGGCTGCCTGCGCCGCATGGGCTACCTGCAGAACGACAGCGCCGTGGAGGTGACGGAGACCGCGCACACCGAGACCGGCTGGAGCTGCTACTACTGCGTGAGTGCCCATAGCGGACGCCACTGGGTCCCGTGGCGTGGCCTGCTCCAGGGTGCTGGGGGTCCTGCTGCTCCTCGGCTCCTGCCATCCGTCCTGACAGGGAGCCACCAGGGGACTGGAATGCCTACAGGACGGCTGGGGAGGGACTCTTTGTCAGGGGGTGGAGGGGTAGGACAAGGGGACATGGCTTTAAACTAAAAGAGAGATTAGATTAGATGTTAGGAAGAAATTACTTATTTTGAGGGTGCTGAGGCTCTGGCTCAGTCTGCCCAGAGAAGCTGTGGCTGCCCCATCCCTGGCAGTGCCCAAGGCCAGGCTGGATGGGGCTTTGGGCAGCCTGGGCTGGTGGGAGGGGTCCCTGCCCATGGCAGGGGGATGGAGCTGGGTGGTCTGTAAGGTCCCTTCCAACCCAAACTGCTCTGTGACTCTATGACACCGGCCCCTCCCCACCTCCCTACAGCAGCCATATGCTAACGCCCACCCCCGTCTTCCCCCTCTAGGACAACCTCAATCTCCTGTTGACGGAGGAGGAGATGTACAGCCTGATGGAGACTTTGCGGCAGTGCAAGATCATCCCAGGTGCGCACCCTCCCCATGGCGGGATGGGCTGAGCCCTCCCTCACCCCTCATGCAGCCCTTGGGCTGAGGGCGACACCGCTGCCCTGACCGGCAGAAGGTAAAAGCTCTGCTAAAGGGCGGCAGCCCGGGGTCCCCCGTAGCGGTGGAGGAAGCAGGGGAGGTGGGAGGGATGCATGGTGACCCAGGGGGAAGGCTGGTGGAAGGGATGCCCCAAACCTGCCCCCGCAGACACCTGCCTGACGCTGGACGACTTCCTGCACTACAAGCACCTGGTGCACAAGCAGCAGTTTGAGCAGCCCATGGGGGAGGCGCAGGAGGAGCGGGCCACCCTGCAGTTCTCCGCCCTGGACCCCGACAAGAAGGGGCATGTTGAGTGGCCAGACTTCCTCTCTCACGAGTCCATCCAGCTGCTGCAGAAACTCCGGCCGCAGGTATGGCCACGGTGACGGGGCTGGGATGTCCACCGTAACTCACCTGGGACCCCGTGGCTTTGCTCGGATCTTCCCCGGTCGGCGAAGGCGGTCCCCAGACCTGGGCATGGGTTCTCCCCGTTCCCTTCTTCGCCCCCCAGAACTCCCTGCTGCGGCTGCTGACGGCCAAGGAGCGCGAGCGGGCCCGCACGGCCTTCCTGTCCCTGGACCAGGACAGCGACGGCTTCATCGTGGAGAGCGAGTGCCACAAGGCACGGCACGCCTGGTTCCGCAAGCACCAGAAGGAGACCCCGTCCTGCAACGTCAGGTACGGGGACACCCGCGGCGGGGAAATCTCGCTGTGGGAAGGGGCCGCGGGGGTGACCGGCGCCCTGCCTCCCTCCCCCCAGCATCAGCCACGTCGGGCCCATGTCGGAGAGCAGCCCCGCCAGCAGCGGCAGCGCCAAGAGCCAGGAGAAGACGCTGCTGGCCGCGGAGCAGGAGGACGCCCGGTGAGGGGGCAGCGCAGGGGGAGGCGGCGGGCGGGGTGGTGGGGTGGGCGCCCCAAAGCTCTCCCCACGCAGGGGGGCTGCTGTGGGGTGACGGCATCTGCCCCGCAGGCGCGTCGACTGGCCCGGCTTCCTGCGGGACAACGTCGCCTACATCCTGGCCGCCCGCCCCAACAGCGCCGCCGTCCACCTGCAGCCACCTGCCTAGCGCCCGTCCCGCCCGCCCCGGCGCCATCTTGGCCGGCGACGCCTTCCCCCCCACCCGTGAGGGAAGAGCCCCCGTTGTCGTGGAAACCTGCCCTGCATATCCCATTGGCTGAGGGAAGCCCTGCCCACTTCGCCCCGCCCGCCAATCCCGCGCGGCTCCCCGCTGCTTGCCTGGGGGGGAGCCAGCTGCTGATTGGCTGGCGGGGGAGAAGACGCGCCGCTTCTCCTCCTGTCTGCACGTCGGATTGGTCGGGAGGGATGGGTGGTGGTCTGTGATTGGGTGAGGGAGGCTCGGGCAGGTGCAGCCCTGGGGAGCTCTGATTGGCTGGGGAGGGGCAGGGCAGGACCTGGGTGCCCTGGAGGCCCCGGAGGAGGCTGGAGGTCCCTGGAGGCGCTGGGTGCAGAGGCTCCGTGCTGGGGGGAGGCCGCCCCCATCCTGCCCCGCCGCCTCACGTCCCCGTGGCCCCCAGGGAGCAGCCAAGGGGATGGACGGGTTCCTCCGTCCTCCCTCCACCCGGAGGAGGCTCACAGGGCAGGGGCGAGGCAGGAGGCCACGAGGCGGGGGGAAGGCACCGAGGAGCTGAATCCCCTGCAAGCCTCGCCCCTCCATGCCCCCAGACCCTCCGACACACACCCACGGCAGCACCTCGGCCTCATCGCCACCTCCCCCTGCCCAAGCCACTGCACCGCTCCCCGCTGCGGGGACTCCCTCCCCCACAAGCTGTGAGACAAGCTCGGAGTTTCAGGCCGTATAGCGAGGCCGGGAGATGCGGCAGCGCCATGGGGGGGGGGCATTTCGGGGGCCGGGTCCGAGGTGGGGCGTGGGTGGGATGGAGATGTGGCCGGATCGGGCAAGCCGCCAGGGACGGGGCGTCACAGCCGCCACACTGTACTGGGAAGTGTCCATTAAACAGCTGTGTCCAACCACCCTCTGGCTGCCGATCGCACGAGGCACACGCCGCAGACACAGATGGCGAGTGGTGCCCACCTGCCTTCTACCCGGGAGGTTTTGGGGGACCCCACTGCTGCCCGATGGAGGCTGTGAGCAGGCAGAGGGAGAGCCCTGAGCAGCGGTGAAGGCTGGGTGCTGAGAACAGGCTGCTCGCAGTGGCTCTGGGAAACCTGAAATAACCCCCCAGAGACACAAAGGGCACCCTGGAGGTGTTTTAAGAATGGCGACAACGGCTGGAGGCTCTTCCAGGGCTAGCCACATCCCTGGAGCACCCAGGGAAAGCTGCTGGTGGCACTTGGTCTGCAGGAACCAGGCTGCCAGCAAAGGGGGGTCACCTGCCCAGGTGGGCTTTCCTGCAGCCTGTCCCCATGGCTGCAATTCCCCAGTCGGAGGAGCAGCCACTGGGTCCAGGCCACGGTGATGCTGTCCCGCCAACCCCATAGAGAAAATCCAGGCCTCCATCATCTGGAGGAAGAGGGTGGTGGATGGAGGAGCTGGTTTGGGCGCTTGGAGCCGGGATGCTGCAGGCGGGCGGTGCTGCACTCTCCTGGGGAGATGCTGGTAACTGCGGCTGGAGCTGCAGAGAGCTGGGGCAGAGAACAGGTCCTGGGGGTGCTCGGGGTGCAGCACCCTCTGCCAGCACCCCAAATCCACGCTGAGCACTCTGCAGGATCCAAGCAGGGGAGCAGATCATGGGCTAGGTCTGGTCTCTGAAACAAGCTGTGAAATGTGCGTGGGGGCCCTTTTCCTTTTTGCCGGCGCCCCCCCCCCCCTTGCTCTCCAGTCCCTGGGAGACCCCAGGACATGTGGGTCTGTCCCCAGGCCACCCTGCCACTGCAGCTGTGCCGTGCCACAACAGAGCCAGCCCCACTCTGCCCTCAGCCCTTCCCCGTGCCTGGGGACAGGGCACAAGGTATTCCCAGCCCCATCCTCCCCTGCCACCCCTCTGCAGCAGCCTGCCACCCCTGCCAGGGCACGTGGCCTGCTGCTGTCCCCAGGGAGCTTGCTAACGATGGACGCAGGTGGCCGGGCTGGCCCACGTCCCGCAGGGCTGTGCTGTCACCACTGCTCCAGCTGCCCGGCGTGCTCGTGGTGCCGCAGCTGCAGGGCCCCAGCCAGCACCAGCCGGGGGGGTAAGCTGACCCCCAGCCAGCCAGCACGGGGTGGGCAGTGCACAGGGTGCTGCCGTGGCATCTGCCACCTTCTGCTCGGCAGAGACTGGTGAGCTCAGCCTGCCCACGGTGGGGAGTGTGTCCCTGTCCCCCAAAAAGCCTCAGCAGCGGGCAGCCTGCCTCCGAAATGCCTCTGAAACCTCTCCCAGATGCTGGTGTGAAGCATCATAGGTCCCAAACCCCAGATCAAAGGATGGGGACGCTCTGGTGGGATTTCAGGCTGGAGCAGGAACAGCCCAGCCCCACGGACCCTGCTCCCACTCCTCCCTCTTGCCCAGACCCTGCCAAGAAGGAAATCCCAGGCTGATGAATTCATTGTAGTGGAGATGTCAGAGCAGTTCACAGGTCTGTTGTCCCAGCTCCCTCTCTGCCGCAGGGTGCCGTGGGTGCTGTGCTCCTCATCAGACACCTCCCCAGCCCCAGGGCCCCAGGGGAAGGTCCCAGGTCCTGCAGCGCTGTGCACCCAGGTTTCAGTGCCCAGCCCGGGGTGTCCCCGCTGTCCCGGGGGACGCTGCTGCAGCGGTGCAGGCAGGTTGCACCCTCTGCTGGATGCACAGCTATTGCACAGGGATGCCACGACGCCCCAAAAACCTCTGCTTGTGGGGAAGATGGGTCCTTGGTTTTGCACCCTGGGCTGCAGGAGAGCATCTGCGGGCTCAGCACGGCCCCGGGGCTCCCCCGGTCGTGGCCTGGTGCCATCAGGTCTGGTGCGATGGGGAGGTGACCGCAGTGTGCCCCACACCAGAGCCAGCCACCCACTGGGGACGTGCGGCAAGCTGTGCAGACATGGGCAGACAGAGGTGACCCAGCGGGCTGAGACAGCGTCACCATGAGTGGTGGCACCAGGTCATCGCTGAGCCAAGTCCGTGATAGGTCCAAGTCTCATCCCATCACTGCCAAAGGGATGGGCAGCAGCCACCAGGAGGAAAAATGGGGTGTCTCTGGGCAGTGTGTGTGTGTGACAGCAGTGGTGATGGCTCCTGGAGGCACTGCCACCCTGCCAGCCCCACCACCCGTCCCTCCAAGGCGTGGAGTGACCAAGCCAAGTGGGGACAAGTGTCTCAGCTCCACTTGGGGTGCACCCCAGCAGCACCCCGAGAGGGGACAATTCAGGACCAGGACCCTCCGGGGGGTCCTCCAGGAGGCTTTGAGGGCAGGAGGGGCTGGGATGGGTAGCGAGGGGCCCTAGGAAGCCCCCCCAGCCCCCGGCAGAGAGGTGGCCACACGGTGTCACCCTTGCTCCGCGCTGCGGGCGCACGGTGGCACTCGGGGACATGCGCGCATCCCCCGCGGTACCACCAGGGATGGAGACACGGCGTGGGGTGGTGGCAGCGGACAAGAGGTCCCTGCTGACCCCTGTCCAGGGCTGGGGCCGGGGGACAGGAGGGACAGCCCAGCCCTGAGCCACCTCACTGATGCCACAGCCATCAGAGCACGCAGGGAGGAGGGATGCGAGGGCTCCTCTCCACCCTCATCCTGTAGGGGTGTTTGCAGCCCCCTGCGCCTCCTGCCCCAAAGAGCTCAGACCCCATCTGTTTTGCCCCATCACATCCTCCTGCAGGTACCCCGGTGCTGCCCGTGCTCCCCCTCCCCATACACACCGTGCCCAGATCCCATCCTGTACCCACACGGGGCCAATCCTGCCACCCCGCACAGGCAGCGAAGCCCCCTCCTCTCCTGTCAGCCCTGGGAACCCCTCCTCAGGTGTCTCCGACATGGCAGGAGGCTGCCAGCCGCCTCCTCCCGTCCCCAGCACGCTGACTCCCCCGGCACAGCCACACGCTCAGGGACGCGGGGGGCCGCACGGCGTGAGGACGAGGGCAGCACGGTGCGGCAGCGGGCTCGGCCAGCATCCCGTGCTCCGCTGGAGGCCGTGACTCACGCCGGCAGCCCACGCAGAGCCCCGGCATGGTGTCCAGCTCCTCTCCTGCGTCAGTGTAGGGAGCGGCACGGGAACGGCAGAAGTGCTGGGTGCCTCTCCCAGCGCCCGCTGCGCCTTCCCGCCCGCATCACCCAGGCCCTGCAGGGGGACCAGGAGGTGGCACAGGGGATGGCAGCCGAAACGGAGGGGAGGGAAATGGCTTGGGGTACAGCAAATGGCAGGTCCTGCCTCCCCACGTCAGCTGCGCAGACCTAAACCCTGCTGCTGGCGTCAGAGCAGACGCTGCTGGTCCCTCTGGAGAGCAAGGGCAGGCGGCTGTACGATGCCATGCCTGTCCCCCCGATGATCCCCAGCACCCACACTGCTTCTGGGATGCGCCCCTGGGCATGACAGCCAGCACGTGTGAACCCCAGTGCCCCCGAGTCCCCACCCTGGGGCAGCTTACAGAAGGAATTCAGTGGGGGCACCAGTGACATCAGACCACAGCTTATCTGGGAGCCCTGTGGGGCTGAAGCAAACCCTGGTGGCGAGGGAATGGGGAAGGCAGCCGGGGTACCTGGAAAGCACAGCTCTGGCTCAGAGTCACCCCAGGAAGCCAGCCCTGGGCTGGGAATCAGCCGGTGGGGGATGCAGAGCCTGGTTTGGGTGACAGGCACCCCACACAGGAGGCAGGGCAGCAGAGTGGCCCCCAGCCTGCCCTGGCCCCCCACGCACCGTGGCATCCTGCTATGTGCCGGCACAGTGACGACAAGGGCAGCAAAGGGTGGGGGGGGAGCACCTCCTGTTCATCACGGGGCACCCCAATACCAGCCAGGGACCAGCAGCGAAGCGATCCAGGGGCTGGGGCGAGCGATCGGCGAGGAGCCGCACCCGGCTGTATCTGTCTCACTTGGCTGAGCGATGACTAAGGGAGGGACACGAGAGCAGACTGCAAACCGCCAGGCAGAGGAGGAATTATTTAGGCTGGAGTGCGGGGGTGAAGCGCGGGGGGTGTGGGGGGCTGGAAGGAGCTGGGCGGAGGGAGGGGGCTGGGGGGATGCTTTGGCAGCAGCCCCCTCCCTGGTCCTGGGTACCAAGCTGGGGAGAAGCAGTGCCAGATCTGGGGGACAGCACCCTTCAAGCTTCCCATATTTGAGGAGAGAATCCCTCCAGCCAAAAAGAGGGGGGGGTCCTGCCCTTCCCCAGCCCCACAGCCACCGCCTCCCGCAGGCTGGCACGGAGACCTGCCGTGCCGCAGAGCCAGCAACGCGGTGCAAAATTCCCTGCCGAAGGGACTTGTGTGTGGTGAAACGCCCCACGGCTGCCTGCGCAGGGCAGCGGCGGGCGTGCACAGCCCCATCCCTGCTGGCCGAGGCGTGCAGGGCATTTGCAGGAGCTATTTCTGCTCGCAGGCCACACCACACCGTCCTGGGCCAGCAGTGGGGACAGCTGCTGGGGGACAGCTGGGAGATGGCCTTGCAAGAATCCACCCCGGCGCACACGAGGTGAATTTTTGTCAGAGGGGAGAGGAAGGAGGAAAAATGGCCCTGCTGCGAGGCATCTCTCCTGTGCACGGGGAGCGGAGCCGAGGCACGCGCATGCCCTTCAGCCCAGGAGGATGCTTGCAAGGGGAGAATCATTTCTAACCCCAAAACCCCAATGATTTGCAGCCAGGAGTGCCTCAAGGGGTTAACGAGATCTGTGGCTCCCTTTAGTGGTGCAGATGAGTGGCAGGGTTGATATGAGCACAAGACAGTCAGGGAGGGCAGATGAGGTTGGGTACGGGCTCCGTTAGCTGACCATCTATCTACAGGCCACAGGGTCCTGGAAACAGGACCATGGTCCAGGAAAGGAAATTAAGGGACGTAACTCAGTGCCTGCCAGCGTGACTTCACGCCTGTGCGTTCAACGACAATGTCAAAAAATCCTGGCGTCTTTACCCGATGACTTTATAAATCCGGTTAATAAAACCATCCATCTCTTCAGCACCTTAACCCTGTTACGGAGACGAATTTATCAAAGCTGGGGAAGCGCCACAAGGCCGGCAGCTGCCCAGGACACAGCTCCCAGGGGCAGCGACACCTCCGTCACCACCAGGACCCCTCCGGCCCAGCATGGGTGGCGTGCCATGCCCGGCAGGTCCCCGGGCTGGCAGCAAGGGGGGACTCCGAGACCACGGCATCACCTCAGCTTCATCTCCAGTCTCCTCATCCTCAGAGCATCCTGACATCCTCTTCCGACAGCCTCGGCGTAGCCTGGCAACAGCGGTACCGGCATGGCAACGGCGGCACCGGCATGGCAACGTGGGTGCTGGAGGAGAGACAAAATGCCAGCGGATCCCCCTCGCCTTGGTCGGCTTCTGCTTCCTGGAGGCTCCGTGTCCCCGGGGACCTCCAACGGGGGATAGCTGCTGCAGGGGCCACCTCCTTCGCTCCCCGGCATCGCAGGAGATGAGCTGTGGGGTCTCAGCACGGGTCTGGAGGGTGCTGGCATCCTGGCAGGGAGCTGTGGAGGCACACACTGCTGGGGGGCTGCGGGGGCTGACAGCGGGTGGGGAGGGCGGCGTGGGGGGCTGCAGAAATGCAGCTCTGTGGGGGCTGTGGGGCACGCACCCCCTGTTCAGTGGCTGGGCAGGGTTGAGCCTGGAGATGCAAACCCACCTGGCGGGGTGCAAGGAGGCGCAGCACAGCACAGCCCCAACACAGTGCTCCCCCATCACCCAGACCTGTCCTTCCTCCAGCACCCCCAAGAGGTTTTGGAAGTCAGGTCTCTCAGTGGTCCCCTCCATCTCCCCTGAGTGCACAGAGAAAAGCCCGTATCCCTCCCCTACACCCCCCCCCCCCCCCCGAGCAAACACTTTGAGGACTGTACATGAGAGAACAAGGAAAGCAGACAGATTTTTAAAATTCTTATTATTTTGGGGCTGCCAAGGGCTTTTTCCGGCAGCAAACCCCTCCATCCACCAGGGCAGGGGAGACACCAGGAGGACGCCCCTGGGCTGCAGGCAGGGTCTGCAGCCAGAGCACCCCCTCCACGTGGCCGGAGACCCGGCACGGGGATCGGCACGGTTACACAACGCCGCGCCAGGCAGGAGAGGCAGCGGGGCCGGCGGGGGTGCGCCAGCCCCCGGCGTGAATTCCCTGACGTGGCAAAAGCTCTCCCGAAGCCCCCTCGCCACCCACCCGTGCACGCAGGCACGAGCCCACGCGCATACGCAGGCAGGCGCCCACGCACGCCTGCCTTCTAAAGGAGAAGCCTCGCCGGAGGCAGCGCTGAAATAGCGACTTGCCTCATTCATGCGGCCTCCCCGGAAGCCGAGCGGGTGCAGGCAGCACGGGCGCAGGCAGGCATCTGCGCCAGACGCGCTCGCCCTCCAGGAAACCCCCCCGCAGCCGGCTCCTGAACGCCGCGGGGTTCGCACACACACGCGCGTGCGCCTGTGCTCATGTGCACACCCATCCCAGGGCAGGGGGATTTGGGGAAGGGGCAGATTTCACCCGCCACCCCTTCATGGCGTGGCTGGATGCTCAAATCTGTGCTTCCCGAGGGATGGAGGTCTCCCGTCACGTTTTGGTCCCTAATGCCCACAGCAGGGAGATGTCCCCTTAGCAGGCACGGCGGGCAAACCCCCTCCTCGTGGCCAGAGGGGACCCTCCAAACACAGCATGTCCCCAGCAAAGCTGACCCCCATCTCCTGGGGGACACAAGGCTTTGCTTCCCTGGGCAAGGGGCTCGCAAAGCACATGGCCGTCCTCTTCCTCACACCGTTGGGTGCCCACAGGGTGACCCCCTGCGTTGGGGTGACAGTCCCCAAAAGAGGCTGTCCCTCCTGCCACCACTGCAGACAGGTGTCCCAGGCCTCACGCTGTGACACGTGTGTGATGTGCGTGATGTGTGCAAGCATGGCATGGCATGTCAGTGTGACCAGGGACATGTAGCACACTGGCAGGGCACATGCACGGCGTGTGGCACATGCACGGCGCATGTATGTGCGTGATGCGCAACATGTGAATGCCACGGGGCGTGTGATGCGTGCTCTTCCAGAGCACAGCATGCCCAGACCCTGTCCCTTCAGGACACCCCTGGCCCAAAACCTGACATCTCCATTTCTAAACTAGAAGGTCTGGCCTGGGGTTTGGGCAAGCACACCGCTTTGGGGTGTGCTGGCTCACGGCACGCTCTTTCACACAACCCGGGGCACATGCAACACGTGCACACATGTACACACACAGCACACAGCTCCGCACTGGGGGCTCAGCACACCCAGGGCACACATTGGGGGCAGAGAGATGCCTGCTCCCTGCCTGCCCCCCAGAACAACCCCACTCTCCCTCCGTCCTTACGTAACTCTGGCTGGGAGTGGGACAAGCCACCGCACTGCGCGGGGAGAGGGAGCGCGTTCAGCTCATTTCTTTTCCTAGAATAACTTCCTTTTTTTTTTTTTTAATTTCTTTTTTTTTTTTTTTCCTTAAGCCGGGGAAGTGCCCGAGAAAACATCCCATCCCCACCACCCGCCCCCTCACCGGCAGGCTCCCGGCAGCACCCGGCACCGCGGTGCAGCGCCAGCACGGCATGCGGCAATGCAGGCACCCAGGGGAGGGAGCAAAAGCACCCGGAGCCTGCACCCTGTCCCCCCTGGGGGCATTTCCTTCCAGTTTAACACCCTCTTATATTTTTTTTTAATTATTTTTGAGCTTATCTATAATTTCAGACCAGCCCCAGGGACCTGCATTCATCCATACTGCTTTCCCCCTACGCCAGTGCGGGCGGCGCACATGCTGTTCCCCGGTCACGCCGCAGGGCCGGGGGCTGAGCGCCGTTGGGAGGGCTGCACTTTGCTGAGGAGCAGACCTGCAATCGTCCCAGCGTGCAGCGGCTCCCCAGGGCCACGGGCAGCGCAGCCAACCTGCTCTGGGCGCACTGAATGAGTTTTTGTTCCCCTTCAGCAGCGACAATTTCTCCTCCCCGCCTCCCTCCCACTCTTCCCCTCGGCTTCGGGCTGTGCATTCAGTGCCGCTGCCCTTATTGAAGGCTGAGGCACAGGGGGAATTAGCTCGGGGCTGGTTTTGCTCCAGCATTAATTTTCCCAGCCCTTTGTTGGGCAGAGGTGCCACTGTTTGTTTGCTCCCTGTGAGAAAAAATCTCAAATTATTTTCTTCAGACGGGATCTTCTGTGGAGCTATTTTATCCGTGATTGCAGTGGCGGGCGTCCTGCAAGCAGGAGCGCATTTTAGTAAACAAGGCATCACCTTTTCTTCCCAATTACCCCAAACCTGATCACCTCCTGTTTGCTCATTGTCTGAGAACTACAAGTTCACAAGCTACTCGACACTCCTCTATGCCATATACGTACAATTTTTATATTTCAACCCTTTACTTTCTCCTTTTCCCCTTGTTTTTCCTCCTTTCTTATGTTTGGAGAACTGTGATCTTTGTCTCCCTGCTCCCACACTGCTCATCCTGTTTTTCTCAAGCTTCCACCTTATTTTGGATCAGCGAGGCCTTCTCCTGTCCACTTACCTACTTAGATCTTCTCCTTGTTATGACTACCTTGTTATGACCTTGGAATATGGAAAATAAGTTCTCTACTGAAAAAAAAAAACACTTAGTTTCACACTCCCCAACCCCGCCACGCTGCAACTTTGGCTTCTTTGCTTGCTGTCTTTCAACAGACTGGAGAGCGGGGCTCGCCAGGGCTCCCTTTAACCCCAGCCCGCTGCAGGCTGCCGGGCTCTGCCTCGCCCCCAGCTCAGCACAGGCACTGCACTCGAGATCCCCGCAGCCAGGCAGGGAATGTCCAGCCAGAAACAGCTCCACTGGGGTGCCTTGAGCCGCCTCCACCACCCTGAGCAACGGGACGTGGCTCCAGATGTGGCCCCAGAGCTGGAGCTGCCCGCAGGAGCAGGGCAGAAGGTTGCTGGATGCCTTCGAGGCAGCCTGGGCGAGATCCAAGCCCTTTTCCCTGAGGAGCAGGGCAACGCATCCTGCAAAAGCACCTGCAGCAAGCACGCATTAGAGCTGGATGCGTCTCTGTCAGGCAGGACAGGGTGAACATGCCACGGTGGTGGTCACTCAGAAGGAGCAGCTTAAGCAGAAAGCTCCAAAGACACCCTGCAAACTCCACGGAGCGCTGAGCCTCTGTCCCCAGCACGTCACCTGCAGCCCACCACGATCTCTGAGCAGCCACCTGCCTTCAGGCTGGGGCAGTCGCAGTTTGGGAGGCAATGAAAACAAGAATAAAATAAAAGCAAGCCAACCTGTTCTCTCAGAAAACTGCCGTTGGCAGCCAACCCCCAGGTCATTTTTCTTTTTAAGAGGTCACATTTTGGTAAGAGCACGGAGATGTTAAGCTTCCTACAGCAGGCATCTGGGCACCACTTTGGGCCCTGATGATAGATCTTGGCACCATCGGCTCCTTTTGGAAATTTCTGATTAGATCGGCAGATCCGCAAGAGCGTGAGCAGGAGAGGACACACTCCCGGTAGATGCGGAGGGTTTGTCTAGCTCTGACACCACCCACCTCCAGCCATAACCCGCCGCTGCTGGGAACATCCGTGGCTAAAAACCAACTTGGATCCGTGCGCAGGAGAAAACACCAGGTGCCACAGCACTCTTCTGCTGAGGAAAGCAGAGCAAGCACCAAATCAAAAGCTGGAGGCTGAAATGGAGCCAAGCACAACGTCAGCACATGCTGCCCACGTGCAGATGGGTCCCCAGGGGTGACCCTTCGGGCTCCTCAGCAAGGCTGCCCTCCCTGCTGCGGGTCCCCCCAAGAACACCGCGGCGTTACCCTTGCTGCCCTCCCGTCCCACTCCCACATGCTTTGCCCTCAGGTTTTGGCTGCTCCACCAGAGTCCGGGCACAGGCGTGGGCACCGGGGGGACCGAGTCCCCCCACGCAGAGCCACTCACGTCTCCTCCATGGGAGCCCGAGGGGCTCAGCACGGGGGGCTCGCGACAGTCAGCCTGGGAAGAGAGGTCCAGCAGGGGCTGGGTGCCAGCACCGGCTGGGAACCACTCGAGAATTGAGGCAGGAAAGGGAAAAAAAAAAAAATGAAATTAAATAACCCAGCTGGCAGCACAGACACTGCCGGGAGAGGAAGCGGCAGGTTGAGCCGAGGACATGGCTCATTATGCCACCCCCGCGGGTGCACAGCGCGGAGCGGCCGGCTCTGCCGCCGGCAGTGCTGGCAAGGGGAGGCAGCGGCCGGCATCCTCGGCGCTGATGGGCGAGGACAGATTAAAAATCATCATTAGCGCTAATAGCAGCTTCCAGCCCCTTCCTCCTGCGTGCCCTCGGGAGACCGGGGAGGCTCTGATGAGACGCAGTGCCACAAGGACGTGGGAGAGGCTGCTGGAACAGGATCTTCTAGCGCTGTCGCATCCTCAGAGGTTTTCAGGACCGGGCTGGATAAAGCCCTGAGCAATCCTCTCTGCTCCCAAGGCTTTGAGCAGGGCTTTGGGCTAGGGACCTCCTGGGGACCCTTCCCACCTGAATTGTCCCAGTGCTCCGAGCCAGGCACGTACAAGCCTGCCTCGTGCTGGGGCTCACAGCACAGCTGGGGTTACAGGGGCTGGCAGAGCCACCCCTGCTGGGCGGCTTCCTCCGGGGACAGGCCAGGGGCTGGCCGAGCCCAGAGGAACCACGTCCCTGCGCCCTCAGGACCAGTTTGGAGGTAGGAGCTGCCCCCGGGCCCAACCTGGAGGGCAGAACCCCGCCAGCACCACCTTGGAGATGCAACCACCTCAGGCCACAGCAAGGACAGCAGAAAGTGAGGAAGGGGGCAGTAATCCGATAATAATAATAATTGGGGAAAAAAAAAAAAAAAAAAAAAAAAAAAGGATATGGATTTTTCTTGCAGCCCTTTCCTCATCCTGCAGCACAGGGTGCTGGAAAAGGAGGGCGGCATCTCCAAGGATGGGAGCAGGCAGGAAGAAGAGACAGCACCGAATACGTGGGCGCTGCTCTCGCTGCGGAGAACAGAGTACAAACCCTGCTGCTGCCGCCAAGCCCGGTGTCCTCAGATGCATCTCTGGAGCTCACCCAGGCGGAGACTTCCCCGTGCCATGTGGAGCGGGGGAGCCTGAGCAGGACCGGGGGCACGGCAGCGGTGAAAACCTCGCTCCTGCCCCCCTGCTGAGCCGTGCTGGGATCCCTGTGCCCTGGGCAGGCCGAGCTGTGCCCCACAAACACCGCCAGGTCAGGGGACAGGGCTCCTTCACAGCAGCGTGACAGCAGCCGGCGACCTGGCAGCCACAATGTGGGTCAGGAGTTGGCAGAGCTTGGTGGCCTCATCCTCTGCCCTGACCTCCGAGCACCAAGAAGTTATGTAATACGTTTTTTTACAGAAAAGCAGCCCCACACGGTCCCCTGCCTCCCTGTCATGGAGACCGATCGCCAAAGCCTGGGGAAGAGCTGAAGGCTGAGGTGAGCGCAAGAGCTGTGCAATATGCTCCCCCACTCCTGCTGCCCATAGCCTGGGGATCTCCTGAGCCGGAAGCATCATCGCTGTGCTCACCAGCCTGCAGTGGATTTTCTCTTCAGAAATTTGCTTAATCGTTTTTGATCCCAGACAAGCTTTTCACACCTTCCCAGCACCCACGCCCCCAAGGCCAGCAGCTCCAAGGTGTTAATCCCAAACCGCACCACGAAGCACGCTCATGCCCCGAGGTGCCGCTGCCTATTCCAGCACGTGATGCCCACAAGCCCTTTAAGGGAAGAAAGCTTAAGCTCACCTTCCCCCAGCCACACATGATTTTATTATTCTCCGTCATCCCTCCCTCAGTCATCTCTTCCCCCAGACGGAAGAGAGCTAGTTTATGTAATTGTTCCTTGTATGGAAACTGCTTCATACCTTTAATTATTCCTGTCACCCTTCCCTGCGCTTTTCTAGCGTTTCTTTAAAAGGGTGCCGGATGTGCTGGCAGACAGGCTGTGGAGGAAGAGCCGTTTTGCTTAAGACAGCCACTGTCGGGCGCAGCACCCAGGGAGGGAAGCCGGGGCTCTGCTGACCCTTCCCCTGCCCAGCTTTCGGTGGGCTGCGGGCTGCATCCAGCCCCCACACTGCGGGCTCCTGAGCCAAAGCGCTTGCTCTCGCAGCCCTCATTTCAGCCCACGCAGCTGCACGCCAAGCCAGTCATCTGCGGACACAGATACGGTCAGTGCCAGCTCTGCCCCAGGGCCTCCGATGCCTTCGCTGATGAAAGGCTGGGAAAGGGAACAGAAAAGAGTTTGCAAGCCCAGGACATTGACATTGCCCTGGATGAGCGGCACGAGCCCTTTGTAGCAAGAGCAGCAATCCCTCTGGGTACACAGATAGCAGAACAAATAGACAGCAAGATAGACAGATAACAGATAACAGTAAGTGCTGGTTTAATATCATGATGACTCAGGCACTGTGCAGAGAGCACAATGAAAACACTGACTCTTCCAGTTATGGGATGCTCCACAAACACCTCATGGGGGGAAAGGAGCCTGGGCAGCCACCGGCATCCTGCCAGGAGACGGCAGGGCGTGATGGAGACCCCAGCCCCAGGACAGGAACGGGGGGACCAATGCTGATACAAGCCCCCAGGGGAAGGGCTGGTTGTCACCCCAAAAATCACTCCGGGATGTCCACTTAAAGGCTTGCTCAGTTAAGGTACAAAAGCACAGCACTTTGGGCGTGACAGATGCCATGCTAACTGCCCCAATGTCTCCTGTCAGCTCTCAAATTCAACACCTGAGGCTTTGTAGGTCACAGAATCACTGAATAGTCTAGGTTGGAAGAGACCTCCAAGATCACCGAGTCCAACCTCTGACCTAACACTAACAAGTCCTCCACTAAACCATATCCCTAAGCTCTACATCTAAACGTCTTTTAAAGACCTCCAGGGATGGTGACTCAGCCACTTCCCTGGGCAGCCCGTTCCAATGTCTAACAACCCTTTCGGTAAAGAAGTTCTTCCTAACATCCAACCTAAACCTCCCCTGGCGCAACTTAAGCCCATTCCCCTCATGCTGCCAAAACGGGGGCAGTGCTCTGCCACCGGACACAAACCTAGCTCTTCGGCTGAACGGGAGCGAGCCACCGCCACACTGGTTCCCAGAACCAGGTGCGTGGTTTTCAGAGCAGGACTCGAGGACGAAGACGGCTGGAGGACGATGCCAGGAGCCCCACAGGGGGTGCCCAAGGGAAGGCTGGATGCGGTGCTTAGGGGCACGGCACTGATAACGGTGCTGGTTGGAGCAGGTGATTTTGGAGGTCTTTTCCAGCGCTAATTACTCAGGGACAGGAGCAGTGGCCACCCCTCAGCCCCCACACACGGGCGCTGAGCTGGTGACAACGGGGGCACTGAGGTACCCCGGCCCCAACATGGCCGCCGCCCGCTGAGGGGAGGGGGGCGCCGCGCAGCGCCCCGCTGACGTCACGCCTTCCAGAAGCTTCCCGAGGGGATCCCGCCGCGCCCGGCCGCTATAAAAAGCCACCGGGGCTCGGCGGCAGGGGGCGGGGCCTCGCCCCGAGCCCTCCACCAATGACAACGCTCCGACAGGGCGGTACTGGCTTGAACCACCCAATCAGCGGCAGTGGATGGAAGGCGGGGCGCCCCGCCTCCCCCCTCCCTCCACGCCCCGCCTCCTCCGCTGGGGACAACCAATGAGCGCGGCGTCTCGCTTGGACGGACACTTGCCCTGCCCAACGGGGGGGGCGCGGCGGGGCGGGCGCTCCCCCCCCACCTCTCCTGCGCACCGCCCCCCTCCCCTCTCCGCCGGGGGCGCGCGGGCGGGACTCCCCTGACGTCACGGGGCGGGGGGGCGCGGGGGGGGGCAGTGCGCGCGCGGCGCCGGCGGGAGCGGTGAGTGCCGGGGGGGGGGGGTGACAGCCCCCGGTGTGCCCCGGTGGGGGGCGAGGAAGGCGGTAATGACCCCCCCCGACCCCATTTGGTATCGCATCGCAGGCAGGGGGGCGGGAGGGAAGGGGTTAAACAACACCCACCCCCCCTCCTCGCCCCCCCGAGGTGGATGGAGGGGGCGGCGAGGAAAGGGTTAATAGGGAGTGACGGCCTGCACGGCGAGGAAGGGGTTAACGCGACCCCGTGTGACACCCACCTTACCCCCCCCCCAAAGCGGGGCCGGTCAGGAAAGGGTTAACCCCCCTCCCCGGTTATACGGGGGGCGGCGAGGAAAGGGTTAACCGCTGGCTGTCCCCAGTGGGGGTGACAGCAGGCTGGGCAGGAAGGGGTTAAATACAGCCAGCAATGTCATCTGGGCAGGAAGGGGTTAAATCCCCCCGTGTCACCTGGTCTCAAGTGGGTGACAGCACCCCATAGGGTCTGGGGACATGGTCCCCGTGTGGGTGACAGCACCCCATAGGGGTCTGGGGACATGGTCCCCATGTGGGTGACAGCACCCCATAGGGGTCTGGGGGGACATGGTCCCCATGTGGGTCACAGCACCCCATAGGGGTCTGGGGACATGGTCCCCATGCGGGTGACAGCACCCCATAGGGGTCTGGGGTGACATGGTCCCCCTGTGGGTGACAGCACCCCATAGGGGTTTGGGGACATGGTCCCTAGGAGGGTCACATCACCCCATCGGGGTTTGGGGACAGTGTCCCCATGCGGGTGACAGCACCCCATAGGGGGTTTAGGGACATGGTCCCCATGCGGGTGACAGCACCCCATAAGGGGTTTGGGGTGACGTGGTCCCTACAAGGGTCGCAGAACCCCATAGGGGGCCTGGGGGACACGGTCCCCCCTTGGGTCACAGCACCCCAGAGGGGCTGGAGGTGGGGGCCCCACAGGCTTAACCCTGTCCCCATGCCAGCGCACGCCCCCCCTGTGGGGCTAGGAACTGGGGACACTGGTGGGGGACACTGGGGGCTAACCCCATTTCCACAGGGGATTTGGTGCACCGGTGGGGAGGGGGCTCAGCCTCGTCCCCACACAGTTACGGACACCCCAGCAGGGCTGGAGGTGGGGGACACACTGGGGGGGGAACTTAACCCCAACCCCACAAAGGCACCAGCACCCCGG
>CM021763.1:10589186-10693467 GCA_011075105.1 Heteronetta atricapilla
GGGGGGGGGGCTTACCCCATCCCCCCGCACCCCAACGGGGCCAAAAGCGGGGGACCCTACCCCTGGGTTTGGGGAGGGGGGGGTGTCCGGGAGCTTCGCCCCCTCCCCACGCAGCCCCCGTTGGCGGGGCTGGTTGTGGGGTCCCTGCGGGGGCTGGGCAGCCCGGGGGGGCGGGTTAACCCCGTCCCCCACGCAGGTGCCGGCACCCGAGTGGGGAGGGGTTGGGTGTGTGCGGGGAGGGGGGGGGGGGCGGTGCGCGCGTGGGGGCCCGGGGATGGGATGATTCATTGCGTGTACTCATGACATCGCTGGCTGCTTCCCTGCGGCTGCCAGCCGGCACGGGTGGCACTGCCTTGCCCCGACGCGACGCGCTCCCCTCCAGCCAAACTCGGGGCTTCTCCCGGCCCCGGCGCTGCCATGCCGGCCATCCTGCTCTTCTGGAGCCGCGCGGAGAGGTACGGCTCCGGCACGGCACCCCGCGCACACAGCCCCGGACCGCCGCCTGCGGACCCCGCGACCCCCGGCGGGGCTGTCCCCGAGGGGTCCCGCGGCGCTCGGCGCCGTGCGTCCCGGTGCTCGGCCGCCGAGTTTGTGCGCTGGGCTTTTTGGGGGGGGCTCGGGGGACACGCGGAGGGGTTGCGGTGGGGTTCGTGGCTCCCACGGCGGGGGGCATGGAGGTGACTTCTCCGGGAGGGGGTTTTGTGCCGCCGGCAGAACCGGGAGGGGAGGTTCGGGGTCGGTGGGACCGCGGCTGCCGGACGCCTCCTGCTCCGGCACGGGGAGCGGTGTCGGCACCCGGGGAAGGGGGGGACACGCACGGGGACCCCCGGCGGGCTGATGCGAAGCGGTCCCTGCTACTTTTTGTCCGCCTCGTGGTGCATCAGCGCCGTCCTACTTTTCTCCCTTCCCCGCGTGGTCCCGCCGTGACCGGCACCGGGAGCGAGCGATTAATTGCCGGGGACACCGGGCTCCTCGTTACCGCCGCTTCTGCGGGGCTTGGGGGGCAGCTGCGCCGGGGACGTCCGGGTAACGGGGTGCTGAGGGTGGGCACCCCGTGCAGCAGCGGGCTGGGGAGCGGGGACGGTGCCCGAGCTGGCGGCAGGAAGAAATGCTTCAACTCGGGAGCGCGCCGCACGGGTCCGTGCGCCCACCCGGCGCCTCGCGGCTCAGGAAGGCGGCGAGAAGGCACCGAGAGGAAAACCGCTGCCTGCCGAGCGACCTCGTGCACGGGCTTCCCGGGGGCTCCAAAGCCCCCAGAGGACGGCTCCCCCTGTCCCCAAATCCCCCCCGTCTGGGGCTGAGGTCGGAGCCGCGTCCCCGCCGGGCTGAGCAGCCGGCGCGCTGTTCAAAATAAAAGGTCGAGCCTTCAAAGGTGGCCGCTTGGGCTCTGAATGTCTTTGCAAAGTTTCGGCAAGCGGGTCTCTCCCCGGGTCTCGTGCCTGCGTGCTCGTGGCCGAGGAGGGATTAGCTAATTAGCCGTAATCGTAATGAATCGCCCAGCCACCGCGGGGCCGTGGGGCGCGTGGGCTCGTTCCCTGACCTGGCTGCGGAGCGCAGGGATTGTGTCAAGCGATTGCTATTCAGCCGGCTCGCCGATCCCGAGGCTGCATGGTCTGATGTCATGTGCGGGGCTGGAACAAAGGTTCTTTTTTTTTTTATAATATAAAATTATTTATTTATTATTTTTTAAGGGGAGAACGGCGGCCGGCAGCACAGCCGCCCGCTGGGAGGTGCCGGTGCCTGCGGTTTTTTTTCTGAATGCAGCCCCCCCTTTTTTTTTTTTCCCCCAAGGTGTTCAGGGAAGGAAATGCAGGTGCCTAACCCACCTGGAAGCCCCCCCAAGCTCAGCAGCTCCTTTCCCCCCGCTCCCGAGAGGGTTAAATGGGAAGGCAGAGCAGGATGACTGAGCGGCGGGGGGGGAGAGGAGCTGTGTCGAGGCGCAGCTGATCCCGGGGAGGTGGGAGGGCGGCTGCGCGGGGACCGAGTCGTGTTTTACCACCCCACATGTGAGTGGCGCCTCCGGAGCGTGGCTTAACCCGACGGGTCGCCCGACGTGGGGCGTGGGGACGGCAGCGCCAGGTGACGGGGCTGGGAGACGTGGCACCGGGAGATTTCGGGCCCCCGGGGCAGGAGCGGGACGCGGCTGGTCCAGCCCGCGGTGCCAGAGCGCGAGCATCCCCCGCGGGCATCCCCCGCGCACCCCCCAGAGACCTCTCGAGGGTAAAGACCTTGCGTGGGTGTGGGGTGTGGAGGGGGGAGTGGCAGTTTGGGGACTTCTATAGGAATTGCTGCAGGATTTCGGGGGGGTCTCTGGTGGCACCGTTTTGGGGTGAAATCCGTGGTTTGCGACCTCTGTGCTTTGGTCTGCGGCGTGGTCGGGGTGCGACAAGGGGTTGAATTCAGTGCTGCCTTGTTTGACCTTGCTGGAGGAGGCTTTTTATTATTATTATTTTTTTCCTGGGATTGGGCAGAAGAGGGTTTGTCGCCCGTCAGGAGCCCGGGTCCCGTCCTGCCCGTGCCGTGGTGCCCAGCAGGTTGCCACCTGCCAGCGCTCTCGGCTGACCTTGGCCGCGCTGCCGGTTCCCTCGCCTGGCCTTCCCACAGGAGGCTGTGTTAACGGCTTATTTTTACAGAATGGTGGGATTAAAAAAAAAAAAAAAAAAAGACATTTCGGGCCACCTCCTCCGGTGCCGGCGGGGGACCTGCCGCGTCCCCCCGCCCCCTGTCAGGGGCTGCTGCCGGGAGCCATCGGAGCAGACGCAGACGGAGGTGGGCACGGGGCAGAGCATCTCGCAACGGCTGTGTGGGCTCGCCAGGACGGCTGCTCTGTGCACATAAGCTGGGGGGCTCCTGCTGGAGGCTGTGCTGGTGGAAAAACGTGCTGGCATTTAGAAGCCGGGAGCTGGAGATGCTGTAGGATGCTCTCTACGCCCCCAGAGGCCTTCCTGTGCCGCTAACAATAGCGCGGCAGCGCTGCCTCTCGCTTCTGCCCCTAACGCCCGTGGGGTGGGTGGTGCGGGCAGCGCCTGGGGTCTTGCCCTCTCCTCCAGACCTCCACGTGGTGGCTCAGGGGCTGGGGTACGAAGGGCAAAAAGCTGGTGGTTGGGAGCAAGGGGTCCCTCCGAGACCTCCACTGGGAGCATTTGCTTACGGACGGAGCACAAACACCTGGCATGACCGCCAAGGACAGGGTCTGATGCAGAAACCCACCTGCCGGAGGGGCTCAAAGGGCAGGAGCTGCCCAGGTTGGTCAGTCCAGGGCAATTCAGGGCTGTTTGGAGCAAGGATGTGTCTGGAGCAAGCCCAGGAAAAAAAATAATAATAATAAAGGCTGGAGAAGGGAGTAGGAGGTGAGCACTGAAGGTTGGAGGGTCAGCTGGGGGCAAGGTCTGGAGGAGAGCACGGCAAGGAGCAAGCACCGAGCTGTGCTCAGCCAGGTGGGGCAGGGCAGGTCGGGCTTGGCAGGGACAGGAGCTCGCAGTGAGAAACCCACAGGGTGAGGAGTGCTGGGAGGCGTGCTTTGAGGAGCGTAACCCGTGCTCATCTCTCTCCCTGAGCAGTTGGTCTCGTGCCTCCTCGAGCTGCTCTCCCAATTTCCATGACCCTGCCGGGTCTGCTGCTCCAGCAGCATGCCTGTGGAGTGAATTAACTGCCCACCCTTTTCCCTTTGGGTTTCGGCCACCGGGTTTTCAATGCCTTAGTATAGGCATGGCTCTGTCCGAAGCCTCCCACATGATGGAGAAAGTGAATGCAGGGAGCCGCTTGCCTGCGCTGACCTCACTGCGTCGTGTCAGGCTGCGATGACATTTTACCACCTCTTCATATTTCTGGCTTACTGCAACATTTAGCTGAAGACTCTAAGGGAGTGCAAGTCAGGCTAGAAAGTGTTGGTTTTTTTTTTTTTTTTTAAAAAAAAGAAAGAAAAACCTCCCACCATCACAAGATGTTTCTGTCTAACGGCTTCATTCTCTCTCCGCTAAATACAAATTACAGCTCTGACATGCTGGAAGCACTTATCTCCAGCTGAATGCCAATTGCTTTCAGGAACAAAATGTTTGAAGTTCCTTTGAGGTGAGCGCGGCGGCGCAGTTCCTGCTGGCTCCCCGTCTGCGCCGCCGCCCCCCCAGCCCCGAGAGCTGCTCCTCTCCTTGCCCTGGGCTGGCGAAGCCCCGGGAGGCTGCCAGCAGGAGGCTGGGGAGAGGAGGGGGACGGGACGGCCGGATTTAGACCGTCACGCCTCCGAGGTCGGCCTTGCCCCTATAATAGCCCAGCGCGACGCCTCGGCGCTCCCTGTCCAAGATGACTCTGCGCACCCCGGAGCTCGGCGAGGCAAAGGCAGAGCCCGGGGACATGCGGGTCCTGCTGCTCTAGCACGTCGCCCCCACCGCCCCTCCGTGTCCCCACGCTCGTTTTGGGCCCCGTGGGGGAAAAAAAAAGTGGACTTGAGGCGGCTGTGGTGCTGCTGGCCGGTGCGATGCGGGGAGAGGCGGCTCGGCGATAAGTGTGTGCCGCTCCCGTCTCCGGCCGCCCGAGCGCCGCGCTCGCCTTGCAGCCAGCTGTCTTTCTGCTTTCAGGAATAAGTACACGGCACCAGGCAGCGTCGCCGTCATGGGGAAGGACTACTACAAGATTTTGGGCATCCAGTCTGGAGCCAACGAGGATGAGATCAAGAAAGCCTACCGGAAAATGGCCCTGAAGTACCACCCTGATAAGAATAAAGACCCCAACGCCGAGGAGAAGTTCAAGGAGATCGCAGAGGCTTACGACGTCCTGAGCGACCCCAAGAAGCGAGCCGTGTACGACCAGTACGGGGAGGAAGGTAAGGACCTGTGCCCCTGCTCCAAAGCTGGGCTGGCCAGGGTGTGGAGGCATCCCGGTGGCTGTCTGTTTGGGTCCAGGGAGGTTGATACGGGGCTCGGCGGTGTTTTTGCACCCCCAGGGCTCACGCCTGCCTCCCAGTCGAGGTTACTAGGAGCAGAGGCAGGGAGAGCAAACACTCCACCGACCCTGCTTTGCCTGGCTGCCAGAAATAATGTCCCGACCCATTTCTGCACCGCGGCACAGCCACTTCTGCTTCTCTTCCCAGCTGGGGAGATGGCACTTGAGAGCTCGGCAGGGCTGCCTCCAAAGGGCTGAGCTGATGGAAGTGAAAAGGAGCTCGCCTCCTGGGCCGTGCCTGCGCGCTGCAGTAATGCTTTAGCAGCCCTTCGCTCGGCCTAAATTTCCCAGCCCAGTAACGTCCCTTTTTCCTGGATGTCCCCCCGCAGGATCCCCGGCAGCGTGCTGGTTGGAGCTCTAGTCCCACTTTTCTCCCCGGTACAGGCTGACCTACATGAATCAAAGCTTTTCCCAATTTAAGTAATAGGTTTTTGTTTTGAAACTAAGTGGCTGCTGTTGTCTGCCGGTTGGCATGGAGGAGGAGAGCAGCTCCACCACACACAGCCTTATTAGTCGAATATGGAAGACTGCAACCCCATTTGCTGAGGGTGAGGAGAGCACTGAATAGCATCTGCATTAATCAGCCGGGGACTTGGGTGCTTAAAAGAGCAGCAGGTCTGCCAGGGGCGGGCTGCGCGGAGGAAGATGCAGCCCCTCCTGTGTGCCCAGCTAGCGGGTCCATGCTCTTTGGGGTCACCGACAGGAATACGCAGTGGTCGGAGACCCCCTTATCAGCTCCGTCCCGCTCCCGGCAGGCACAGGGAG
The DNA here is from genome assembly GCA_011075105.1 of Heteronetta atricapilla. NCBI lineage: Eukaryota > Metazoa > Chordata > Aves > Anseriformes > Anatidae > Heteronetta > Heteronetta atricapilla. The sequence goes on from CM021763.1 coordinate 10,594,890, forward strand.
GGCTCTCAGCCATTCAGAGGCAAACAGGTCTCAGGGGGTACAGGCTCTTGACCCTGCCTGGTGAGATTATACCCGCTCCTGAAAGATGCTGGGGAACAAGAAATACCAGAAACTTACGGGGAAAAACCGAAGGAGCTCTCGGAAGAAGTGGCCAGGGGTGCCAAGTGCTGTCAGCAGTCAGGCTGCTGGGCGTGAAAGCTCAGCCAGACCTTGGGGGAACTCCCTCCTGGTTTATCTGAGCAAAACTACAGGGCCGGGTGAAGCTTTGGGAAACCTCTGCCTGGCAGCACACAGCCTGTACGAGGTGCTGAACCCGTTACTTCTGTCACGGCCACGAGGGACGCACCGAGCCACGGCGGTCTGCTGCCATTTAAAATTAGAAGCGGCTGTCTCAAGCGAGGAACCGGCATTTCCTTGGGGGCACCGCCGAAACCGGACCCTGCCTCTGTCACCGGCGTCACGGGGCTAAGGCAGCGGGTAAAGGTGAAACCTGCTGGCCACAGCCTGCTGGGGAGACGGGGGCTAAAATAACAGCGAGTTAAGGAGTGAGGGAGAAATAGCCGCGGGGGAGCAGCCCCCTCATGCAGCGGGGTGGGGAGGCTGGGCTTGACGTGGGCCTGGTTCTGCGGCCACAGGGCCGGAGTTTGGGTTGGATTACCCGAAACAGGAAAAATAGCAGGTTCGATCCTTCTTGCAGGGCATGGGGTTTGTTCCATACAGCCCAGTCCCCATGCATGGTGTGGGCTCTGTAAGGGCAGAGATGTTCATGTATCAGGGCTGGGGCCAAGGGATGAGAGCCACGGGCCGCAGGAGGAGGCTGAGAGCATCAGAACAGACCCCCAGCTTTGTCTACTCTGACAAAGCTTTGACCCCTCTGTATCCCCAGGGCAGTTCTGCCTGGGAATGGCTGCTGGAAGGTGCAAGCCTCAAACTTCTCTTTTGGTTTGTGAAATTGAGCTGCTAGAACCACAGCGGGAGGATCCCCACCCCCGTGGTGGAGGCCGGCCCTTGGGTCAACCCCTTTGGCCACAGATGAGCTGCTTCCCTGCTGTGCTGGGGGCGGCTGGTAGGTCTGCTGACCTCCCGGAGCTCTGCCAGCAATAGTCCTGACGGCTGCACAGTTGCTCACTGAGCTCAAAGCATTTTCTAACGTGCTGGACACAGCGCTCCTGGGCTGCGGCTGTCAGCGCAGCTCACCCTGGGGAACAGATAACTCACCCCAAATGGGTTTTGTGCCGCACAGCCGGGTGCCATGGGCCCGATGTGTTGACTGTGGCAGATCAGCTGCACACACAGCTTGGAGAGCCAGCAGCTTTCTTTCTGGCAAGGAGCGTTAATGTCTCACCTTCCCCCTTCTCTTCCAGGTCTCAAGACTGGAGGTGGCTCTTCAGGTGGCTCAGGGAACACTTTCCACTACACCTTCCACGGAGACCCCCACGCCACCTTCGCGTCTTTCTTCGGAGGCTCCAACCCCTTCGATATCTTCTTCGCTAGCAGCCGCTCGCGAGTGTTCAATGGCTTTGACCAGGAAGACATGGATATCGATGACGACGATGATCCTTTCAGTGCCTTCGGCCGGTTTGGCTTCAACGGCATTAACGGGGTTCACCGGCGGCACCAGGAGTCCCTGCACACGCGGAGGAAGGTCCAAGACCCACCCGTCATCCACGAGCTGAAGGTGTCCCTGGAAGAAATCTACCACGGCTCCACCAAGAGAATGAAGATCACCCGCAGAAGGCTCAACGCCGATGGCCGGACCATGCGGACTGAGGATAAGATCCTGAACATTGTCATCAAGCGGGGTTGGAAGGAGGGAACCAAAATCACATTCCCCAAAGAAGGGGACGCCACGCCGGACAACATCCCTGCTGACATCGTCTTCATCCTCAAGGACAAGCCTCACTCGCACTTCAAGAGGGACGGGACGAACGTGGTCTACACCGCAAACATCAGTCTTAAAGAGGTGGGTATCAGTGGAAATGCCCTGGTGAGAGGTGGTGCTGGGCCGTGGCCAGGACAGGACCCAGTCCTCATCCTGTGCCGAAGAGGAAGGACCAGGTAGGGCGTGAGACACACAAGCAAAGTCCTCTGCAGAGAGCAGAGCAGCTCGGGCCCAGGTTTGGAGAGCCGCTCAGCCTCCATGCTGCAGGTAGGACGCGGGTACTGCAGGCCTGACGGAGCGCACCGGGCCGCCTGAGCGAATACAGGTGGTCTACACATTTTCTCCCTTCCCCATATGTCTTGCCCTTCTGTTTTAACGCAGGGTGTATTCACCTGTGGAGGAAAGCCCAGGTGCTCTGTAGGAGCAAGGGAAACCCCAGGTTTGCTGAGGCAGGGCTGGTCCCTGCTTGTTCGTGTTTCTGTCCTGGATGGTGCCAGGCACCACCCCACACGAGAGCGGGATCACACAGAACAAAGCAACACCTTGACCTTGCTGGGCGCTTCTGCAGCGCCAAACAGCTGCTTTCTTTGGTTCTGGCTTCCCTGGACAAAGGGCAAAACCTCAAGAAAAGGGCTGTGAGCAAAGCCCAGCGCATCCCGGCTGTCAGCCCTGGAGGTCACGGTGAGACTCGCCGCACCAGAGCAGCGAGCCGTGCGCAGGTGGGAGAGGAAGGGGAGCTTACCCCAGAACAAGATGTGCCGTTTGCTGCTGCTGCCGTCTAACTACCTTTTAATAAATCCCAGCTGGCAGCTGCATGTAACATTGACGTTTTTGGCAGCTGCCATTTGCTGTTCCTTTCAGACTGTAGACGCTGTCTGTCTTCTTAATGAGCTGATTTTTTTTTTTTTTGAAGACAGATTTATGTTCTCAAATACATTTAATAGAAATAAGCTCAATGGGCCAGACCTGAGGTAGGGGAACGTGAGCTCCTGAGTGTGCCAGCAAGTCAGAAGAGCTTTGCGATGGCTCCGCATCCCTGCTGGGGCTGTGACCAGCTGCAGTGGGGGCAAGGGCAGAGCTGGGTGCTCCTGAAACAAAATCATCTCAAGTTAACCTGTGGGCTCGGGAGTTGAATTTCCTTTGTGTTGCAAAGGGGATTCGAGCAAAGAGGTTTATTCCTGCGGTGGCTGGCCCTGCTGGCCCCTCCAGAAATACTCGGGAGAGGCTGCAGTATTTATGGAGTCCTGCATGCCATATCTCAGATGTTTCCTTCTGTGCATTCCCGTATCTGTTAAAATTACCCCCGGGACGGCTGTCCTGGTGTCTGGCCCACGTTGGTCCAGGTGGATGCTCGCCACGTGTGGAGCTGCCCCGCGAGCAGCAGGCTGAGCAGCCTGCCCGTCCCTGTGCACTGCTGCTGGGCTGGGGGAAGCGCTGGCTGCCTCCTGCCCGCAGGACCCCCGCGATCTCCATCCAGCTGCCCGTAAACAGGGCATCTGCTTCACCTCACAGCCGTCACAAAGAGAGACTGGTGGAAATTGCTGGTCCAGGCGGATTCCTCTGCGCTTGGAGCCGGGCTGCCTGTTCTCTGCGCTCCCTCACCGCAGACCGAACGCGCTGGGGATGCTCGGAGAGCTGCTGGCCTGGCTGCCAGCCCCCGCCTTCGGCTTCCCAGGGCAGGGCGAGCAGCGCTTTGCTGCTTTTATCTTACATGAGGAGAAGTAGCTTAAGTGCTCAGAAGCAGGAGCAGATGCCAGGAGCTCCCCGACACCATATGCCACCATCTCGGTACGTGGCGGAGTGAATCACAGCACAACCTCTTCATCACCTAAGCCTACAGCCGTAGCCTCGAGTGCTTTCCTTGCACTGTTCATCCCTGCGAGTCTGCCTTTTTTAGCCTGAGCTTTGGTCTCCTGAGCTGCACAGCGGGATGCCAGCAGGCGTTCGGAGCTGTGACGCCACTCGTGGTCATGCTGGAGACCCCTGGCCAGCATCTTAGAGCCAAGGGGAGCAAGGCTCCTGGCCATGGCCCAGCAGGGAACATTTGGGGCACTGAAATAGGATGGGGTGACAGGAGGGCTTGGAAACGCAGCATCTGCTTCCTTGTGGCCCCTTCTTGAACCTGAGCCTGCTCTCCAGACTTCTTTTCCGTAGGAACCTGTAGCACCCAGCACCCACAAACCTACCCATATTGTCTCTGGTGGTGATGGCTGATGCCCCCTCGGTGGCCAGGCTGCCACTTCCCATCCCCACATCCCAGCACCTCTGCTGCTCACGTCCTCGTCCTGGCGGGCTCCGTGTCCCTCACCTGGGACAGCTTCAGCCACCGCAGGAGGTGCGAGAGGGCTTCCCCAAGAGACTCGTGGGCTGCAGGGACGTGTCCGTGCCTAAAATTACAGGCACGCACCGCAGTGGGAGGCCGAGGGAGGGAGGAGTGACACTGCTACGGCGGCTGCGCTCCTGGAAGGCAGATCTTCGGGCAGCGCCGGGGTTCGCGGAGATGGAAGAGGCGCCGTGCGGCACCCTGTACCTGGCGTCACCTTCCTCGAAGCATCCAGGCGGCAGCATCCAATGGCCGCTGACCCAGATGAAGCTCGGCGCTTGCGGCTCAGCCGTCAAACCCACGCTGATTTCATTCCCGGGGATAAGCCGAGCCTCTTTCCAGGATGCAGGGCAGCTCCGGGGCTGCGCTCAACCGCGCGTCGCCCTGCTTCAGGCTCTCTCGCTCGCGGGCACTGGTGTTGCTTCAACAACCAGTTCCTCAAATGCCAACCAAGTCGGGCGAGAAGGATTAAAAACAGGAACATACGGCGAAGGAGCGATCGCCTCTAATTCTTGCGTCTTGGCTCTGGGAAGGAAACACTGAGATCCTGTCTGCGCTCACCGCCTGCCTCTGCTCATGTCCCTCTGCTTTCGCAGGGCGCTGAGGAGCAGCGCCCACGCCGCCAGCCTGGCAGGGGCTCTCTGCTTGGTGTTCCCAGTCCTGTCCCTTGGGCTGGGTGCATGCGTCCCAGCCACGCTTCTGTTGCCCTGCTTTGGTCTCAAAAGCTCGTTCTGGAAGCTGGAATATTTGCCTGGCTTCCCTCTGGCCACCCGGTGGTGAGGACGGAGCAGGGGGCAGCGTGTGAGTGGTCACCACCTGCACTCCCCAGGTCCGCTGGGTTGCAGCAAAGCCTCCAGAGCGAAGGCAGCACGACAGTTTTCTCTTGGCTTTTCTGCTACAGGCAAAAGGACAGTTGGCTGGTCCTGTTGGCTGGAAAACTGTGGTCTAGCCGCTGGGCCTGTTCCCTTTCTGCTTCCCATTGCATGGACAGAGATGTTTCCTTGGCACATGTGGACCCTTGCACACCACCATGTTGCATGCTGGTGGGCACCAGCCAGCAGAAGGGCTCCAGCTTCCCTGGGAAGCTTCCCTCCAACCTGTCGGAGCTGCGACCAGGCACCCCCTGCTTGTGTTGAACCTCCTTCTGCTGCCAGAAAAAGCTCGTCTGGGAGGAGACCCAGCACAGATGGGCTGTGCGAGGAGACAGCAGGCTCCAGCTTTCCTCTTCTCAGCTCACCTGAGCCCTAGAGCCAAGCCCAGCATGGGTGGCTCTGCGTTCGCTTCGGTGCAAAGCCCCAGCCCCGCAGCAGAAGCAGCAGCCTTCAGCCTCAAGACAGGGGTCAGCGGGGGAAGAAGGGCTGCTTGTGCTGCTGCTCCCTGTGGCTTTGGCCCCTGTGGCTTTTCCTGGGGAGGAGGCTGCAAGATATCCTCCCCTCACTTCCCTTGCAGGGTGTCTTTTGGGGACAGGAGGGCCGGGACCCCCATTCCCCATCCCCAGGGGACGGGTGCTTTGCGTGCAGGACAGGACCAGCCCCAGCAAATCCTCCCCTTCCAGAAGTATCGCTCTGCAGTCCTCCGTCAGCCTCTCTCCCTGCTGAAAGCCTGGAGACGCTGCTGCCCACGTGTACGGCAGAGCTGTCTGAGTTATTTAAGGACACAAGGATTTTCTTGCTGCATTCCCGCGTCACGTGGCTCGCTAACGCAGGGCGGCTTGCGGCTGCTGCCGGCTTCTGCAGGAGGCAGCGCCCGGCCCCGGGATGGGGATGGGAGCCTGGAAAATCAGCTCCTGGCTTTGCAGTGGGGGGACGTGGCTGCTTTGTAAGGGTGGGGGGGACACGACACGGCCACATGGAGGTCTCTGCAGCAGGGCACGCCGGGGCTGCTCTCCCCAAGCCTGCGGTTTCGGGGAACCGTCTCGTTCTTGCTGCCTTCTTGGGCCACCAAGGTATAAAAATAGCCGCGGGGCCCTGGCGCAGCGCAGTAACCCAACCCCGTGGGCTCTGGCGAGGAGCAGCCCCACAGGGCCCCAGCTTCCAGGAAAGTGCGGTGCCGTGCCCCGTGCCGGCCTAACCTTCGGGAGGCTTTGGCCGGGGCGGGGGACGCAGGCTGTGCTATAGATAACCCCCAGGCTCCGAGGGGTGACAGCTGATGAACCGCAGAGGCATCCGATGAGCTCAGCTGGGTTTTTGGCTGCCCCCCCCAACACACCCTGCCGGGCTCCCAGATTGGGTAGCGAGGGGCTAAATTTGGGCTGCCCTGTTGCTGCGAGCTGCGGGGCACTCGCTGGGAGGAGCAGGGGATGGGGAGCGGGGATCCTGCCTCCCGGGGGGGCTCTGTCCCGCAGCGCTGGGGACGGGGAGCGTGGCTGGGGTCTCCTTGGGTGCACTCCTGGGTGCCCTGGGGCTGGCAGCCCGTCTGACGGCATCTCCCTCCTTCTCCCCGCAGGCCCTGTGCGGCTGCACCGTGAACATTCCCACCATCGACGGGAGGGTGATCCCGCTGCCCTGCAACGACATCATCAAGCCGGGCACAGTGAAGAGACTGCGCGGGGAAGGGCTGCCCTTCCCCAAGGCCCCCAACCAGCGAGGAGACTTGATCGTGGAGTTCAAAATCCGCTTCCCAGACAGAATAGCTCCCCAGACGAGACAGATCCTCAAGCAGCACCTCCCGTGCTCCTAGAGCCCCGGGGACTCTTCTCCAAGCAGCAATACTCCAAACGCACGTGCCGCAGCATCCGGCCCACACGGAGCAGAGGTGCCAGAGCACTTTCAAATGCAAAAAAAACACTTTTCTTCCCCAAAAGTCCCATCCATCCCTCCCACCCCTTCCCCTCTCAGCCTGTTTTCTACTCCAGTGGCGGGGGAGCGCTGAGCGCAGGCTCCTGCCCTCTCAGCTCTCCTCGCTGCCAGCCTTTTTTTTGTTTCGTTTTGTTTTTCTAGAGGTCCAGCTTTGCTGCCTTGCACAAGCGAGCGGCACGGGCTGTTTGCCCGGGGAGGTGCATCACTTTGTGGTTTTTGTGTCACCTGCTTTTCAAGCCAACCCTCTGACTAGAGGATGGGCTCGTAGGGGTTAAGCGCAGTGTAAATAGGACTTCACCGGATCTCACATCCCCCCGTGTTAGTTTTCTCCTCCCCTCTTTGATACTTGCTGCTGTTCGGGGTCCCGGCTGTACCGAGGTGCCAAGGAAACTCCTGAGCGCGTACGGCCAAGGGACTGCTCCTGCGCGCGGTGGCCACTGTAGCTGGACCGTTTCTAACCGGGGACCACGGTACCTAGTCCTACTGCGGTCCACTCTCCTGTGCCAAGACCACCACCGAGCATCACCTGTGCCAATCGACAGAGCTCAAAGCACTTGGGGATGGTCCCTTCCAGCCTCCTGCCCCCGCTGTCCCACGCTCCTGCTGCCGGCTGGGGGGGACAGGGGAGCTCAGGGTGGGAGCTTTCTTGTTCAGATGTGTTGAGTTTGCATTGCTGCTTTTTTTTTATACATATATTTAGCTTGTTAGGTAAACTCCGTAAGGGTTTGCTCTGCCCGTTTTGGGTTTCCTGGAGTGGTTCACCCCGACTTTTGGGGCTCAGCTCAGCCATACCAACATCATGCCTGTGAGAACATAGTATGTGTGTAGCACAAGTCTGGGTGCAAAAGCAGAGCCAAGCGTCAGCAGAGCTGTGGTTTTGACAAGCATTTGAGTTCAACCTTAGGGATTTTCTTAGGAAGAGAAAGGCACGTGTATATATTTTTCTACAGGGACGTTTAATTCAGGAGGTAATTCTGGGTGTTTTGGTGGAGCTGGAAGGAGCATGAGGCAATCTGCTTGGTGGTTTTGTTTTTAAATGCTGTATTTTTTTAAAAAACTTTGGATTTCCATCAGGAGAATTTTTATATTTCTTACCTTTCTCGGTCAACTCTGCCTCTTGCCAGTTTTTCCCAGGAGGGGTCCTGCAGAACCGGCAGCACAGCGACCTGGCTCTGTATGGCTCTTCCACCACCTCAGCTCCGCATCTCCAGCCCGACCAGCACCGAGAAAGCCAAAACACCTCCTCCTCCTCCCCAGGCATCCTTTTTATAAAGAAAAATCAATGACTTGAAATAGGGGTCCCTGGGGAGGGGGTTCAGCTCACAGCAAGGCGCCCGCCGAGCTGGTGTGGGGTGTATAGCTGTACAGTGCATCATACACGGCGGGAGGACGGCCTGTGCCACAGCCAGGGCACGGGGAGAGGAGACCTCTTAAATTAAATTAAAGCACTGCTTAGTTTTGTGACCAGTTTGAATTCAGGTTAGGGCACGACGCCTTTTCCCTCCGCCGTTCCCTGTGGAGTTCGATGTACGGAAACCTGGTGGACACTGATGGAGTGAGAAGACAGGTCAGCACGCAGATGCAAGCTGCTTTGTTTTTCTCAGTTTCAATGAGACCTGAATGTTTTATAGTGGTTCTTTTTTTTTTGTATTTTTTTTTTTTTGTAATGTCAGTATTGAGAGAAAAATAAAGTATTCTAAAAAATATTAACTCCTTGGTGTGCACTGCGACGGGAGACCCAGGAGCTGTGGTTGCCCTGGTGCAGGTGGTGGGGCTGGGGAAGGGGCTCAGATCCCCTCCCGTTAGTGCTGGGGGGACCCCATTTTAGGGCTCTGCATCCCTTCAGGGCTCCCAAAACACAACCAACATGGGCAGGGGAGTGCGAGTCCAGCCAAGATACCACGGGGATGGAGGCCAGGGTGGGCAAGGAGGGGCTGCGGGCAGTGGGTTGCTGTGGCCGGGGCGACGAAGGGGTCTTCTTGCTGGTGGGGGCTGCCCAGGGACCCAGCTCCTCTCAGAGATCCTTGTAGGCCTTCAGCCCCAGACGGTGGGCAGAAACCCCCCAGCGGGGGCTGACGATGCTGACGGGGCTGCCATGTGGCTGGGGTGCCCATAGGGCAGCTGCAGCTGGCCCAGCGCCGTGGTGGGGCTGTGGGGACCGGGGCCACAAGAGCACGGCCATGGCCTGCCCTCTGGTGGCAGGAGACAGCGGCTGGGGGACAGGTGGGGTGCTGCAGGAGGGGCCCCACTAGAATCAAGATCAGAAGAGACCTTCAAGGTCATCTGGTTCAACCACCCCCCAACCACCGTCACCCACCAAACCCTGTCCCCAAGCACCACGTCCAACCTTTCCTTGAACAGCCCCAGGGATGGTGATGCCACCCCTTGCTGGGCACTGCATCCCAGTGCCTGACGCTCTTTCTGAGACGAAATGTCTCCTCGTTTCCATCCTGAACCTCCCCTGGCACAATCCGATGCCATTCCCTCTGGTCCTACTGTGGGGCCAGGCCCTAGACCCAGCGCCTTGCCCCCCGTGCTGCACACACCGGGCTGGGCCAGGGCCGGGGGGGCGTTGTGTGGACCCTGGTGGGGCTGAGCTGTAGGGCTGGGGCACCACAGACACGGCTGTAGGGCCGCAGGGGCAGGACAAGGAACTGCCACCCATGGTGGCAATAAAGGGGCCCAAGCAAGCTCCCTCTCAGGGGCTACCCCCAGCGTCCATACGCTGCTCCAGGGCAGAGGCAGATGCTCCTGGAGCTCCCCTGAGGGCTGTCCCCATCAGGAGCCACATCCCAGAGGAGACAGAGGAGTGGTTCCAGCCCTCCTGCTGGATTTAAATGTGCTAATTAAATTGCAATTAGGAGAGGAGGCAGGGAACCTCATGCTCCCAGGAGCTGGGACGCACACACCACCACCCCTCTGCCTCCTGCCCGTCTGCACAGCCCACAGAGACGTGGGGCTGGATCTGCCACCAGCAGGGACAAAGCCCAGGGACTGGGGGTGACGTCCCCAAACCCACCCCCTGACAGAGCTTGGCAAAGCTTTTGTGCATCCTGCAGAGCTCCTGCTGCGGAACAGCCCTTTTCTCCTCGCCAGGTGGCTGACAGCAAACAGAGAGCATCAGCACAGCCCCATGAGCTGGCAGCCTCTTCCCCATGTCACTGAAGCAAGGTGGTGTGAGGACAGGAGAGGCACGGTGCTGGCAGTCGGCTCTGAACTAGGACAGACCACCCGAGCAGAGGCTGCCCAGGCTCCCCCGGGGCTCCTGTGCCCTCTTAGCACAGCCTCCAGCAGGTGGTTGTGCTATTTAAGCAGTGCTCTCGATTTCAGTTTCTCCCCACAAGCCCCCTTTCTCCTGGACAGCCCCATCCTTTGGCCATGGTGAGACTCCCCTCACCCCTTTTTATCCTCCCTTTAAGCCTTGGTAGGCTGATGGAGCTCGTCTACAACTGAGAGGCTTCCGGACCAAAACTCCCATCGCTTGGGCCCACCACAGGGCCTTTCTCCTGCTGTGGGAGAAGTCACCTCAAGACCCCTGGGGGATCCCTTCTGCCTGTTTCATCCAGTTTATCATCTTTGCAGAAACCTTCAATTCCTGCAGCCCTCTAGAAGCAGACAGCACACATCCGTACTCTGTGCCAAGACCCGTTGTCCTCTGGTTCAGGGCTGGGCCGCATGCGGCCTGCAGCATTGCTCCTGTGTTTAAACACGTCTTCCCTCACCCAGCTCTACTTCCCCAGCACCGCTAAATCCAGCCCCAAGCTGGACAATCCAGGCAGATGGCGAAGGGTTCCCCACATACCTGCTGCGTGTTCAAGTCAGGCAGAGAAAGGAGAATCAAATTCAGCCAGCTGCATTTGCTGCGACTGCTCAGGGCAAGAGCAGCATGCAGCTCCCAGCCTTGGGGGTCAAAGGCACGCACCAAGGCACTGAGCTGAAGCTGTGTTCACCACACTTCGAGCTGGTGCTTGCATGCCACCCTGCAGCTTGTGAACGTGCAGGCACACAGAGCCTCTTTTACCTGTTTTAAAGCCAGACCCCGCACAAAACAAAGTGGAAGTGAAAAGTAACCATGGTGAACAGGAGGCTCCCTGTCTTTTCATGGAATTCAGGGCTGAGCCCAAACACCACGCAGCGCAAGTAGGCTCACGGGTACAGGCTCACAGCTGCTCTTCCTGCTGCAGCACTGCCTGTCAGCTGGCCATGCACCTTCTAAGAGCATCTCTGCTCTTGCTTCACCTGCCTCCAGCCATGGGGGAATGAGCACACGCACCAGGATAGGGCAGGAGGTGCCAGCTCGCAGACCGAGGGCTCCTCTCGCATGAAACGCTAAGTACAGTAGCACATCCTTCACTTCAGAGAAGGGAAAATAAATCAAGGAATGGGCCAGGAAGCTAGAAGAAGTTGAAGGAAAAGCACAAGAATATGATCTAAACCTGACTACTGAGTAAAAGGCACAATAAGGCCAAACTGACAGCAAAGAACCGAACCTTTCATCAGAAGCCCACAGCGACACACAAATGATTTCTGCAGAAAGGGGAAATTGCTCTGCAGAACCTGACAAACACTGCTGCTACAGCATCAGAGGAAGCTCCTGTTCCCAAACCACACTCAGGTCACACTGCACCAGACTCCAGAGACAGCCCGGGAACTCTCTCATGCCTGCCTTCAGGCAGGGTGGATGAAAGGGGGATTTCTGAAGGAGCCCTGTGCTGCACAGGAGTGAAAGCAGCAGGACACAACTCATGGCCAGCATCAGAGAAGCAGCACCAGATACCTGCCGCTGGCAGGAGGGTTTACTCAGTGCCTACTGCCAGGTTATGGCACATGAGAGATCATCCGACCAGTTTCTTCTGTTAACATGAGCTAAGAGACGTATGAACAGAAAGCAACCTCACACGCTCCAGGGAAATGCACAAAACAGACAAGAGGGGTAGCTGAGGAGCGCTCAGACAGCAAGTGACACATGGGGTTTGCAGAGTCAGCACTACAGATGCTGCAGCAGTACCACAAAAAGGAATTGCCAGGGGCCTGGCTAGAGTTTTGTGGGATTTTTATTATTTTTTTTTATTATTTTTTGTGGTTTTTTTTTTTTAATACAGGCTAGCGTTGTACCCTTTGCTAAAGCTGCTGATTCTGCCACATAAACTAGAACAGAAATTTCTCAGAAATTAAGTCAGTTCCCCTCCTTGTTAATTCACTGTCTGCCTCCCAACTGAACATCGGTCTGTATTTGTGTGTTTGCAGAAAACATTCCCTGTACAAAGTCTGACGTGCAGCTACACTGTTCTGACTGAGGAATGAAGAAGCCGAGAGTCCACTGAACATCGGATTTTCCCTGTACAACGTGGCCTGATTTGGAGTTTGGTCCAATGAGGACAGCGAGTTAACCGTAGAGATCGTCGTCATTGTCTTCACTGTACACGTTGCCCCCGCTGCCACCTCCTGTGCCTTGGCTGGGACCAGCGCCTCCCTGGTTTCCTGATGGGAACCTGCAGGCAGCAGTGAAAAAGGGGAGAGATGCTCTTCAGAAGCTTCCTCACAGCTCAGCACAATCCCCTCCCTCCACACCAGCTCCCGGGTGCCAAGTAAGAAAGGGGAGAAGTGTGGTGAAGCCTTATGGGAGGTCAGGCAAAGGCTTACACTGCTGCCAGATATTGCTTGCATTATCTAAAGGAAAATGGGCTGATGGGCTTCAGGAGCACTAAGAGCAGCTACAACTGACCTGCAGCACAGCCTGTACCACTGTGTGCTCAGCTGGCTGCTGCACACACTGGGGAGAACCAGAAAACACGGCGGAAGAGGGGATTGTTACCCAGAGGACGGCAAAGCTGCCCTCGGTGCTCTGCTTCTAGGGCTAGCTGAGCCATGCTGCCTTCCCCGCCTCCCTCACGGTTACCTGAAGCTGCCAAAGCCACGGCTCTGCTGTAGAGTCTGTGCAAACATCTCGTATTTCCTGATGTCATTGTCACTGACAGAGCGGCGAGCAAAGCGCATGGCCTCCTCAAAGTGATCTCTGCGTATCTCAGGAACCGGGTCGTCCTCCTCCACCTCCTGCAGTGGGACAGAGGGCTCAGGTGAGCTGTGGGCAGCCCGACACCTGCCCACAGCCCCCCTCTGGGTCAGGACGCAACAACACTCGCCAAGGCAGGGGCTAGGGAGGGATGGTGCAGCAGACTGAGTCACAGCTGCAGCAGGGGCCTTCTGAGCAATGCCAGCAATGAGGCACAACAGGAGGCCCTCACCCTCCCACAAGAAGAGAACAAAGTGCTCCAGCTCAGTGCTCTGTGCTGAGCCTACTCGTCCTCATCTGAAGATTACAGAGAGGAACGCATCATCCCTCACCCACGGGCAGAGGTGGGCTGCCTCTCTCATGAGCAGGGAAAGCTGAGTGCCCCACTCACCATGGCAGAAGGGTTGGTCTGCCTCTCACGCTCTCGCCTGATCTCACTCTCGATGGACTCGCGGATGGCCAGTTTGCAGGCACGCTGGCAAATTTCTGTCAGGTCAGCCCCCGAAAAGCCGTTGGTCATCTTAGCTAGGAAATCCAGGTCAACATCCTAGGGAAAAACAACAGAGGCCTGTCCTTTACACCTTGCACTCCCAGGTGACAAAGAAGTGCCTTTAGATCCCGTGGTACCAAGGTGCTGCCTTAACTTTAATCAATTTTATAAAGATGGGCTGTTAAGGCTCTTGTTTCTGGTAAAAGTTAACCACGCACAAAGGGAGGCCACAATCCCCCCGATGACAGAAAGAGCTGCTACATGGCTACAAATGCCTCTGCACTGTTCACCTTCAAGAAGAAGCAGGCTGACTTTCAGATGTGATTTGCTCAGCTCTCAGCATTGGGAGTCAAATGAAACAGACTGGAAACAGAGATGGGGAGCATAAACAACTTCCTCTACTCCTTCCTGTCAACTGACAGGGTAATACTGCAACCTTCTTTAAACCTTTCCTTCCCAGCAGTACTTAAAAAAGTAGGAATGGCCTAAAAAAGTTTGCACACTCAACACCTGCTTTCCTCTGATTAACCCTATGAGTTTCGTTATTGCCTACTCACCAGGCAAGGGACAGAACTCTTGCCTATGAAAGAGCTCAGCAACAATTAACTGCAATGGTTCCTCTTCGATTTCCATTTCCCACCCCCGTTTTCTACATTTATTTTTCTTTCAGAGTACAAGAATCTCCTCCATCTTGCCATAACAGGTGTTCCTGTTCCTGCACTGTGGGCAGAACTCTACTATGTGACAAAGACCTGCTGTGCTGACACGCTGATATCTAGCTGCGTTGGTACCTTGTTTTAGAACTCAAGCCTCCCCCTATCTCTGCCATCTATTTCCATTCTTCAGGGATGGAAGCTTTCACAGCTCTGCAGTGCGTGTTGCAGTCCCCAGCACTCCTCTCTGTCCCCAGCTCCTGAGGAGCACATGCAGGGCACTGCAAAACCAACTCAGGTACAGTCACGGCACAGATCCTACCTTAGCAACTGGTGATTTCCTCAGGTTGGCCTTAAGAATAGCGACCCGGGACTTCTCGTCAGGCAGGGGGATGTAGATGAGTTGATCCAGGCGGCCAGGGCGCAAGATGGCTGGGTCGATGATGTCTGGCCTGTTGGTGGCACCGATGATGAAGACGTTCTTCTTGGTGGACATGCCGTCCATCTCTGTCAGGATCTGGTTGATGACACGGTCTGCGGCACCGCCACCATCTCCGATATTCCCACCTCGAGCCTTTGCGATGGAGTCCAGCTCATCAAAGAAGAGCACACAAGGGGCTGCTTGGCGGGCCTGACCAAGGCAAACAGAAACAATTAGTCCCTGTTAAACAACACCAGGCAAGGAGCACGCTGATTTCACCCTAGGCACACCCTAAAATTACAGCAGCTCAGAGGTGTACCAGGGCACTACTGCCTCAAGGACAGCTCAGAGGAGCTGCTCTAGAAACCCTCAATTAAATTCTGAGTAACAAGGTGAATTTCCCCAAAACAGAGAACACTGCAGAGCAAGCAGCAGTGTGGTAACTCTAATACCAAGAGGGAAAGCTGGAACCAATCTGCCAGGACCAAGCTCTCCCAGCAAGATCTGGGGATGTCAGTTGGTTGTGTAGGCACTGGGGCATTCATAGTCACAACGTATCAAATAGAAGGGGCAAATCCAGTCCATCTTCAGCTACCTAACGGGTAATTACAGGCAAAAGGAGTCAGGTCCTTCTTTGAGGTGCGCTGTGGAAATGGGTGCAAACTGCTGCAAAGAAAATTCCTGTCAGAAATAAGGAAAAAAAGCTTTATAATCAGAGAGTTCTAACATTAACACATAGGCCCAGAGGTCAGGAATTCTCCATCCCTGGTTGGTGCTAACATGCTAATGCACTGATCAACTAATACACACGAGAACCTCACACACACAAACCAGACTTCCTGCTCCTGTTATCTTCCTGCTCTGGACAAACAGTTGCAGCAGATGGCCTCTGAGGTTCCCTTCCAACCTACATTTTCCCCTCTCCTTCTCCTTCCTGCTTTGTTCTTCCAGAAGCTTCCCTGACCACAACAGTGAGGATTCCCAATGTAACCCCTATGTGGGACTGGAGCCAACACTATCTACAGGGAACTGGGCAGCAGGAGTGGAACTCCTTTCTGCACCATGCATATTGCAGGACAAGACCCTGAAAGATGTTTTGAAAATCTGTAGAAGTTAATAGCTAACGAGATGTCAGAGTTTTCAAGGCATGTTGAGGATATTTATGTCACTCTAATGCCAGCCTTATGGCTAAGGCGCTAGCACATTTATCATTCTGTAACGAAAGATGCAAACTGTAGTGGGAGAAAGAACATATAATTAGCTATGTTCCCAAAGAGGATTAAATCCCTAACATCAGGAAAGCAGCCTCTGCTCACACTGCAAGTGGGGCCAACACACACGCACAGAATAAACACAAATAAGAACTGGGCCAGTAAGACAGGCACAGCGGAGATGATGTTCTGGGGGTATCTCAGCACAAACAGGGAGCAGAAGAAACACTTTACCTTGTCAAAGATCTCGCGCACGTTGGCTTCAGACTCTCCAAACCACATGGTGAGCAATTCTGGGCCCTTGATGGAAATGAAGTTTGCCTGGCATTCGTTGGCAATGGCTTTGGCCAGAAGTGTCTTACCACAGCCAGGTGGCCCATAGAACAGAACCCCTTTTGATGGAGTCATGCCAAATTTGAGGAACTTGTCTGGGTGCTCCACAGGATACTACGGGAGGAAACAACAACAAAGAATTCTCGTGATGAGCCAGAAGAAGCCTGCACCTTGTTCCTACCAGAAACAGTATCCGAGATTTCTAGTGAGTTAAACACAAGTTTCTGCTGCTCAGGGCCACTACAGATTTTAGATGAGAACTGGTTCAAAAAGCACCACAGCTCAATTGTAAAGCTGCCCTAAAGCGCCTATGTATCCCTAAGAACTATTCACCAGTGTGGGTAGTTTTCCAGTACACTTAACCCCAGCTTCGTTCTGCCCTGCAGAAGCAAAAGGGAACAGCTCATTATCCAACCCAGTCAGCTCTGCCCTCCAGAGACACGCAAGGTGCCTGATGCATTTATCCTCAGAAGCAAGGTCAGAGCTAGGTGATGGTTTAACGCCAGAAAATTAGACTCAAATTAGATTTCTATTTATTTATTATTAACTCACAGACAGGTTGCCTCTATAGTGACAACTGAGAGCAGGGATGTATCAGAAAGAACCCATCCTGATGCAGACACCAGAAGTTTCCACAGACATTCATGACTTTTTGTCTCCCTTCACAGAAGGCTTCACAATTATTTTTCACCTGTCTCAATGGTAACACCAATAAAAAACCCTTTGGAAGCTCACTGCATGAGGATCTTTGTTCACCTTCTGGCAGACAGGTGTAACAGGATTCTCAACAATGGCCCCATTGCTGGCTGCCACCTATGAGAGGCAGAACTACTGCATTTCTGAATTAAGCACAAGACCCATGATAGATATCACCGTACACTCAACTAAGGAAAGTCTGACACTGCTTCCCATCACCTTCCTCTCCCTAGGTTCACTAAGATGGAACACCATGGTATTTTCAGTCCATTACAAGCAGTTATCATGAAAACTGCGTTTTCCCTGTTCACAGTCCAAACAGGAATATGAAGAGGCTCTGGAGTTTACCAGAATAATTATTACTTAAGCTAAGCAAAAAATCAGCTGTAAACTCTTACCTGTACAAGTTCCTGGAGTTCTCTCTTTACATCTTCTAGACCACCAATATCTTCCCAGGTAACTTGTGGCACCTCTACCACAGTCTCCCGAAGAGCAGAAGGGTTGCTCTGACTCAGAGCCCACTGTCATTAGAAGAAACCGTATTAAATAATGCTATCGTGTCATCTTCACATGCTTCAGATAAACAATTAGACAAAAGCAAGGGACAATCTTGCATTACCCTGAAGTCATCCATAGTCACGGCCAGTGAGTTCATCACTTCAGCATCAATGGTTTCATCTTCTAGGTCTATGAGATCCATCTTCTTTCTGATAGCCTGAAGAGCAGCTTCTGAGCAAAGAGCAGCCAAGTCAGCACCAACATGTCCATGGGTCTCGTTTGCCACCTGAAAGCAAAGCACTGACTATGACTCACAGTGACACAAGCAAGCACTCTGCATGCTCTGGTGACTCACTCGGAGGTGCAGTGAAACTCTGAGGACAGAAACATCAGTGTTCCACTGTGGTTTCAGGAGACAAGTGCCACCTCATATTTAACAGGCAGAGACACTGCTGTTCCACCTCCCACTTGAGATCAAAGCTGCAACTGGAATTCAGATGGCACAACACAGAACAGTAACCCCAAGACTGGAGTTCTTCATTCAGGACAGAAGTAACAGGAACCAACTGAGTTTACGTGTGGTATCCCATGTCACTACAACAGTCACTCACCTCCTTGAGAGCTGTTTTAGGGTTACTAGTAGAAAACCACAGCAAACAAATCCAGGAGGACAGTAGCAAGGCACATACAGACTGTATTGATACACAATTGTTTCTCTTAGCCATGCCACTTTCAACTAGTGATAAAGGATTTTTGGTCACTGGTAAACTAGTTGGAAGGAAGCCCAGAGATCACATGTTCACCCACTTTCACATTGTCCTAAATGAGCAAATACATTTATACCATCAAAGCCACAACAACTCTGCCACAAAACACAGCACCAGTTAAGGTTAGCATGCAGAGACAAGCTTTCCCAACAGCATTCTGCTCACCTGTTCCAGATCCACATCATCAGCCAGTTTCATATTTTTTGTGTGGATCTGCAGGATCTCCAGGCGCCCAGTGGCATCTGGGATGCCAATATCTACCTCTCTGTCAAAACGACCTGGGGAGTACAAAACGTATGTTGAGCTGCTCAATCTGCAAACCAAAGAAGCTGCAGTTGCTGTCTTCTTCTGACTGAATGACAGAATGACAAGCCACAGAGACGTAATTTCAGAAAGTGCCAGAGTTTTGGGTTTCTCTACAGCATCTATCAGCATAGTTTCATAGTCAGTTCAGAGAAGGAAGAAAGGCCTTAGCCATTTTGGAAAAGTGGAACTACTGTATTAACTAGACTTCAAGACTACAAAAAGCAGAGTACTACAGGTTTAGCAACATTTTCCAAGCTTCATTTGTAGGAAAGAATACTTCCCTTAACCAACACACCATGAGGCATTTGTGTTTACTTCCACCTTTGTGTCCTCAGTATAAGAGTATGCAAATGCTGAGAGATCTATTTAGTTTTTTAGAACTTCCTACAGTAATCATTACAGCAAAACGCAGGTTGTGAAAGAAAAAACTGCCCCATTATCTGGGGAGGCAAGTCACATATATATTACTGCAGTATTAGTTTAGGTACATACACCTATCATTTGCCTCTAGTCATGCCTCTACACATTGAAGATGCCATTTTCTCCTGCAAACTTGACAGGTTTGCTGTTACACACTTTACCAACTGCTCATACACTAGACATTCATTCATACTGCAGAACTTTGAAAACATGGAGCTTAGGAATTACCAGACTCCTCATTACTAAAAAGGAAAGCAGACAATTCTTCTGCAACCTGAGGTGCACACATTCCCTCAAGCAGTCTTTTACTCCTTCAGTGTGTCCTCACCTCACATGATTTCAAAGTATTTTTGTTACAAGTTCTAACCTAATAAAACAGAAAATTATATCAAAGGCCAGAAGCTGAGAAATTACAAAGCAGCAGCTAGACACAAGTCAATAGTCTATGAAACACACAGAAGACATTTAAGAGTAATTTCTGCTCAATCTTTCCAAGGCCCCTGAAGCATAGTCTGCAACAAAGCATTTGTTTGTATTGGGTTTACGTGGCATGGGCTTGGTAGCAGGGGGGTTTCAGGGGTGGCCTCTGTGAGCAGAACGCAGCAGCTGTCCCATGGCATAGAGGAGCCAGCTCTAGATCCTCTGAAAGGGATCTGAGCCAATAAGCAATGTTGTTTGTGCCTCTGGGAGAGCACATTTAAGAAAAGAGGAAAAAATGATTCGGGGAGGACACAGAAGAAGGTGGATATGGGAAGGAGTGTGTTTTTCATCTGCTTCTCCACTTTTTAGTTTTTCACAGTGCTAATCTGCTAGTGCTAGGCACTAATTACTAATCTCCCTATGCCGAGTCCGTTTTGCCCATTAAGATAATTGGTGAACGATCTCCCTGTCCTTATCTCAAGCCTTGAGCCCTTTCCTTCATATTTTCTCTCGCTTTTCCTTTGAGGTGAGGGGGAGTGAGAGAGCAGCCGTGGAGAAGCTCAGCTGCCTATCAGGGTAAAAACACCACAGTGATACAGAAAAGAGTTGAGAATCCTGGTTACCAAATCGCCTGAGTGCTGGGTCAATGCTGTTAGGTCTGTTGGTAGCTGCCATAACGATCACATGTGCTCTCTGTTTCAGTCCATCCATAAGAGTCAACAGCTGAGACACTATGCGACGTTCCACCTCTCCATGCGTCTACAGAGAGACAAAACAATTATTAGACTAAAAGCTTTACAGCACAGGAGCTGGACATCAGAGCCACAAGCTGCTAACAAGCATTGTGAAGAAGATTCTTCTCACACCTGGCTGAGTTCAAGCATTAGCTGCTGCTTTACCCTAAACTCAGACAAGAGATTAATGTCAGCTGCTAATTAAAAGGGTGTACGGACACTTCTTTACATCCTACAGGGTATCTTTACCTTCTCTCTCTTAGGAGCAATGGCATCCAGCTCATCAATGAAGATGATGGCAGGAGCGTTCTTTTCTGCTTCTTCAAATGCTTTCCTCAGGTTGCTCTCAGACTCACCAGCCAGCTTGCTCATGATCTCAGGACCTGAAAAATAGCAGCAATGTGGCACCCCAAAGAGACACAGCTAGCCCCGAGGCATGTAGATGATTTTTTAAGTACAACATTTATATGGGAGAATCTACATTCCAAGCCGAAGCAAACACTATCAACCAAGTTCACTAAATTTGCAGCTGAACAGGCAAGAACAGAATGAGGAATTACTTTCTATCATTATTCTGGTGTGTTCAGTTTACTCTAACAGAATGCAGTGCTAGTCAGTGAGCTACCTTTAGCTGCCTCTTTCCTTACCCTATTTCACACTTGGTGAGCTTCTCTGTAACGTGCCACCACACACTGTTAATGCCAGTCCTAGCTTGCAAGAGAAGCAATCAAATTATATGGTGTTAAATTACCAGAATAGGGAAGGAAAAAGCTGTAAGATACTGAAGCTGTCTTTAGATTGCATGCATTACATGGGCACACATTTACCTCTACACGATCCTATAAATGAGTTCAAAAACTGAAATAAAACTAACAAGCCCCCAAAAAAAAACAGCCTGACAAAAAAAATACCACAACCTCCCATCAAAGTGTAAAAAAAAAAATAAAAATTGAGTAAAAACACATCAACCCCAGAAGGAACAACAATCCCCTGAGACTTCCTACATCTGCTGACCTTAATGTTTAGGGATCTATCTATTCTGTTTAGATTTTTCCATCATGATGATGGGAGTGGTCACAAAGACAAAGCAAGCTTCTTCTAAAAGATCTGAGGAAAAGAAACCTCAACCTCAGGATGCAAAGCTGCTACAGCTGACTGAAGTGAACCAGCTGCAGAGCCACGGGCGTGGGCAGGTACCACACTGTTTCAATTCAAGTAACTCACCGATTCATACCAGTTCTGCCTACAGCACTGCCTGCAGCTGCAGGCTTGGGCCAAGCACACAGAGAACGCATCACTAATTCTGACAATGAGCGTTACTTTTATTATGCACCAGAAGTACAAGTATCTAAAGAAAAGGCTGGCTTATTAGCATACTGTGACACCTTCCACAGACTTAGGAAGTAGATGACAAGGGTGACATACGGTTAGGAACAGCCCATTTACTTCTGACATCCTGAGATAAAAAGCAAGGCAGTTCCCTACTGCTGGTCTCAGCTATGCTGTGCTGTACAATCCACTGCTTTCACGTTCATGGTTCAGATTGAAATCAGGGAAGAAGAGCAGTGGTCCTCAAGTACAAACATTTGGTTATTCCAGCACTGATTGCAGAACAGGTCAGAAAAGCAGCGAGGAAAAATCAGAATCTGGTCTTCAGTGGCCATAAACCATTATCTACCTCAACTGCTACAGGTGAGATCAAACAATATGAGGTCCTGTCACTTCTAGCTAAGTTCCAAAGTAGCTTTCGGGAACGTTCCTCCCAGTTTAATGTTATGTGAAACAAAAGAGGTCTTGTGCTTCACTTAAGGAAAAAGAACTGCAGTGCAGACCAGCTTCTTTTCTGAATAAAACATTCTGGCAGCAACAGAAATGAGTGTTCTACGCCCATATAAAAAGAATAATCTCAATACTTCACTCCTAGCTCTGGCCTTACCAAAACACATGAATACTCAGCTAAACAGACTCCAAATTCCCACGTCACAAAACTGTCTTTCAACCACTGCTACAAAACAATCAACTTTAAGGACAGTGCCACTATGACAGATGCTTCCGCACAAGCGGCCTCTAAGTGTCCTCAGTGGGGCACTTGAAAGAGGTAAGAAAGGATGTCAGGGACACAGAGGTGTCTATAAGGTGGCCTTATCTAAACCATTCACTACCATTAGCTGAAAGAATGACCACACAGCAGGTCTGGGTCCAAAGCAGACACGAAGCTTACCATTAATCAGGAAGAAGAAGGCTCCAGTTTCATTGGCCACCGCTCGGGCAATCAGTGTTTTACCAGTGCCAGGAGGACCATACAGCAGGATGCCACGTGGAGGCTGGGGACAGAGGCAAGGGATTTAGGTGGTAAGCTAGTATCTTAGCTAGTATCTAGCTAGTATCTTAGGTGGTAAGCTAGTATTCCAAGCACTGGATAAAGCCAGTCCAAAACTGTGATGCAGGCTCATGCAACAACCGCCATCCAACCGTCAACACCCTGACTACTTTGCATGACACACAAACAAAAACCTTGCCAGTAACTGACAGCGATGATTCAAAGCATCACTCTGCTTTACAGATGTGCCAGCGTTTTAATCTGTGTCTAAAATGTAAGGAAAAACTCTCCTAATACCAGCATTTTTTAAAAAGTTACTTATTTCCCTCCAATAAGTCATAAACCTCCTGTATCAATGCCAAAAGCAAAGGCAACCTGCAGCATGCAGATGCTTACCTTCACCCCTATGGCCTTGAAGAGCGCAGGGTGTCGGAGGGGAAGTTCCACCATCTCTTTGATCTGAGCCAGCTGCTTCCGGCAGCCACCAATGTCATCGTAGCCCACCTCATTCAGTGACTCCTCTTCATCCTACCAGGAAGGAAAATTATTAAATATCTGGGTGGAGACAAGAGTTCAACAATCCCTTCCAGTTTACAGAACCAGGAATCTGGGCTATTGCTCATTGTTCCTTCTTGGCTGTTTTGAGATGCTTACTTTCAAGACTTCCTGGTTTCTTCTACAATTGTTTCGTAGCTCTGGCTCCCCAGATATACAATGGGAATTACCTGCATGTACCTAGACCTCACTGAAACCCAGCCTCTTGAGTGACAGCCTCTGCTGCTACAGACTCAAGCAGAAAACAAGCTGTGAGATCTTCTGGTGTGTTTAACCAATAAAAACAGACAACGAAGCCCAGTATAACATATACTTATTCCTTAAACTGCAAATGACATTTCTCAGTACTTGAAAAACCCTAGCTACCATACAGTTCTCAGATGCAGTGTTTTCTTTTGGGACTGACTCAAACTAACTGAGAATGCTGAAATTCAGACATGTGGATAAGACCAGCTGTAGTTAATTCTTCCAGTACAGCCCTACAGCAATCACTCTGCTCATGGGTGTTGAAATCTCTACTGTCCTTAGTTATCCGTAACCCAAGGCCACAATAAAATCATAAAATAACACAGCCTGGAATCTCAGAGAGGATTGAGCCAGAGCCCCACGGAGCCAGGACTACTATGTGAAGCAGGCTGCTCAGAGCCTGACTCTGTCAAGCACTGAAGGTCTCCAAAGCTGGAGATTTTTTCTCTCTCTAGGCTTTGCGGAAACCTTTTTCCTAACATCAACTGGAAGTTTCCCTTGACCCAGCTTCTGCAGTTGTCTCTAGTCCTGTCCCCAGGCAGAACCTTTGGAAGAACCCACTCATCTATACCTTTCCATCAGGCAGTTGCCAGAAAGCCTGCCCCTTCACCTTCCCTTCTCTAGCATAAAGCCATTCTCCCAGCCTCTCTTCATTTATTTTGACCTCCGGCTATCCATCATTTTGCTGGCCTTGGCTGAACTTGCTCCCAAATGCCTCTACTGTGTCCTGAAGAGCCCAAACAGAACTCATCCAGTGCCTCACAGCTGTCAAATAGAGATGAATTTTTCACAAGGCAACTTTATGAGGTATACAGCCACCTTAGCTCGTATCCCTGAAATTTCCTACTCTACAAAAGCAAGTAGCCAACTCCTGACAGACTAGTAACTCAAACTGCCTTAAACTTGGGATACTCAAGGCTACACACCTGAAGGAATTGAAATAAAATAAATAAAACTGTTTAGAGATTTCAAGTTTCTCATTCAAAAAGCATTAATCTCTTTCTCTTCACGTGGCATGAAATTTAGAGACACATTAAGTCCTCCCTGATCAACAGAACTTTGGGATTAAAAGATGCATCTGAGTCCAGCTTGAGATACCTAGAAGCAGATGCAAAAAACTAGCTGCTATCAAATTGTACCATTTTCTCAGCAAACGTAAACATTAGTCTTATCTCAGTGTCTGAGGAAGGATGCTGGAAGCACATTTCTCCCGCTACCTTAAGCAGCAGCTCATCTCCTGAAACCAGAGCTCCTAACCAGAACATTCAATACACAAAATGGCAAACCAGGAACTGCAACTCTGCTGCTCTCCAGGACTGTCACAGAAACAGATTTCAGTGGACAGAGTGGATGCAGGACAGGAACTGCATGGCAGGATTCAGCTCACCTCTCGTTTGATGGGCTCTCCTTCACAATGGATCACTGTGTCCGGAGCCACTATGCAATAGGGACTTGGATCTGTCTCCACCACTTTGAATTCCACCGCACGCATTCCTCCACGCACCAAGAAGATGTCACCTGGAAAATCCCACATTTCAGTAGCCTGCTGCAGCTGATGTCTGCAAAATGTCAACCCTTGTACTACCAGCAGCCATAGTGGATAAGGAAGTAGGTTACACATGCATATGTCACTGGCATTTTTAACACTGCTCTACATTTTAGACTCAAGAGCTGCATGTACTATGTGACTACCAGAGCACTGTTTAGATCTGCAGCAGTTAAACTTTTCAAATTTCATCCAGAAACAAACAGCAAACGAGCGAAAAGAATTCTCTGCCTAAATACCAAACAAAGGTGATTAATCACATGCATTTCCCATTCAGCTCCAATTCAACTGTTCTGGAACAATTTTATTAAAAAACTTCCTAAAAATAATTCAGATGTGTAGTTTAGGAAAAAAAATGTTCAAACTGGTTTACAATTTGTGTTTGATCAGCTGCCTAGGCACAAACTAAAGTCAAGCAGCCCCGATCTTTTGAAACAGGCTAAGAATAGGGTCCAGGAGTAAGATGCTCAAGTTTTTCCTATCTCCTTTAGAAACTAGCTACTGCTTTACAAAAGAGGTGCCTGCCTCCAGTGTACAGCCCGGAGACAGTAAATGGTGCAACCACAAGTGAAAAGTCATGAGACAGGAGAAACCAAAGCCAGACTGAAATGTCAAACCACCCTGAGATACAAAAAGCTTTCAAGAAGTTTGCAGAGCAACATGAGACTTGATCCCCAAAACAGTTTTCTTCAATCAGCTCACAAACTGTCCCATTTTGACTCGTAGTGCCTTGTGCTAAAGCACAGCAACAGCTGACTGTTTCATTAGAGAACTTCTCTCTAGACACCATCTGCATACTGGTTTTGCTAATACTGCTCCAAAGAAGTGACTTTCAGAGTGGCTGTTCCAATCTGCACAGAGACATGCGAAGTGCAACCTTGAATGTCGTACTCCTGTCTACGGCCCTGAAGAGGGAAAACTCTAGCCAGAAGCACTAGAAGCAACCAGCGAAGAGGCAAAAAGCCCTAACATAATAAAAACTGATTTGGAAGTGGTTATCATAAATTGCTATTAGTTACAGTAACCGCGTGTCTCCAGAAGAATAATACATAATACTGATTAAGACTCCTGGCTAAACTGGGCTACAGAAGCTGGAGAGCTTCATTCAACTTGTGTTTATACTGTATTAGGACCTACTCGTTCCAGCAGAAGTGCTACTAGCTCAGCTGTACAAGTGCGTTTCATTTTCTAAGCACTCTCACAGTTATTAATTGAATTACTCTGAAGAAGTGAATTTAGTCAGTGCCAGCTGCTCTGTCCAACCAATTGATGAGCACACAGGCAAACACCCAATCCTTTCAAGTGGTAGCACGATAGCAGAGAATCTTATTAAACTAAGTTCTACCTAAGACTTCTCTAACACACTCCCATCCAATGTAGCAAGAAAAAAAAAAGAATACTCATGCTGCTGTGCCAGCCAGTAATAGGTATTACCCTTTCTTTTGAGGATTAGGGAAAATTGAATCAGAACAAGTAAAATCTCACTCTGACAGTCTGCTGCCTTGTTGAGATCTGTGCAAGTCCCCAGAAATTCTCTTTACCCAGTCCCAGGACTAGACCACAATCAGCAGCATCAGGACTGCAATAACATGCGCTATTACCTTTCCTTATGGGTCTGTACGCCTCCAGGAAGTATGGCTTGAGATAGACCTCAAACAGATTTCCCGTGATCCCTTCTACTGTGTCATCAATTGGCAGCACATGGATACGTTTGCCATATTTCACATCTGGGCAGGGCTGGATGCTGCAACAGAAGAAAACTCCAGTTACCCACATCATCCTCGATTTACACCTGAGTCTGGAAAAGGCAGTGATGTCCCTTCCCACTCCAGCACAACCACCAAAAAAGACTCTCCAGATGTGTGCTGAGACTTCTCACCTACCTAAGAACACTTCAGTGCTGACCAGGTAAATACTATGCTCAGCAGAGAACTAGTCTTCAGAACACACATCTTTCTTTACTCCTCTCAGCCCTATCCAGGCTGCTGGGGAGTTTCAGACTGTCTTCCTACTTCTGCCAGGGTGCCCCTCACCATCCCCAAAGCAAATTCAGAAATTACTAGTGCAGCCAAAAGACTTGAGAGAATTTTTGTTTCAACAAGGAGCTACTGCTGAACCAACAATAAGAGAAAGGGAGCCGGGGGTAACTTTTTTCCTTCATCTCTTCAACTTACTACAAGGAATAGAGCCCCCTGCTGCTGAACCCTGATTCAGACCAAAGGCTCTCAAAGTACCAAGCAGTGGTAATTGGCCTGCAGCCAGGCATCTGTCAATCCCACATTGTGGAGGATGACATTTAGGTTAAAGTCCTAAGGCCCTTTCTCGCTTTTTAAGTAAACACCACAGCTGTGACTTTACAGGATAGGCAAACAGCCTACCATAGTGATAGCTGAGTTATCTATCGAGCTGCAGCTGAGAGACAGAAAGCTTTTTTGCTAAGAAAAGCCTACAATGAACTGCAACTGAGCTTACTACTTTTTATAGGCCTCTCTGTTAGACTCATAAAAGATTAATTTACCACATGCTTTACGCAGAGGATACAGCAAAAGGGTAAAGGAAAAGATCAACTGTCCCAGAAGGAAAAGAGTTTACAGACCACGAGCAGGAAGTGATTAATGCATGAATCTGTATTTTGGCAGAGACCAGGCCACAGAATGTAAGACAATAAGTAATTAAAGATCAGCAAGAAAAAGTTATGAAGGCAAGAGGTGTCAAAGTTCTCTGACCCTTGCAACAAAGCTAATGTAATGCAATGCATCTGGAGGGCTGAAAACCACTATAGAAACAGTCCCAGCAGAAGAGGGGAGGGCAGAGGTTCAATGGTCACACTAGGAAAGACAGCAGCCTCATATTTTAAGGTAAGAATTCACCTTTACTTCACAGGGACTGGGTCAAAGTACTGTTCTGTTCCAACTCTGGCAGTGTTTAAATCTTGCATTTTCTAGGTTACAGCCTCACCCCTCCCTCTCCTCTACAAAGCTTGTATGAAACATATTTTACATTTAAAGATTAATCCAGGTATCAATCCAGGAAGAGAAGTGCCAGAAACTAGGTTCCAATTTTCCTAGATCATCTAGGATATTCCATATTAGGTAGATGTTCAGGAGGAGGAGCTGTCAGCCATTCCATATTTAAACCTGCAAATTAGCATTTTTGTGTTTCAGAAGTGCTCAGGCAGTTTTGCCCTACTCCTATCATAGAATGGAAACTGTTTTCTGTAATTCATCATGTGTACTTCAATGTTTTCTCACTATTTTCTTCAAGTGTTGCACAACAAAATTACTACTTGTAAAGCACTCCTAATTCAAAAATTACTTTTATAAGAAGAATTGAAATATAGATAACCTGAATATAACTTCCTTTGGGGATTTTTAATCTTGGTATTCAACTTATTCATGTTTCTGTCATTCATTCCTATCAAGTTTCAACTTCTGTATGCCACAAGGCAGCTTCATGCTTGAGCTAGATAATGTGAGATCAATTTTGATATTGCTTAATGCCTTCCACTGTTAACGGCATAAAGATCAGAAATTCAGATGCAAAAAACTTGTGAGTTCATCTGACAATGTAAAGTTGGGAAGAAAACTGACAACAGTGGAATACTTAAACTATTCAATTTAATGATGGGCCTGGGCTCATGAAAGTGCTGAAGAGACTTCAAGAATCTTTAGCATTGTTTTTTAGTATTAACCCCAACAGGTACACAGCCAGAAACACACCCAAAAGTTAACTGAGATCCCTGATGTAAGCCATGCACTTGAAAATATTTCTGAGGTCTCCTGTGGAAGACATAAGAACACTTCCTGCAGATCCTGTCTCTGTTACTGACTGAATGAATTCAGGGCCAGTGCAGAGGTTATTTAGACAACTCAGGGACACACAACAGTCAGCAAAGCAGTCCCCACCTGATCACATCACCCAGGCGCACTCTCAGGTTATTGCGAACAACCCTGTTCATGCGAATCTTCTCATCTGAGCAGGTATCATCTGACAGAACAATGCAGACTGCTTCTCTCCTCTTCTTTCCTTTTAGCAGAACAGTATCCCCTCTGAACAGTTGCAACTCATCCATTTTTGCCTATAAACAACAACAAGTTAGAGCAAACTTTTGACAAAACAAGAATTCAAATGTTTGAATGAGTTAGTTGACTTTGGAGAATTACATGTCAGAAGACATGAACTAAATCCACAAAGACACAGGATCCCACTACACTGGTCATGAGCTAATCCTAAAGCCAGACTAAGGGCTTAAACTCAACAGAATCTTAAAAGTTCAGCATCAAAATATATTTTAGTGTGGAAAAGTGCTCGAAAACAAGACAACCCACCTCCCTCACCTGTAACAGCTGCAGCTTCTTAAATAGTTAAGATTCATGTTGCAAAGTTAAATTTCAAGTTAACATACAGCAACAGCTTGCGTACAACCCAGATTAAATGCTTTGATTTTCCCTGATGACGCACCTGGGACAGTGACACAACACTGTTGTCTTCATTGATGGCTTCATCAACAATTAACCGATTGGGCCTGTTCTTCTGCTTCAGAATTGCAGTCGACAAGTCATCCGCTTTAGAACTGGGGAAGAAAACACAAGTTATGAGTCTAAGCGATACCACTACTCCCTCTCCAGCCACCCCCCTGCTTTGGTCTCTGTTTCATATAGGTTTTTGTTGTCACGTCTTTTAAAAACCACGCATGTTTGTAAGACAAAGGAGAATATTCTTCCCAGGCACCTGCTCCAGGTGTTCAAACCAGAATGCTTTCTGTGAGTAAATATTAACTACCTGACCAGCCTCAAATTGAAATAGCTGTCAAGCTATCCGTGTAAAGAAGTGGTCAGTGAGATGTTGCTGACTGTAAGATGTTTCGCCTAAAAGAATTAGTCAGACTCATCTGCAATCACATGTAACCACTGCAACCGAAACAAAAGTTTAAGTCTATTTGGTGACAAATCCCAGATAAATAGGGGAATTAAAGCACAATGTTACAGCTCCCCTGACAGGAAGAGCTGTAAGAGTTTAGCCTGCCAAGGGCTATTAGTTAAACCCAGAAAGCCAGTAGAAATATCCAAGTGTTCAGTAAAAATGTGATATATATATATTTTTAAGGATATAAGCACCTTCCTGCAACATCTTCATAGGAGTCACGACAGCTCTAGCCCACTACACCACAAGAAATGTGACATATAATTCGTTTGTCATGACAAAAATTGAGCAAAACAAACAGCAAGGAAAGGGAAGAAAGGCAGATTAAATCATTTCCTTCAAAATCTAATACAGCAAATTATTCATTTCATTAAAAAGGAATTAGAACCAAGAAGATCTTGGAAGTTGTACATCAGCCAATCAAAACAGTAAGGGACTGTTGGAACTTCCCTTGATAGGCGTCTGACTACTTTCTCAAAGTAGTCCACAAGTGCCAACATCTAAGGACATAACAGAAAATGATGCAGACTTTGGCTTGATCCTAACGAGACAAAACAAACAAGTAAAGAATACCTGTCTTTGTCCTAAGCGAGCAGCAAGCACCAGCAGAGCAGGAAGCTCTGAGGACAGCCATGCTGGCTGCACCCTCCGGCTCTGTTTAGCTCTTTGAAGGACAAAATAACCAGAAGAAATCCAACCCTGAGTGGAAGAGGCAGAGCAAGCAGCTGCACAGCATGATCACAGCGCGTTGCAGCAGAGCTTTGCTTAGCGTGTTCACTGCATCTTTTAGAGGTGTGACATACCTCCAGCGATGTTACCTGAGGTATCCCTCACACCCTCGAGACAGAAGTGTTTCCAAGACAGACTGTGCAGTATTGGCTCCTCTCTCCAAGGCTTCAAAAGAACAGGGGAACAATACTAGCCTAGGAGAACAGCCAGCTTGTTTCCAAAAGGTTTTCCAGCTTTGCATAAGCTCTAGTAGCTCAGGAAACATGGTGCAAATGAGGACAACCTTATTTTACGCAAACAAAACAAGGAGTTGTAAAACATGTCTTTCCAGGACCGCCAGCACTGGCCAAGTTACCTTTTTCCCTTTCTTCATTAAGAGTGCAATAGATAAGGAATTAACATCGTCAATGAGCATGTGAAGTGTTACGCATCTACTCTCGAAACCCAAGGGGAGACAAGGAAGTCTGCTGGACACATCCAGGAAGAAGCTCACAAATCTCATCCTCAAGTTATAACATGGTATTAGGAGAGTCCTAAAAGGGCTGGGATTTCCATGAAAAACTAACAGAGCACTAAGAAAACTGGAAGAAATAAACTGTCAGGTCCAATAGCATCTTGTGGTTAAAACAGTGGGCAGAAATAAAAAACTACTTGTAAGGACCATGCATCAACTCCTGGACACTGGAAATTAACTTAGCAGGTGCATTTAGAAAGTTGAACCAGGGGACACCAGCAAGCGACAATACTTCCATTTAGTTGAGAGGCTGAGTGCAATTCATACCCCTCCACACATGAGATGCAGATCCTAAGAGCTTCTGATAAGAAACCATTGCCAGAGTTTGGCTGCATAAACTGGCTCTGAAACCTAGCTCTCCCTCAGGACACGGAGATTGTAATGCAGCATAAAAAATGGACTGGGACTCCAGAGAAAAACAAATGGAAGAGGAATTGAGCAACAAGAAAAAGCTTTTTGACTAAAGCTTTCAATAAAGTAAAAGCTGTGTAAGAATTAGAGGGAAAAAAAAAAGTTCAGCAATCTTCCAGTGCACAGCAAGAGGTACATTTAGTTCTGCTGAACGTGAAAACAAAGTTTTAGTACTGAAGAACTGAATCCGCAGTTCCCTAAGTAAGAAGTGATGGCTGGATCAATGCTATCAGTACATTACTGCACTTAAAGCAATCGAAAAACTTGGGGGAATTGAGAAAGGAATAAAGGTATCCTGGAAACAGCACAAAGATACCTAAACGCTTGGGCTCAGCTTCAGTTCTCTGATCTAAGAGTTGTGCCGACAAAGAACCAAAACTGTTAAGAAATTACGTGGCAGCCACACAGGCAAGTGATGTTGTTTCTCCTGCAGACAAGTCTAAGGACTTTGACAGAATCTTCCTGGAGCAGCTGAGAACATTACCATCACCATTTGCCCTCGTTGCACTTCTCCTGGGGATTCCTCATGCAGTAACTGAAATGACAGAGCAAAATATGTCTGCGCCCTTCAGCCACACTCAGGCAACATCTACACAGCAGGGAAAGAGAGCCTCAACTGAAAATACTAAGCTGGAAAGCCTAAATCATGGGTTGTGATTCTCTTCTGCCAACTTTCCTATGCATGCTGGTAAACTTCACTGAGGGGTCAAGGCAGACAGCTAACCTAAGTAATTTTTAAAGCTCCCCAATGAGTTTTCTGCCAGAAATTGCAGCTTCTTTAGATCATTGCCCCAACTCATCCCTCATGTCAGCTCCCTTGCACACTTTTCTTCTCCCTTACTTTTTTCACTGACTCAACAAAGAGACAAACTGAACACAAAACATAGTTTAGAGCTGCTTGGGAATTAAAAGGAAATTCAAAACTTGCCCCTAGACAGAGGGCAGGAGTGAGGACGTAATCCCCTGCACAGCTAATGGGCAAACTTGTACGTAAAGCACAAGACATCAGTAAAATTGAAGCAAACATGTACTAGCCCTGAAGCCCCCCAAAATGGGTTCCTATTTGGATGGGTCTCATTCTTAGCCCCCTTTTCTTTCAGCAAAGCAGCCCAACAGATCCATTTTACTCCGGAATGAGGAGGGGGCCACTTTAACAACTTTTAATGCTTCTGTGTTTTTCTCTGTCAGAGCACTCCTTGATCAGCACACGGTAATGCCCAAAGGCTAAGCGTTACAGCAGACAATATGAAAAGAGGGCAGAAGATAATTACTGACAAGCAGTTCTGAAAACAAGCACTGATCTCCCAAAATCCCCAGGAACTAGGGAACTAAGATGTTCCTGCAAGTCTGCGGTAAATATATAGTGGAAAAGTCCCTGACTCAAAACAATTCCAGCTTCAGCAATGAAAGTGAAAACAATCATGCCTTCTGGAGGCTGGTGGGCCTTTTAAATCCATGTCCTCATGAACCTTCTTTCGAGACAAACCTGGCAGTAGTTTCTTACAATCCTGACCCTGAACATCGATGTTACAGACTGAACCGCCTTCCCCAGGTCGGTATTACAAATCCATAAAGCATTTTATCCATCAAAGCAAACAACCGACGTTTCTGATGACTGCAGCCACATACAGGACAACCAAGCAGTGAGTTCATCCCCGTGCCTGAGATGCCAAGTTCTCAAACGCTGTGCCAGGCAGGTAGGCACATGAAAAGGAGAACCTCTTCAGAAACCACGCTCTGGTGGCTCTTGCAGTGCTGAAGCTCAGCTCAGCAAGATGGTTGCCAACAGCACTGAGCCCAAAATTGCAGCTAAGGTGCAACTCTTGTTGCAGAGTAACTTCTCTCGATTCCTACGTGGCGGTGATAACTTTGTGAAAGTGGACGTTTCTTTTAAAGGCAGCGTTCACCTCGGCCAGCTGCAAAATGGGGTTTTTGGCCTACCGCTTCTAGCTCTGCCACAATCACTGGGTTCCTGGCCCGTCTCGGTAGGACTGAGCAGGTCTGAATTCCGGGAGTTGCAAAAGGGAAGGACAACGTAAACAACGGGCACTAAGGGGACGAGGAGTGCCTCCGGGGGGGCGAGCAGGTCACCGAAGGCGTTCCTGGGTTTGGGAAATTCTCTTCAGCGCTATTTTTAACACCCTTCGGTGCCCAACGCACGTGGGACGGCCGCGGGCTGAACACTGCCGCTCGGCTCCGTGCTGAGGAGCCTGAAAGCCGATCCGGACCCTGGAAGCGAGGCCAGGCCGAGGGGCTGGAGGAGCCGCCACAGCACGGGGGGGGGGGGGGGCCGGCCGCACCATGTCCGCCTCCACAGCGCCGGGCCGGGGGGCAAAACCGGGCCGGGCCGTGAGGCCTCGGGACAGGCCCTGGGCCTGGGGGAGGCCTCGGGCTGGGGGGAGGTGTCGTGAGGGAGGCCCCGGCCCGGCTTGGCCTCACCCCCCGTCAGTGACTCGACACTGGGGGGGGGGGGGGGAGAGGCGCGCACGGGGGCCCCCTGCGGGCACGCGCCCTGGCCGGGGACGCGCAAGGCCGGGAGCGCGCTCGGGGAGCGGCCCCTCCCCACCTGCCCCGCCCCGCCTCCTCGGGGCCTGCATGACACAGCGGGATCGGGCAGCGGGGGCCCGCCGGCCGGGCCCCTCCGGTCGGGCACGGCGCTATCGCCGAGCCCTTGAGGGGAAGGAGGAGGAGGAGGAGGAGGAGGAGGAGGGATGGGGGGGGGAGGAAGGCGGAGGCCGGGCCCCGCGCCTCAGGGCTAGGCCGCGGCCCGCACTTACTCGGATCCCGAGGCCATGGCGCTGAGGGGGAAGGGGCGAGGGGCTCCTCGGAGCGGGGCGGTGGAGGAAGGAGGCTGCCTGGATGGGCGGCGGCGGCGGGCGGCGGCGGCGGCGGCGGCTCTCGGGGTGCTCGGCGCTGCCTCGGCCTCAGAGCCGACTCATCGGAAGGGGGAGCTCCGCCCCGCGCTGCTTCGCCTGCCTAGCAACAACTCGCGCTGGCCAATCGGAAATTCCGACTGGCGGAGGCTCAGCCAATGGGAAAAGGGGGAGAAAAAAAAAAAAAGGGCGCTCGCCTTCTGTGCTCCGCCCTTCTCCTTTTTCCCCTCCCAATCGGCGCGAGCCAAGCGCGACGGCCGACAGCCAATCATAGTGCTTCCACTGTCGCGGCTGATCTACCTGGCAACGCGAGCCGGGCGGCCAATGGCAAAAATGGGAAAATAGAAGGGGAAGGCCCGCCCCTCCAGCGACCAATAGGAGGCGCGGGAGGCGGGTGACTGACAGCTCGGGAGGAGGCACTGGTGCGATGAGCGCGCCCGGGCTCAGCCCGGCCCCAGCCCTTTGCGTGGCCGCAGGGCAGGGTTTGCCGGGGAGGGGG
Source organism: Heteronetta atricapilla (assembly GCA_011075105.1). Taxonomy (NCBI): domain Eukaryota; kingdom Metazoa; phylum Chordata; class Aves; order Anseriformes; family Anatidae; genus Heteronetta; species Heteronetta atricapilla. The sequence continues at coordinate 10,629,471 of CM021763.1, forward strand.
TTCCCTGTTTTAACTTTTTTTTCTTTTTTGGGGGGCGGGGGACTCTGTGGATGGGTAGCTCCCTGCAGTTACCTCAGGGAACACCAGGCACTGTTGACGCTTGCTCCTGGCCAGCCCCTCCCTTGTTTTCCTGCAGGTGCTTATGAATGAACTAATAAATTAATAAATTACCCGTGCTCTTGTGCTTAATTCCTGCCTGCCCTCCTTTTTTTTTTAGGGCTGAAGTAAGGGGGGAGTGAGGAAGAGCAACCATGAGGCCTGTCCACCCCTGGACTCCCTGCTCTGAGCACGGAGGATGGGACCCCACGGAATTTAATGTCCAAGAGCGCAGTTTCACCCTGCAGCCTGTTTTGGGTCAAGGCCAAATTCTTGCCTCATCAGCACCAACCTAGTTAGCGAGGCGATACATTCAGGGCCTTGTCGTGCTGGACACTAAAGAGTTGTTTTCAACCCTTTCTTTAGGCTGGTGGGAGACAAGGCTCACCTGAGGCTGGGACAGCACGGGCAGGGGACCTTCACTCAGAGCGAGTCAAAAGGCAGCCTGGACAGCAGAGGTAAGACAGGCGATCTGACAGCCCTTCGCTTTTTGAGCCCGTCTGGCTCCAGCACCAGCTCCCTAGAGCAGGGAGTGATGGTGACAAGCTGATGCCAGCTTCAAAGGAACAAGGTTATCTCCACCCTGATCCCCCGGGGCATAGCCCACGGCAGCAGCGGGGCCATGATCTTCATTGCAAATGTTGGCTCCGAGTTGCTGGAGGAAAGAGGGCACAGAAAAAAAGACAAATTGAACAGATTTGAGGCTTTTATTAGAAAACTGAATCTATTCTGTTTCAATCTTTTGGGAAATTCAGCTTCACCCAAGAGCACTTTTGAGTCCTGGAGGAGTCCTGATGTCATCCTGGTGCAGGGAGACTCCAGCGAGTGGTGATGAGGACAGGGGCTGGGTTAGCTGGAGGGATCCTGGCTCGTGGTCCTGAGGTAATCCTGTATGCTCCTAGCAAGAGAATCCCTCTGCGGGAAGGCTGCCTGCTTCATGCACGAAACCAGGTACAAGGGGAAGGGCCTGAAAAAGAAGGGTGTTGCAGCAATAAGGTCTGTGGCATTCCCCTGGTGTTAGGAAGTTTGCCCCTCCTGAAGACAAGGGGGCAGCTCCCCTGACGCTTTCACACCGCAGCTGAAGGCCAGCAGGCACTGAGACAAACCACCCCAAGTTTAAAGCACAGGCTGCGCTGCTGGAGCTCTCATCTGCGGCTGTTTGACATCCCAAATGCCCCACAACGCACCTTCCCGGCCCTTCCTGCTGCCCATCTTCCCCTGTGGGCCTCTCCAAGTGCTTCTGCCAACGAGCAGCCGCCTCCTGCTTTCGGTTCAACTTCCACAGGGCTTGCACCAGGTAAGAGGCAGCAGCTGGGTGATCTACAAGACACGTCAGAGGAGGAGAGGTGGTGTAATGGGGGACGACTTTCCCAGCTGCATCACAGGCTCTAATCAGCCCCAGGGCTGGCAGCCAGGACGGAAGCCAAGGCAGATGACATCAGCCCTGCAGTACAGCCAGCCACTCCTCTGCTTGGGCCGGGGTTTTCTCTGCAAGCAGGTCTGCAGCCCCAGTGCAAGGCTCTGGGAGGAAACCTTGGTCAGGACACGGACCAGCAAGTGTGGCAGACCCTGCTAAAGCTCACATCCCTGCAGTTTTTCAGCACCACTGGAGCACTGTGCAGAAGGGGCTGGTCTGGGTGCCCATGTGTCACCCCTGCAAGCAGCTCATGCATGCTATGCCTCCCCCCAAAAAAGCCTCTCACCTGGCGAGACCTGCAAGCCGTACTGGAAATCCAGCAAGGCCTTCTTGTGCTTCCCCAGCTCCAGGAACTGAGCACCTCGCCCAATGAGGGAAAGCAACCTGATCTTCTGAAGAACCTCCACTTCTGGCAGGAGATTCCCTGTCACAGAAAGAAAAACACGCACACCTGCAGACAGCACCCTCCAGACACTGCCCCCACATCACAGGGTAGCAGTAAAACAGGCCACATATCTACTTGGGCTGCTTGTCTACCAGCTTCCCAGCTCCACAAACATCCCATGGCAGAGCTCAACGTCAGGCTGCCAGGCTGGGAGAGGCAAGGAGGCAGCACAGGGAATAAGCAAACACCACCAAGAGCTCAGTATGTTACATGCCTACAGCTCAACAGCAACTTCGACAGGCAGCAGCCTGGCCTTGGGCTGCTTATTTGCAAAAACTGGTGCAAATCTGTCCGCTGGAATCCCGTATTGAGAAGCTTTTCAAGTCACCACTTAATGTCACCTAGCAGGGAAGGAGGCAGAGCTGAGGGCAAACTCTGCCCTAACCCAATCAGCCTGTCTTTTTAGAGGCAAGTGCCTCCTGCCAGAGGTGGCAGTGGGACCACAACCCCGCTCCTTTCCCCGCCACCACCAAGCGCACAGCTGCGGACTGCCTCACCTGTCAGTTCTGCACCAGGCCCGCAAAGGGGGAACCGCAAGAGCTCACTGAGGCACCTGCAGGTGGGAGGACAGATGAACTTCAGCGCCATGCCTGGGCTGGCAAGTCCGCTGCAAGCTGTCACATCAGCCCCCACATCGATCTGCGCGCGGCCCACACCAGCTATTGCTGCCTGCTGGGTTCCTCAGGGACTTCATCACCTGCTGAACTGCGTTATGGCCTCCTTGTTCTCGCCCAGCTTGACCCACGCCCAGCCCTGGTGCAGGTAGGCAGCTGCTCTCCACGTGAGGCAGCGCAGACTCTCCCTCTTCTGGGACAGGAGGCCCCCGGCCAGCCCTGTGTGGGGTGAGGGGCTCTCTGGCTGCTCCAGCCCCTCCTCAATTCGTAACGTCCGTGGGATCAGGTCAGTTGTCCGGCTGATGACCTCCTCGCACACCGTTATGGCATCCCGGTACCTCCCGTCCTGTTCCAAGGCGGATGCTGCTTCCAGGAACGCCTCAGGGATCCTGGGCAGAGCTGAGCCACCATCCAGGGGCACCTGGGGAGCAGAAGTGACAGCAGTGCTCAGACACAGCTGCAGAGCATCCTTCCGAGCAGAAGAACCCTGCACTTACTGGGAACCCGGAGCTACTGCCCCTCAAGCTCAGCCCCTCTCCCACAGACACTGGAGACTGCTGGGGGAGGCAGAGGCTGTGAAGCAGTAACAGCCAAGAAGGCAAATCCCTGCTCCTAAAGTGAAGGACATCCAAAAACAGCTGCTCCCCACAGGTTAAAGGGAAACTTTCTCCAGACAGCAGTGGCAAGTGGTTGCTGGTGTGGATACAAAGGCAGACATGCCACAGGTGCCAGACCCCTGCTCATCTCCTTCACATCTCAAACTAGACATGGAAGCCTGGAGTCCGAGTACAAGTCCAGGCCCAGGCCTTAGGATGGGGATCTGAAACTCATCTACCAAGTTCCCGAGGGAGCTCATCACCGAGATACCTGCCTGTTGCTGCAGCCCCTCCTGAAGCACAGTCAGAAAATCCAGGTAATGTTCCACCGCATCAGCCACCCTGCAACAGGGAGAGGACACATGGTGGAAGGAGCAGGGTGCGCCCAAGAAGTGCCATCAGCCAGGCTGAACCCGAACCACCAGCCTGCAAGTGCTCCCCGCACCATACTTGCACTGGTTACAAGCCCCGTGATTTCAGAAGACCTGTAACAGCAGCACTGAACTGGGCCATTTCCAGAAGCACGGAGAAAAAACGCAGGTCCCAAACAAGCAGCACACTGCAAACAGTCCAGAGGCATCTGTTACCTCCCCTCCTGAAGACACCGCTGTGCCAGCAGGTACTTCACTTCAGAGGGCTGGCAATGGCGAAGGAGAGAAGTGAGGATTGGTGTGTGGACAAGGAGCTCTGTTCTAATTAGAAAATATGGACTAGAGGAAGCAGCTGACGGAGGGTTTTTTTCCAAAGCCTGTGAAACAGGAACCGAAAACATGGTTAGCACAACCCTGCTCAAGTCCTAAGCAGCTGCAATCACTTGTTTTTGGCATCTGCAGATGCACCCAGACAAGCAGAAGGGCTGCACGAACCCCACAAGCACAACCACACTGCTCTTACTAACAGTACAGCCATTTCCAGTAAAAAGGAAGAGCTAGCCAGAATCACAGAGACACAGCATCAGGAGATGTGCAAGACCACCCAGAGGATGCTGTGCCTCAGATTTTGGGCTGAAGGTGCTCTGAGCTGCCTGGAACAGCACCTCCCATCACAGACCTGGTTAGACCAGATCTTGGGCCATCGGTAATGAGAGCTTGCTCTCTGCAGCTGTGTTTGTCTGTTACACATTTCAAACACCTGAAGAGCCAGCTCAGGGTTTCCTGCTGTGACCTGCTCCTCCCAGACAGATCAAGGCTGCTAGGGCTAATGAACACTCCCTCTCAGCTACGATCTGCCTTGTGAAGGCCTCTTTACTAGCTGCTTTATTAAAAGAGTGATACTCTCTGACACTAGAGCACAGCCTCTTCTTCCAAGCCACTGAGAACACGAACTGGGACTCAGGGGTCTTGCTACATCCAACAGCCAAGTGCCAAGCAGGGATTCCTGACCAAGTGGGCTCCTTTCTGCCCATTAATGAAAAAACAGCAGAGTAAACAAGCCCTCTGGAAGGCAGAAACCTGCTTAAAGCTCTCTGCAGGCTCTGCTGGGCAAAAAACTAGCCTCCAAAAGAATGGGAAGCAGACAAACCTCATAGAGCAGACCCAGGGCCTGCAGCTCCGCGTCCGTCTCCCCCAGCTCCTGGTACACCGCTGCCACGTGGGACAGGGCAGGAAGGCACTGGAAGTCCACCTGCAGGGCCCGCTTCAAGTGCTGAAGGGCTGTCTGAGGCTTGCCCTAGGTAGATGGGAAGAGATGCAAGTTTCAAAGACATCTTGCTGACACCTTTACCGTTCTGCTTTGCTACTCCAGCCATTGCCCTAAGCGAGGGCAGCAGGCTTGTACAGGATATCCCAGCAGCTCCCAGACCCTCTGCACTGCCAGGCTGCCTCGCAGAACTCACCCCACTGCTACAAGGCAGCACACTCATATCACTAGGCTGCAGCACTTTAGCCTCCCTCCCTCCTTGGAACTGATTTTTAAACCTCACTTTACATTGATCCTTTATGCTCATACTAAAACCCTGCTTGGGTTTTGCAGCTGCTCAAGGAGAATGGCCATGAGGGTAACTTCTGCTCCACACCTCATCTTCTTGCAGCAGCCTAGGACCACACAGGGGCAGTACAGGCAGCCTGAGCCTCCCCATGCAGCTCTCTGCTGCTTCCCTCTCCTGCCAGCATGGCAGAGGTTTGGCCGTTACCATTTGCTGAGCACAGCAGCCGAGGCAGGTGTAGATCTGGGCCAGGACCCTCTTGGAGCAGAATCCTCCTGCAGCCTCCTGGAGAAGGGAGAGGGCAGCAGGGAGGTTCCCAGCCTCCAGCTCCTGTAGCCCTAGGACAGACCGACATCTCAGCTCTGCAGCTCCCCTTCCCACCCAGCCTTGCCCCTGAACAAGCACATGTAGATCCCCTCACTTCTACCCCTTCTGGGGGCTCCAGCAGCCCCCCACAAAGGGACCAGGCCCATGTCTCAGGCCACACTATGCCCCAATGTGCCCTTTCCCTCCCGCTGCCAGAGGGATCTTTTGTTTGGCAGAAAAACACTCTGTAGAAGTATCCAGTAGAAATAATAGCAGTTTCTGAGCCCAGATACCAAGACGCCTGCCTATGACACCTTCAGATCTGTCACCTCCCTGCTGGAAGCACTGTTACCTCCCTAGAGACTTTTGAGGGGTCTGTGGGGGTCTCCTGCTCTCCCTATGTGCTCGAAGGCCCCATGTCAGACCGAACACAGCAAGGCAGCGCTGGCTGCCCTGCAGCTGTTGGCAGGACAGTGAGTGAGCAAAAAGCTCGACCAGGACAGAACACAGCAGTCAGATTAGATCAATCACTTGCTGTAATGCCAGGCTACAAGGCTGCACAAGAGCTTTACGCGGCTCCCACAGCACTGTAATCCAGCAGAAACAATGTGTTTGCAAACAGGCAGCCACCAGAAGACAGACAGAAGAAAGGACAATCCTCTTCTGCCAGGCTTCCACTTTCTAAAAGATCACTGCAGGGCCCAGACACCAGCATAAAGCCACAGACGTGCAGAGAAAACCCAGTGACAGCACAGAGACTTAGCTGGGAAAAAAAAGCAGAGAAGCAATTTGGACACCAAATGGCAAAACTGAGGCCCAAAGGCTCAGCCCAGGCCCTTTTGCTACAGAAGAGCCCTGAAAAGCCCAAGGGCTGGTTTGCTTGGAAAAAGCAATGGGGACAACGGCAGGGAGAGGGGGCCCCGGGGCAAGACAACAGGGGAAGGGGTGGCAGGGATGGGCATGTCCACACAAACCTTGCAGGAAGGCTGCTGCAGTGCACAGGGTCTCCTTCAAGTCCACCGCGCTCTGTACAAGGGACATGGAGGCCCCCTCAGCCGGCACTTTCCATGCCTTGAGGAGAGCAAGGAGTTCGTTCTCCCCTCCACTGCAGGGAGCTCTCCCTGGGTCCTGTGAGCACACCTAGAGAGCAAGGAACGCTGAGGGGGAGTGGGAGACAATGATCCCGGGGCACAGGGGAACAGAACTCACACCAAACCCTTCACAGTGATCTCTGTGCTGGGGAGCAAGGTCCTACCACCTCCCCAGTGTGACTCCTGACCCCAGGCAGCACCCTGCCACCTCAGAGCGAGATGCAGCTTGAGGGATGCCCAGCAATGCAGATCTGGGTGCTGCCTGAGGGCATTTGGAAAGACAGGGACCCTTCACATAACCAGGCTCCCCCATCAGCAGAAAAGGTTCCTCTCTGTCTCACCACCCACAGCTGCCCCAGCCACCCGGCTCAGCACCCCAGGGTCCACGGCTGCAGTACGTGGGAGCTATGCCAGGACCCACGAATGCAGCGGGGCCGTGTGGATGCGAGGCAGAGGATTACTCACGCGGACTGGGAAGCACTCAGATCTCCAAACGCTATGGCAACATTTTGCAGAGTGGGATTTATGACAAACACAGTATTTATGTCAGCTCTGCAAACTGGCAGGTATTTATTTGGGTCTGCACAGATATAGGTAGGGCACACACTGTGATTACGTGGAAACTCACAGTGACAGTAAGAAGGCTAAATACGAGCACTTCTCATCCACCAGGCTAAACCGGGCTGCTGGCAGCAGGAAACAAGTTGGGCACCATCCCTCTGAGGCACAGGGAGCTGGCTCATGCCCACCCACAGGTGCAAAACACCTGACTTGCCCAGAAAAGCTTCAGATGCCAGCTGCAGAGTGAAGAAGGCAGCAGGAAAACGAGGGGCAGCCAGCTTAAGGATTCCCCCAAGGCTAAGAGAAGATGACTAACGCACACTCTAGAGCTGTAGGGGTGGTACACTGAACAGCACCCACACGTGCCCAGTTACCTCAGCGCTGCTCAGGAGCCGGAAGAGGCCAGCGACACTTTGCAGGCGGCTGTTGGCCAGCCACCACGCTGCCTGCAGGGCTCCCAGTCGGTGCAAGGGGGCCCTCAGTTCCTCATCGGTTACCTCCTGCAGCACCTTCTGCCACAGCTCCTCTGTGCTAAGGTCCTGCCCGGAGCTTCCACAAGCCTCCAGAACTGGAAGAGAGAGAAGCCGAAAATCAAAAGCAAAACAAACACAGAAAACCGACAAGAAACAAATCAGCCATAAGGCAACAGGTCAGCGCCTTGCAGCAGACACCTTCCCAAAGGGGAGAGAAAGGCTGAAGCAAGGAAAGACTCCTTGCAGCAAGAGATGGGAGGGATTATGGGATGGCCCAGGCTACAGAAGCAGTGCTGGAACAAAGCTCTCGGACAGTGGAGTTAATGACTGCACACACAGAAGACACCTGTGTTTTGCTAAGTCCTCCTGAGGGCATTTGCCCAGGAGCAAGCAGGTGCCAACACTACAGAACCCTCTCTAACTTGCAGCCTTTTTCAGCAGGTTTTCTTTGAACCCAGCACAGCATAATTAACAAAGCCACTTATTTTCTACTGACACTACAACTTTGCTAGAGACTTGGCACCTTATGCCTTGAAAACTCATTTCCCTCAAAGCTTTCTGCCCTTCCGCAGCAGGCTGAAGGTCACGCAGCTGCGTATCACCCACTGCCCCACGCAGCTCCACCTCCTCCATTCCTGGCAAAGCCAGCCTTCCTCGCTCACAGTTCCCCCTCCTCTGGCCAGCTGTGGGACATCACCACAGCACAGAGATTGTTCTTACCCCTGAGGAGCCCCTGGTGTATTCCTTCTGCTTCTCCTTCGATAACGTGGTCAGATGTCCCCATAACGAAGAGCAGGGAGTTGTACAGGACGGTGATCTCCAGAGGCAAGGTGGGGAGGGCAGCTGGCAGCCCTGTAATCAAAGCCAGTCCAACAAGAAATTGAGCTGCTTGGATGTGGCTTGAAGAAACCCTACAGCCATCCATGCTGATGTATTATCATCCTGCTCTGTGACAACAGAAGTTTCCTGTCAAGATTTTTTTGTTGATGTTATTGCCGTGAGATTTTACAGCTTGAGGACTGCACTACCCAGAGCGACAGCAGATGTCGCCCACCTCTCCAGGTGCCAATACCAATTTAGCCATCCATTCCTCTGCTGGCCAAGTGTTGCACTCCTCCAGGCCAGAAACCCTCCAGCACTTCCGACAGAACACCACACCAGTAGCCTACCCTCGTCCAGCACAGGTTTCCTCGCACAGGTTTCCTGCGCTGTGTCACCCCAGGCATCACCACAGGACAACCCAGCCCCTGCGATGCTCTGTAACTGTTCCTCAGAGCATCTCTCTCTCTGCTGAGGATTCCTTCCTGGCCCAGTTACAGCTCCTCAGCACAGCGACAAGCAGCCCAGTCCTGCAGCTTCACAGGGAAAGGCTTGCTCACCTTTTCCAGGCAACCCAAAGCCCAGCTGCATTCCCCACGGCATCAAGGCCCTGGAGCATGCCCAGAGGAGGGCTGTCAAGCTGGTAAAGAGTCTGGAGCACAAGTACTATGAAGAGCAGTTGAGGAAACTGGGGTTGTTTAGCCTGGAGAAGAGGCTCAGGGGAGACCTTTTGGCTCTCTACAGCTACCTGAAAGGAAGGTGTGGGGACCTGGGAGTCAGCCTCTTCTTACAGGTAACTAGTGATAGGACCAAAGGGAATGGCCTTGAGTAGCACCAGGGGAGGTTCAGGTTGGAAATGAGGAGACATTTCTCCTCAGAAAGAGTGGTCAGGTGTTGGGACGGGTTGCCCAGGGAGGTGGTGGAGTCACCGTCCCTAGGGGTGTTCAAGGAAAGGCTGGACGTGGTGCTTAGGGACAGGGTTTGGTGGGTGACATTGGTGGTAGGGGAACAGCTGGACCAGGTGATCTCGGAGGTCTTTTCCAACATTAATCATTGTAATTCTGCAGCCCTGGCGCTTCCACCCCACACAATTCGTGCCCGCAGCCATCAAGAAGCCGGGGGCCGAGCCTCCACTCACCCCTCATCTGCAACAGCAGCTCCCCGAAGGCTCCTCGCTGCTGCCTCGCCGCCGCCTCAGCACCTCGGGGCCCTGCGCACCGCGCTGCCTGCAAGGGACGCACTCACCCGCTGCTCTCGCACCGCAGCCGGCCCGGGAACAGCCCCGGGGGAGCGGGGAGGGAGGCTCCGCACCCGCCATCGCCCCGCCAGGACCTCGCTCTCGGCCGCCCAGGCGCGGAGGCAGCCGGGCTCCGGGGCCGCCCCCCGCCGCCGCTTCATGACCGCTGCCACCACCTCACGGCCGCCACATCATGGCGACCACCGCCCGCCTTCCCGCCCTCCTCTGATTGGTCGCCTCCCGCCCGTCCCGCCCCCCCATTGGTTGGCGGGGCAGGCGGGAAGCCGCCGTTGCCAGGGCAACGGCCGAAGGTGCGCGGCGAAGGGGAAACGGCGGTCGGGAAGGTCCAAAACTCGAAGCTGGTGAGCTTCGCCTTCCCTGCTCTATGGAAGCTCCCTTCCGTGGGGCAAAAGCCTCGGGCGCTGAGGGACACAGACGGGGATGGGGTGGGAAAAGAGCACGGGAACTGACTGCAGGGAAGGGACACATCCCAAGCCATAATGCCCCCAAAGCACGGCCCCCATGCTGCAAGCAGCAGGGCACAGGGAGCCCCCCAACAGCCACTTTCCCCACTGTGGTGGAGGGCTTCAGCTGCTGGTTTCCCACTCGGCACAAGCTGGACACACAAAATTCCCCCGCTGCCTGTTGGGTCTGGCCTAGCAAGGAGGGATGAGGAAGTATGGTGGTAGAGCTCCCCTCCTGCACAGACAGACAGCCACTGCCAAGCAGGGCACACTGCAGAGCAAAATGAGTGGCTTTGAGGGGCTTAGGGTGGAAGCTTCTCCTCTGAGGATGGCACACTTAGCCAAGGGACACACAGACCAGAAAACAAACAAACAAACAAACAAACAACATGGAATAACTGCCCCAGTGCTGCCTCACATAGTTTTGTGCACTTCCACTCCAAAAAAAAACAGCTCAGGAGCATTCAGCCAGCACTGGTTTGCCTCCAAGTTGTACCACCAACAGAAGACCAGGTGCTGTGCTGGAGCCCTGGCCTGCTCTAATGCTGCCCTCTTCTCCACCCACCTCCCAGGACATCCCACCCCCAAGGGCATCCCACCTGAAGTGCTCTGAACTGGGGATGTGGTGGCCAGGAGGAAGGGAAGGGGCAGGACTGCACAGCTGCCTCCAGCGTGTGTGAGCTGCAGGGGAGAACCAGCCAGCTCTGGTGACAACCTGAAGGGGAGGATACAGGGCAGAGTCTTCTCCCCCAGCACAACGGGTTTCCTTGGTTTGGACCTCGATGGGTACCTTCGACTGTATGCTTTTTGGGGTTTTAAATAAACAAGCACAGCCACATCTGTTCCACCACCAGCAGCATGTTGTCATTCCGAGGTCATCAAGCCTTGGACAAATGTTAACTCTGTCATCCTGAACGTACTCAGAAGAACAGCAGCCAAACAATCAGCTTGAGGGCCATTGGGGAAGGCTGGTAAAGACTAAACTTGTCAGTGAAAGAAAGAGGATCTCCAGCCCTTGGAAAACTTCTTGACTCTAAATTCTTTGGTGTAGTAGTCAGTCTCCCTTGGCAGAACAGCCAGCATGAGTGGCCAGTCCTCTGTCCACAGTGACGACAATGTACTTGCAGTTTCACTGCCACAAGTAGCAAACCCAGCCGAAGTGCATCCTTAGACCTCTGTGAGAGGACTCGGGGAATGAGGTTGCGGTATTTCAGGAGAGGCATGAGTAGGCAGAATGATTTTTCTGAAGCACCCCAACAGAGCTTCAGCTTTTGTCACAGGCTCAAAGCTATCAAAACGGGAAGTGGCTAAAAAAAGCCGAATTTTGACTTTAGAAGTCAGAATTTATATTCCACAGTGGGGACTCAACGCCATCTGGTAGGTCTCTGGTGAGACACATGTGCGTGTTTTTAGGGAGCTGCAGCTCTGTTCCCCCTGCCCTGCCACGGCCTCCCTGGGCCGCGAGCCTCCAGCCCCAGCAGGACCACAGAGGCCACATCTCTGGGAGACGGTGGGCTGAGGAGAGGATGCTGAGCGCTCTGACCATGAACAACAGGCACGGGAAGGCTTGGCAGCACGATGGCCTAGTCCGAGAGGTGGGAGAGAACAAAGGCCAGGGGCCTGGGTGGCAGCCGCAGGGGTGTCACAGGCCAGTGTTACAGCCTTAGTGACCATAAGGACCTCTGCCAGCACAAGGACATTCGGGCAGCAAGCTCCTGACCAGTTTATGAGGTTATGAGAAGACCTATGGGGGCCTCAGCCTTGGGGGTTACCAACACATTAACCTAATGTTAAATGAAAATTTACTGGGGAGCTGCTACCTCCATTCCTTCCCTTCACACAAATGCACACTCACCCCTCAGCATGAACCCTGCGGTACCCGAGATCCCTTTGGCCACTAACAAGTCACAGTATATAGCCAAAAAACTATTTCAAGGATGAAACTGCTTAAGCCCGTCTAATTGTGGGTTGCTCCGTTCCTGTCCCCACCACTCCCAGCTGCATGCTGCTGCCCCTGTCCTTGCACCAGCACCACTGAGCGTGCAACCAGGTTGCAGTGAGCCAGACAAGGCAGTTGTGCCACCTACAACACAGTCCCTGGTTTTGTCAGGTGAAATAAAGCAGGACAGGCCCACAGGGCAGGGGAGATGCAAGGCTGAGGTGGAAGAGCACAGGCAGGTCAGGAGGTGGCCAGGCAACAGAAGCCAGAATCAAAGCAGTGTAAGCCTCTCTGGAATTGCCCCCTAACACATGAGCAAGCATCAACCACTCTGCTCAGGCAAAATGAAACTAAACCTGTCTTCAAGGGATATTTTCTACAGCTGCTGGGCACTTGGGGCTGTTAGCAAGAACTCAAATGATCAGTGAAGCGGCCAGACACTTTTCCCGAGACTCTCCAGGGCAGAGAAGAGCCTAGGAGTTACACAGGCAGTCTGCAGCGAGGAACTCAAGCAGGGGTAGTTACGATGCATGAGTTAAAAACCCAACGGGAACCAGAACAAAAATCAAAGTGTGAAACTCAGGGAAGCAGTCCCTAGCTCTTTCCAGAGGAGAAAGAGATGAAAAGTTTCATAGCACCAAGTAATGCCACACAGTGGTTCAGGGCAGTAAGAAATCCCAGATCAGATCAGCAGTGCAGGGGGAATTTAGCTGGAATGCAGCCAGGCACCATGGTCATTGTCTCCCACACCTGCCCACACAGAAATACATCTCAAAGCAATCAAGAGCAGGTAGGAGATAGCTCGCTTGCAGCACAAAGCCCCATGCAGAAAAGCAAGGTTAAGAGGGAGATTAGCACCACGTATTGGATCACAGGCGCCATCCTCTGCAGTGCGTGGGATCCCATCAAGGTGACATAAACATCCCTCAGCATGTATGCAGATACCAGCTGCTTAGGCCACCTTGCAGAGGCGTTGTCACCCGCTCAGGGCTTTCAAGCAGTTGTTCCCAGCACGCACCAAGGCTGTTCCTGCGGTTAGGACAGCTTCTCCAGCCTCCCCCTTCCTCTTGACAAGGCTCAAGAGAGATGAGTCAAATGCTCTGTCACTATGTCCAGATACAACTCAAGCATTCCCAATAAACTTGCTGGCATCCTGTGGCACATGCTCAGGAGGAGATGGGGAGCCCTGGCTGCCACAGCCCAGTCTGTGTGGACACTGCCAGGCTAAGACCACCAGTGGAGTTTCTCAGTCATGGACACAGTTCTCCCTGCTACCACCTTCCCAACAAGTTAATAAGCTTGCTGCTGGCTGTACAAGACAGCCAAGCCTGCTCCCCACTGCCCTTAGAAGTGTCGAGGAAGACTAGGAAAATAGGAGTATAGGGCAGGACGGGCCTCACTACAGACCAACAAACTGGCTTGCCAGTGGAGCAGCTGCCACCGAGACCCCAGGAACCATCGGCATGTATAATCATGTGCACTTTGATTCCAGAGTGAAAACTGAGCATGTGGAGAGAAGCGGTGGCTGCAGGACCCAGCCAGAGGGCAGGGTCATAGCCTTCCCCCTCCTCCCTTCCCCTTCCCTCCCCTCCTCAGCAATCCCCTTCCAGTAAGTCAATGTCTCTGCTCAGGCAAAATGACGTTTCCAGGCACCTTGCTGGCCCCTGCAGCCTACCAGCTGCACAGTGGGGACAGTTGTCAGGAAAGTAGTAGCAAGACCTCCTGTCGGTGTTTCCCCAGAGGAGCACTTCAGGACTCTTGCTTCTTGGCTTCCTCCTGCTGCTAACAAGCTCCCAGCAAGAGCTCCAGCCTCAGCCGCTGAGAAACACGCTCCCCACAGAGCATCGCGGCAAGCGGGGAACAGCTGGCACCGGTCCTTTTGTGCAACGCTGAGGCAGGGAGCTGGAGATAATCCCCGACTACTGTCGGCAGGCACTCGTTGCTGGTGGCTGGTGCATCCCCCCATCCCCAGGACAGCAGGGAGATGACCACAGCCTCGGCCGACGAGCAGGTCAGGATCCCCATATCTCCACCGCTACCTGAGCTGAAGCTGGCTGAACCAGGTGCTGACGGCACAGTCCACACGCATCACCAGGGAGATCCCCAGCAGCAGGCAGATGCTGCTCACCACGAAGCCCAGCGACTCAAAGAGAAACCTGCAGGCACAACAGGCACAGTAAGGACATCACAGGCAGCTATGTGCTATGCTCACTCCCAGCAAACAGTTTTCCCTGACAGTGAGAGGCTGCTAGCATCACAGATCCTAAACCCTGAATTACACTCACTCCCCAGCAGTGCGTGCTGCCTGCAGCCTGGAAGCAAAGCATGCCTCTGGCTCCTGACTGTTTCACAGGCTGATCAGGAAGACACCCAAGTGGGATTTGGAAATCCTCAGAGGCCAAGGACACCTAAATGCCTGCTAACCCAAAGGTTTGCATCTCATTTGTGTTCTGACACCTCTGTCTTTGGCTCCATGACATGAATATTCTTAGCTCTGGGTATCCTTGGAAATCAACATAAGGAGAAACTTTAATGCTCTAGTTTAAATCCACCTTCTGAACTCAAAACAAGAATTAGTCAAGGACACTCCTACAGCCCCTTCTAGGTAGAAAGTCATGAAAGACCGATCATATTGTCACTTCCAGCATTACTGGCTGTGAACTCTAGCCAAGAGGTCAGAGACAGGAGCCCGCACCCAGCATCGGAGCAACTCCTGGGACTTACTTTGGGGCAAAGACTTTCCAGACCATGAGGTGCCTCCTGAGGATCATAGCTGCACAAACACAGGCCAGAAGCTGTGGGGGAGACCAGGAAAAACAAGTTACAAGTGACTCTGGAGAGACCTCCTGGGTAGTACAATCACATCTGAAGGTGGTAATAAACCGTGCACACCTGAGGGGCTGGTACGGCACACGTCAGAAATAAGCATCCCAAAGAGGATTACCTTCCTTTGTGTCCTCAAGCCAGGAAACAAAGGCCCTCTGAGGAAAGGGCTGGTCTGGGACAGCACCAAGGAGGTGAGAGGGACATTCCTGCTGTCCTGCTGCAAGGGCCTGCCCTTTCCCTGGTCTAACCACACAGGAAAGCGATTTGAAAGGCTAACCCCCAGAAAGCCACTCACTTTTTTCATGGGATTAGATTTCTGATGCTGCGCTCCCTACATCACCACAACACGAACAGATGAAAACCAGAGCTGGTGCAAATAGAGATGCGTGATCAGGACGAGGGGGAGCATGCCTACAACCCTGCAGTTTCTGAACAGATGTTCCCACTCCGTGCAGATGGAAATGAAAAGCAGCCTAACCTGCACTTCGGCTTCCATGCTGGAGCCCTTCCCAAAGCAAAAGGCAAATGGCATGGTTAAGAATGGGAACTGTGCATCTGCTCTTCCACCTGCAACCAGGTGTATCACCCCTGGGCCTGTCTCTGCCCTGGCTGAGCCCTTTCTCTTGTCAGGGTGCCCCGTGGTTCTCACAGCACACTGTTTTCCTCTCGGACAGCCACCCCACCTCAGCCCATACCTGTGTCCCAAGGACAAAGAGGTATTTCAGCCCCAGTTGCAACAAAGCAGCGGAGAACTTCTCCGGGGACTCCCGCAGCCTCATCTCCATCATGTGCTCCTCCACCTCTGGCAGTTCCTCCTGGGGCTCCTTCTTGGGTTTCTTCTTCTGTGAGCTGGGCATCTCACACACAAAAGGCCAAAGCAGGAGCAGAGGGCAGCCGACTACCTCAAGGACAAAGGCACATGAAGTTACCGCGAGCCCAGGAGACGAGGAGCAGTCTAGGCTCTGCTGTCATGCCCTGGACGTGCAGGACGCATATCCCCAGCTCCAGCTTGCTGGTCAGGCACAACTGCACGGAGGCTGCAGGCCACGGGCAGCTCTGTGGCCCCAGAAGGGGACAGTGAGGATGCTGCTGTTCAGCTGGTGCCGGAGCCTTCATCACCTCGCGCTCAGCCTGCAGGCCTCCAGACAAGGCAAAGCAGTGAGCCGTGCCTGCTCGGGCTCAACGGCACGGGAAGAAACTGATTTACCTGCGAAGAGGATATGGGAGGCAAACGTGTTGGCGCCCACCAGGACAGCAGGGAGGAGGTTCGTGCTGTGGTCGAGGTGGAAGCCCACAAAGGCTGCATTCCAGTGGATGGCCGGGAAGATGGGCTGGTGGCCCGTGGAATAGAAGAACTGGGAAGCAGCAAGGAGCCAGGAGATGACTGCAAACCAGGGCACTGAAAAAGACTCTGAGAGAGAGAGAAGGTTGTTGGGGGAGAGATCAGCATCAAGGAACAAGACAATCCAAAGAAGACTACTAGGTTTTCTTCCAGGTTCCCTTCCCACATACTCTTCTGAGACACAGAAACTACTCAGACCGCTAGCACAGGACACTGTGTGTGACCAGACATTGCCTCTGCTGCCTGCCCTGCTCCTAGACTCTGTCAGCAGCAATGGGCTTGGTGGCTGCTCACACCCTGGAAAGAAGGGATGCGGGTAGGATTCCCTCCTCCCACATCTCCTCCCATCTCTCTTCTAATAGAGGATTTAAGCAGGCTAAAAGCACTAGGGGGATCCTCCAAGGAGGATCAGTGCACTGCCATTCCCCAGGAGTGGAGTCAGGGCCCTACCATTCCCACTGGCACTAGGACAAGGCTGCTGCAGATGAGGCTCAGGGTGCACTTCCAAAGGATGCTCCACCAAGCCCCGACTCACCAGTGTCTCCTGCAAGGCTTCTGGCACGCGTGTGGATGTGCAGCAGCACAAAGGCCTCCAGGAAGAGGAGCAGGAAGGCGAGACTCAGCCGCTCGCTGTGCAGGAGCATCAAGAGGAAGCCCAGCAGGGTGAGCGCTATGACTAGGGCCGCTGAATACACACTGCCCAGCCCATACGCGGCGACCGTGGCCCTGCAGTTGCCCCGCTCCAGGCGATTCTTCTGAGACTCCTGCATCCTCCTGTAGATCTGAGGTATGACGTGGAGGAAGTCGACTTCGGAGCTGGGAACCCCCTGGTAGGGAGTGACGATGGATCCTGCCGACTCCCGCGTGTCCTTTGCAAACACCGTCATGGGATGGCACAGCAGGAGCAGCAGCCCCACGGTCGTCAACCCATAGACGGCCCAGGGAAAGGCGACGACTGCCACCTGCACCAGCTCTTGCAGCTTGCCAAGAGAGTCCTCAGTGCTGGAGGCAACGGCCCAGTAGCAGGCAATGCAGAGGACCACCAGCGGGAAACCCCAGCGCACAAAGAGCACGAGGGGGTCTGAGCTGTTCAGGTTGCCGTAGTGTCGCAGCCAGCTCCGCACTGCATACACCATCCCGGCCAGCAAGGCCACGCACAGGAGGTAGAAGAGGTTCTTGGCCCGTGTGTTTCTCAGGCTGGCAAGAGGTGCAAGGAAAACAGAGGGCCGGCACTGAGGGATTTCTTCACGGCACTGGTGGAAGAAACCGGAGAGGCGCACGCAGACCAGAAGCACGGCCACCAGGCACAGCAGGTACCAGCTCTCCTTACGGTAAGAGGAAAAGCCAAGGAGCTGCTGCTTGGGGCCTTCTGGCACAGTCAGGCGACCGTCCCAGTGGAGCTTCCCCACCAGCAACGTCACCAGTGAGGCCAGCAGGAATGGGGCCACCCGGGCCTCAGCCACCACAAAGCTATCAGAAAACATAGCTCCACAGCGGAAAAGGAGAATGCCCATGGGGAAGGCCAGCACCAGCCACGCTCGCAGCCTCTGCCTCGGGCCAATGCTGGCCAAGGGTGGCTGGTTGCCCACCAAACGGGTTCGTTTGGGATGCCGGCCCCACCAGTGCCAGAAAAAGCCCAGCTGAGAAGCTGCGGCCGCGCAGGACGACAGCAGGAGGAGATCCAGCCCCTCCTGGGTGAATGTGCAGGCCAGACCAAGCAGAACAGCCACCACCAGGCCCCAAAGCAGTGGGTAAAGGAGGCAGCTGCGATAGAAAGAGTCTGACACTGCGGCCAGCTCTGAGGCCACGTAGCAGAGCAAGCAGGAAGCAGCAATGAGGGCGCAGCCCCCCACCATACGCAGGGGATGGAAGCGGGCCCAGGACCGGGTGCACACAGCCCGTGCCTCCCGCAGATAGAGCTGGAAGCGACTGATGAGGCTCCTGAGCCTGGACTCCATCTCCGGAGGCGGCGGCATTGCCCCCTGCACCTGGGCCAAGAGCTGCGTGTGCTCCTCCACAGCGCTGGAGAAGAGCTCCTGCAGGCGCTGGAGCTGCTCCGCTGGCAGGTCCTGAGCCACCAGCGAGTAGGAGCGCAGGAAGCGATCCACCTGTAGCAGGAGAGAGCACACAGGGTCAGAAAAAAAGCACCAGGAAAGGGATTCACACAATCACCTCCATCACATAACCCCTTCAGAATGGAATTATTCTGAACTCAGTGTCAACTTTCACCTTCTTTTTTTTTCTTCTGAGGATAAACATCACATTAAATAGTTTGTAGTGGATCAAAACAAACTGTTCTCTCTTTTTGAGTACAGGTACATTAATGCACTGTACCACGGGCTGAGGAGAGCTCCTTCTGCCTCTTACTTCAAGACCACAGGAACAGAGCCAGCTGTAATTCCAAAGTTTTAAGAAAAGCCTTAGGAGGGCATTAGCAGGGCAGGGCACCTGTACAAACATCAAGCTGCTTAGCAGTGTAGATCAGCTCAATCCCAAAAACACATTCATGTGGCTTCCAGTCTCCTCAGAGTGCAGGCAGAATCAGCCTGCCCCTCCCCATGAATGGCAGACGTCCACACTAGCTCTCCCTCACGCTTGCACAACCTCCCTGGTAAGCCAATGCTTCTTAAAAATCAATGTGATCAAGCCAGAAACCTCCTCAGACTACTAAGAGCAAATATTTAAATAGACAGTACTGGATGAGGCTAACTCCTCGCAGACTATAATGAATATTCTCGCTGACTAATGGACAGTAAATTACATTATCATCTTTAAATGACAAAGCACCCTGCTCCTCTACAAACACACAGCAGGCACCGAACACTTCTGCCTTCCCATCAGCAATCACATCTTCTCCAGCAGGCTGAGAGCAGCTCCCAGACAAGAAGCCGTGTGCAGTAAATTCCCCACCTGTCCAGGAGCCAGGACTGCACAACTAACCCCTGTTACTACCCCAGACTTTCAGCAAGTCTCTCCCTGCTGCTACCACGCAAGAGAAAAGATGCTCAGAGGGCCGTGCCTGTACCTGCTTGGCGTTGACGTGATAGACCGAGAGCTGCTGCAAGGCTGCAGACACAGCATCGCCCTCCCCGGAGAACAGCTCAGCCATCACCTCCCCGATGTTGCCGTAAGGGATGGGCACCCCCAGCAGCAGGGCCACAGTGGGCACCAGGTTCACCTGGGGAACGGCCTCGGGCTCCTGGAGAGACAGGGGAGGAATGAGACTTCTGGCAAGGACACAGCAAGGCAGACTTTTGCCTGGTAGAGGGGACGGTGGGGAAGGCATTGCTGCTGAGAGGAGATGCTGCGGAAGGCAGGAGGGGTTAAAGCATGGGAAGGCTCAGCCCCTACCGCTGAGGGTAGATGAGGGAGGATTCCTGCAGGTCCTTGGGTCTGGTTCTGGCTGTCTGGCAGCTCACCAGGCCCCACTCAAACACTCCTCAGAGACAGAGGAGCCTGAATCCCTCTGAGTGTCCGTGACTGGGTCCCAGACACTGGCTCCACATTTCCACCAGCTTCTTCTCACCTCAGGAGGGTCAGTGCCAAACAGGGGTGTTTTGCTGTACACAAACAGTGCTGCATTCACTTCCTTCTCGCTGTCACCACCGTGGTCTCCAGTCTCTGTCATGCCATGGTCCCCAGCCACCAGAAGAAGGGTGTCGTTCCCCAGATGTTCCACCAAGGACCTGGCACCACGATAAGGACCGTCAACCTTTAGAAGCACGGGAGGAAGACAACATGCCCCCACCAAGCCTGCCTGCATGACAGAGGTGAAGCCCACAAAAGGATCTGAGGAAAACTGAGTGGTGACACAAAGCTCTAGCAACTAAACCAGGGACTAGGGTAATGCATGCTTCAAAAATGAACTGAAAATTCAGAGCCCTGAGATGGGGTGGACTGATATTGCCTAAAACCCCTGTCAACAGTACCTGGCTCCTTAAGGCCTTAAGGGACCTCTGAAAAAATACGATTCAGAAGGAATGTTCCCAACAGGAACAAATTTCAGGCTGATCCTATGTGGGACTTGTCTACTGTTGTCACACTGTGTGAGCAATCTCCTACTTTCAAGGACCAAAGAGGGGATTTGTCCCTGAAGGATTCAAGAAGTGCGATACTACATATTCTGCATTCTCATATGCAGAAAGACAAGTTACTCCCTCCTTCCAGCAGCAAAAATGAAATCAATCCTGAGTTAAAATCCGTAGCATTTTGTGACGAGGCATGGCTGTGTGATCAGAACTTCTGGATCCCATTCTGCCCCCTGACACGAAGGCACAACTCACAAGCCTGCACAGTAAATGCAGCATTCCCTAGCCAGGGTTCTCCAAACATTTTTCAAATATTACCTAAGCTTCAGTGTGACAACCTCTATTTTAGAGATGCAGGAAGTAAGGCTCAGCTGTACCCCGAGTGCACCACCACCTGATGGTTTGGTTGAGAAACAAGGTTCCAAGATCTCAAGACAACCTCAGTTTCAAAACCAAACCTTGTTCTGTGCCATTCCTTCACAAACGTATGTCTACACAACTGAGACTGTCCCACAGCTGGGGTTTTGCTGGTGGTCACAGCCATTTTCTGCGGTACCAGGCACAGTAAATGTTCCCTCTTGGCCTCTCTGTCCATAAATGCCTTGGGAAGATCTCACCAGTTGGCTGAAAGCAGGAGACAGGTGGCAACCCCCCAACACTGCGGTAATCACCTGAGCATCTCGTTCATCTGGGTGAGCTTCTTAGCCATTTCAGGATGGTCAGGTCCGTGTTTGTGCCCGCAGTGGTCCACACCGAGGAAGTGTGCAATCAGCAAGTCCCACTCACCGCTGTCCACTGCGGAACAA
The DNA here is from genome assembly GCA_011075105.1 of Heteronetta atricapilla. Classification (NCBI taxonomy): domain Eukaryota; kingdom Metazoa; phylum Chordata; class Aves; order Anseriformes; family Anatidae; genus Heteronetta; species Heteronetta atricapilla. The sequence goes on from CM021763.1 coordinate 10,650,455, forward strand.
GAGAAGCCCTGTCACATAACAGCCAAGGATTTGGGAAGGTGTTCTCTTCCCAGATCCCTTTGCCAGAGCTGTCTGGCTGCCTCTGAAAGCTGCTGATTCTTCCCCTCCTGCCATCTTCACTCCCACCTTTCTAGCAGACCAGTTAAAGTTTTAACAGAGGCACACTCCTGACCTCTGCACCTTGGTGCCATGCTGTGGGGAGCCCAACACCCGGCAAGTGCCCCAATATCCGTATATTTCATTCACCACCCCTCAGGAGAGGAATGGCCCAACGTCACCCAAGCCATCTTGAAATACCCTCAACTCAAACTGACATCAACTGAGCTAAACCAAGGGGGCGCTCAGGAAAAGGAGAATGCAGAAATCCAGCCCTTCCCTGGAGATACTTCAGATCAGACTCATCAACGTGCCCTGCTGCATCCCACCTGGGACGTGGGCCGCCCCAGGTAGAAAGTCACACCAGCCCGCCCCTCTCCTCTGCTCCGGGGTCTTCACACATGAAAACCAACAACCTTGCAGCTCAGTGACAAACTGCATCTACCCTACAAGGCAGCACCCACTGCTGGGGCAAATTCCCCACCTTCCCTGTTAGCAAAGAATATTTCCCCCAGTCCCACATGCTCAGAGAGGAGTCCGGTATCTCACAAAATTCACAGATCAGTCTCACACTTCACCTTCTCCCCAAGGCTGGGATATCAACACTGACATTCTGCTGAGAGCAGCGCTGTGCCCCAGCCTCTCACCAAGCAGCTGCACCACTGGGTATGTCCCAGGGCACTGCCCAGGTGGCCACGTACCAAAATTAAGCATGAGGAAAGAGCTGCTCATCCTGCTCTGTCCTGGCAGTGTATTTCTAGGATAGCTTTAAACTGTACCCCAGTCCTACCAATCTGTGCTCTCTCCAAGACGGAGGAAAAGCATTTAGAGAAGCAGCTACAGGCTCTGAAAGCTGTGGAAATCCAGCTAGAGCACTGTATTCCCTGGGCAGCAGACAACAGTGGGTGAGACTGCCCAGTGCCACTCTGGAATAGAAAACCACTCCACAGTCCTACCCCAAACCTGCAGCAGGACCCCTACGTAGGATAAAGGGTTAGCCAAGCCCTGGGGGAAGAGCTGCCTACCGGTGGGATAGAGATGCTGCAGGATCCCGTTGTCCACAGTGTCAAGATCCTTCACATTGAAAGAAGGGAAGAAATACGAGCGGAAAAACTTATTTGGGAACAGTCCTTCCCATGTGTCATCACCCATGAAGACCACTCTTCTTCCTGAGGCAGAAAGAAAGGAGTTAATGGGAGCAGGGAGCACACCTGAGTCACGCCATTACCCACGTTAGTGCAAAGAGCCCAGGCAGATCCAGGTCAGGCTCTGGAGCACTGGCTCCTCTCCAACCCACACTCAAAAGTGACCTAAAATTAAAATCCTGAGCTCAGACTTGGAACATGACAGTGATGGGACTTCATATGCAGAAAAGAGAAGGCAAAAGCACGGCTGCTTCCGATTGCCCTCACTCTGCCTGTCCTTGTTCTGTCTGCCACCAGCCACCCCTCGGTGTTTTCACTGAGCCTCTCCAGCCTGAGAGCAGGAACCACCCCCCTGCACAGAGTGAACAAGTGTTTTGGCCTCTGATGACTTACTGCACGTGCCCACCTTTCTCATGCACAGGGAAGCCAACAGCCCAGCAGAGCTGCCTCATGCCAGGCACAGGCATGACTAACATCCGTGCTGCACTGAGCCCTAGAAGGAAATCTCTGGGTGACACAATCACAGCATGGCTGAGGTTGGAAGGAACCTGTGAAGATCATCAACCAGCCCAACTGCCCTGCTGAGCAGGATCACGCCGAGCACACTGCGCAGGATGGCATCCAGGCGCGTTTTTTAGAATATCTCCAGAGAAGGAGACTCCACAACCTCTCTGGGCGACCTGCTCCAGTGCTCTGTCACCCTCACAGTAAAGAAATGTCCTCTCATATTCAGCCAGAACCTGCTGGGCTTCAGTTTGTGTCTGTTGCCCCTCATCCTGTTGCTGGGCACAACTGAAAAGAGACAGGCTCCATCCTCTGACACCCTTCCCTCAGATATTTATACACATTGGTGAGGTCTCCCTTCAGTCTTCTCTTTTCTGGGCTAACTAGGCCCAGTTCTCTCTACTCCACCATCCCACCCTAACAAGCTCTTTACAGCACACCTAGGCAGCACCACACTACAAAGAAAACGTGGTGACACCTGGCCTCAGCTCTGCCCCTATCAGGCCTACTACCCCACTGCAAACACAACTGTCTGGCAATGCCCTTGGCTTCTCACAGCCACTCCTGGTGGTGACCTTGTGACAGTCACCGCCTGTACAGCCACCTTCACCTGCTTTCTCACCTTCTTTGCAGAAATCCCAGCCATGTTCCCATTTGCCTCCTGCTCTCAGTACAACAGAAACCCAGCCTGCATGACAGCTCTGGCCGAGACAACTGACATCTGGGCGAGGGTGAAAAAACTAGCTGACAGGTAGAGGTGTGGTAAAACAGGCTCCCTTGTTAAGGAAGAGAGAGGAATAAAGGTCCTGACCATGCTACCCCTCCCAAGCACGTACCGTTCTGCCCCAGCTGTGCCAGCAGGTTGTCCTCCTGGATCGCGTAGGTGGCAAAGTTGCTGCCCACGTCGATGAATGTGGGCAGTGAGCCAGTGGTGAGCCCCTTGATGCGCTGCATGGTGGCGGTGGGGGCATCAGCTCGGAAGCGGTAGAGGCGAGCATGGCGGGGCTGGGAGCTGGCCAGGTGGTGCAGGAAACTCAGCTTGTTCTCGTAGGGCAGCGGGCTGACCTTGGCTGGGTTAAACCTGGCGAACTCGAAGCGGAGGGCATCGATGATGACCAGCACGGCCTTGGGAAAGCGCCGGGGCAGCCAGCAGGAGCCTGGTGGGAGGCTCTGCTTGTCCCACGGCGGTGGCACGAGCGGGTCTGAGCAGGAACTGCTGTTGGCGAGCTCGATCCGGGTGAGCAGGAAGCCGCTCATGAAGAGCCCGATACCAGCAAAAAAGAGAAAGCAGACCCAGGCCAGGAAGAGCAGCACTGGCCACCGCTGCATCCTGCAGGGAAGAACGGCTAAACTCAGTCCCCAGCGACCCTACCGGGGCCAGGTGACGGCCACCCCACCAGCACCCCCCTTGCACCTTGCTGCCCCTACAAACCTCCTCCTGCACAAGCCCGGGTAAACCCCTTCGTGCTGCCACCACCCCCTGCCACCTCCAGCCCCCCACCCGGTACCCCAAATCCCCTCCATCCCACCCACTCCCCCAGCCTGCTGCCTACCCCCTGCCCCCTTCCAGGCCCCCCAAACCCTCCTTCCACCCCAAACCCCCCTGACACCTCTAACCCCTACGCCGACCACCGCTCCCCCCAGCGCCCCCCTGCCACCTCTCGCCCCCCAGCGCCCCTTCCCCGTGCCCCCACTCCCCCCTCAAGCCACCCCGCCGTTCCTCCCGCCACCCAGCACCCCCCAAAATCCCCCCACACTCCCCCACGTCCCTCCCCCACCGCTCCGGTCCCTTCCCCTCCCTCCTCGCCGCCCCGGAGCCCCTCGGAGCCCCCCCAGGCCTCGCTCACCTGCGGCCGCCGCGGCCCGGCCTCCGCCGCCCTCGGAAGCGCCCAGCGGCGGCGAGGCGAGGCGGAGGCGACAGCGGCCCCCGGCGGCCGGGAGCCGTTCCCCAGAGCGGAATCCTCCGAAAAGCCGATTTTTTTAGGGAGTCGAGACCCTCCCCCAAACTCAGCCGGAGCGGGGACTTCCTTAGTTAATTCAGCGCCACGGGCTGGGCTCGGGGAAAATCCCCACCGCCCGGCCCCTGCCTCAGCCCCGAAGCCCTTGGGGTCTGCAGGGCTCCTGGGAAGCTTGTCCCCGGCACCGAGCACGGCTCGGGTCCCTGACACCCTCCTGTGCTGCTCCCCTTCCCCTCGGAGCAGGCCATGAGCCCTCGCTGGGTGCTGACACCAGCTGCACCAGTAGCCAGAGCACCCCTGTCCCCGTCCCCTTAGGATGACAGTGACAGCTCAAGCTGCCACGCGTGAGGTGAAACCCACCCTGGCGTGAGGCTGCATGCAAATCCAGCCACAGGGACAGGCAGCCCACAGCCCCACAGAGCAGTCCTCTTGCAGATTGTCCCCACCCTCAAGTTACTCGGGATGAACATCACCTCGCGCCGCAGCCCCCCCGTGTCAATACACAGCCCTGAGCACCACCAGATGTGCTGCAGCACCAGTACTATTTATTACATGATTAAATCCAAATACAAAATTAGGGCTAAGGGAAGAAGAAGAGAGTCCCACTGGGGAGGGCAGCAGAACAGGGCTCCCCACAGCCCGGCAGGCCCTGAGTGAGCATCCCCTCTCTTGCGGGTGCTGCGCTGTCAGCGTGTCCAGTGTCCTTCAGGCCCTGCTAGCTGGAGGTCGCCTGCTCTGCCTTTAGCACCTCCGTGCTGGGAGGCTTGGGGTCCCCGTGGGCTGGAGGTATCTCGTCCTGAGTCTTCACAGCTTGCGTCTTGGTCAGCGTGGTGTAGATGCCCAGGGCCTGCAGGGAATGAAAGAGACATCAGGGAGGAAAAACAACGCACACTTATGGGGACTGGGACGGTTCCTGGAGAAGACCCTGTGGGGCAGCGAGAAGTGTCCCTGCTGTGGGGCTGTGGCAATTTCTGACGGGACACACGCAGGGCTGGGACAGCAGGTCCCACAAGGTAGGCAGGGCCACAGCAGACTCTAAAGAGGCTCTGTTTGAGGCCCTGATGTTGCTGTGCTACACCACATTATCAGACAGCCCCATGGGGGACTCCTGCCAGGGCACAGCGGTGCCTTCAGGAGATAACCCAAATCCCTGTTCAGCCCTGTTTCTTCCACCCCAACAAGACAATGAGAAAGTCACCACTCACCTCATATTTTTGCCAGCTTATTTTGGCACAAAGAGAAGGGTCCTGTCTCCTACAGCTGCAAGCTGGCTCAGGCCAGTTCCACAGCCAGGAGCTGCCACAACAGAGACCCTCCTGTTCCCACAGGATGCTGCAAAACAGCTTCCCCAGCCCACACCTTGTGTTTCACACCCACCCACTGGGCCAAATTCCTCCTCGTCTCCACACCTCTCCTCTTCCAGCACCACCACCTGCCCCACAGGGGCTGCGAGCTTCACCTCCCTCAGCCTCTGATGAGAGGCAGGTCCCTCCTCTGACACTGACCTGTGCGACCATGTGGGTGATGTCGCCGGTGTTGGCTGGCAGCAGGACCGTGTTGGAGTCTTTGGCAAGCTTGGAGAAGGCGCTCACGTACTGCTCAGCCACAGAGAGGGAGGCAGCCGCACCGCCATGCTGCGGAGAGACGGCCGAGGCTCATTAGGAAGGAGGCTGAGTCAGGCACCACCAAGAGCTCAGCCATGCCCACATCCACAGCTGGCCCCAGATGTCAGCAAAACTCTTTGCTAAGATGCCAGGGGGTATCTGCGAGTAAGCCAGGTGCCACTCCAGCTTCGGGATCACCTCCCTGTGCTGGCACCAAAGCTTTGGCTGCTCCAAGGAGCCCTCACTCACCTGCTGGGCCAGGGCAGCTGCCAGGAGCTGAATGGCCTCGGCCTTGGCCTTGGCCCTGACCAGCATGGCATTGGCTTCTCCTGCAACACAGCACGGAATGCACATCAGAACTGCGACAACATGCTTGCAAGAAGTGTTATCAAGAAAATGTGGTGCATGCAACACCTCCTTTTCCCTAACAACAGCACTATGACTGTCCTGCAACACCTCTCCTGCCCCCCCAGGCTGTGGGGAAGCAACAAGCTGCAGCACAGCCCAAGGGTCCCAGCAGGGAGGATGACAGCAGCTGAGGCAGCCTGGCTCACAGCAGTGCTATCTGCTCACAGGAAGCATCGCCCCTCAATACAGAGGGGTGCAGATCCCCCAGTGTTCAAGGCATGTCTTAGCCAAAGGTGCTACCAGCAGCTTTGTTGATTTGCTCAGCCTTCTCAGCTTCCGACGCCAGGATCTGGGCCTGCTTCTGCCCCTCAGCCACATTGATAGCAGATTCTCGCGTCCCCTCTGACTCCAGCACTGTCGCACGCTTCCGTCGCTCTGCCTCCACCTGCAAACACAGGTCAGATGCCTGCCTGCCACAGCCGCTCTGGGGCAATCCCACCCGTGGGGCAGGTGCTGCAAAGACATGCTTCTATGTCCCTACTGGGCAAGCACAGCTTTGTAAAGGGTAAGAAGTCAGCCACAAAACTCTGAGTGATCCCCAGTGAGGGCTGGTTCTGCTTCCCAGATTGCTGCAGCAGTGAGCCCAAACCACAACACGCCACGCTGCCCTGATCCTGGGCATGCTGCTCACAATATGCCACACTGACACTCGGTGTAACACTGCTGGGCACCGCCAGCTCACAGAAACTGCTCCCACGAACACGCACCAGCCCGCACAGCCCTCCTCAGTCTGGTCTACATCTAACAGGCCAGCCTGCTTCCCCTCCTCCCCTTACATGCCTGCCCTGGGCTCTGGCACCCCCCTTTCCCTCAAGGGGAGACCTCCAGGTCTCGGATTTGCTTCCGGTGGAGCCCAGCATCCCCTGGGGATATTAAAGAGAGCTGGCAGAGCTTGCATGTACTAGGCAGGGACCACCACTGCAGAAATAATGCGGATTATTTACTCAATAGCTCTGTGTTCACAGACAAAGTGCCAACAGGCTTCCCTCCCTGCAGGATGGCCCAGAGTGCTGCCAGCTCTGAATGGAGAACAGCCTTGCTTCATGGAAGAGGAAACTTCCCTCTCATTCCAGATCGCCCACCCAGAGAGCCGAACCTGCATCTGCATAGATTCCTTCACCCGGGGGGGCACGTGGATGTCCTTAATCTCATAGCGCAGGCACCGGATGCCCCAGCAGTCTGAGGCTTGGTTGATGGCATCCACTATGTTGGCATTGAGGGACTCACGCTCCTGGCAGGCACAAAAGAAAGCAGAGAACAAAGGGGAGGTGCTTAGCATGAGACAGAGGTCAGAAATGAAACGTAAACCTCGTCGTGTGGGCAAAAGTCAGCCAGAAAATCCCAGCTCCACAAGTGTAGGGCAGGGCAAGATGCTTTCCACATCTCTCTGAGGGGTCACCTTCTCCTAGAAAAGGCAGTGCCCCAAATTGGAACTGCTGATACAAGCATCTGGTCTATAGCTGGTTACAGAGCCATCCCAAGGACACAAACAGCCCCTGCTTCTGTCCATTAAATGCAGCACGAGGGTTACAGCCCCCCTGAACCGGGTCAGCCAGGACCTCATCACGGGGCCTAAGCAAAGTGTAGCTGACTTGAGAGAAACACAATCACGCCAGCTGGATTGGGACATTGGCCAAAAAGATCCAGAGTGAGACCCATCTCCAGGGATTCACAAACAGGTTGATGTAAACTGAAGCCAGACACCATCAAAGCAAAGGGCACGTTAGTGTTATCGCGCAGGGTTTTGAGATGCTGCCAGATGTTGACAGCGCTGGTATCCACCTCCCCTGCTCACCCGGAATACTCTGTCGAGGGAGAGTTTGCCAAGTTCAGATCTCATGGTGGTCTGGGCCAGCTGCGTCACGGCATATTCAGGATCCTCCACCCCGTAACTGGCCTGGAGAACAAAAGCAGTAACAAGAGAGTCTGTGGTGTTGCTGAAAGGGATCCCAAATGAGGCGAGGTGAGGAAAGGTTGTGCTAAGATGAAAAGCCTGCCACAGACACCCCCATCAACCTCTTCCTCCAAGAGAGCAGTCCCAGGGAACTCAGCCCACCCGCTTTAGAGCACAGCAGGCCCGACAGAGGCTGAAGCATGCATCTCAGAGAGAAGGCGGCCCAGAGAGGCTGGTCACGGTAGCAGCTGTGTGAGGCTGCACACACAGAGCCTATGGGGCACAGCCACGGGTGCTGGAGGCTGCAAGCTGCCTTGTGCCTTCAGGATCAAGCTGGGCCCCAGTACAGCAGGGACGGTACCTTGTAGGGATCCATGACCCGCAGATAGAGCACTCCATCAATCTGCAGGGTGACGTTATCTGCCGGGAAAAGAATGACACATCCTGTTCACTGAAACAGAAGAGGCACGGCAGCCCCCACCCCAACAGAATTAGCAGAGCTGGGCACAGCCATTCCTCTCCTTCTTGTTGTCAACAGTGTAGCATGGAGAGAGGGATCAGCTGAAATAGATCTCCTTGTGTAAAATGCTTTGTAAGAACGATCCCTACATTCCCTACAAAGTGTCTCACTTTTAATTACACCAGAAACCTTAGGTGTCAATATCAGAACATTTAATGCTGTAGCTATCTCAACAGGTAAAAGATTTAGGAGGAGGGAAAAAAACAAACTTAATACTAGAATTGCAACAGAGAAGTCCACCAACCAGATCCAAAATTTTTGTGTGTTGTTTACGAAAAACACGGGAGATTTTTCCTGGTTCAACACATGATAATTTCTGAAACATTAAAAATTGATTATTGCTTGCTGTATTCATCACGGCAAGAAGTGGAACAGCCCAGAGGGGCACATGGGACCTGCTGGTTCTGCTGGTGTATAGTGTCACCCATAGTGTCACGGGTATGGGCAAGTCTCGGTCCACAGACTTTCCTTCTCAGAAAGAGCAGTCAGGCATTGGGACGGGTTGCCCAGGGAGGTGGTGGAGTCACTGTCCCTCGGGGAGTTCAAGGAAAGGCTGGACGTGGTGCTTAGGGACAGGGTTTGGTGGGTGACAGTGGTGGCAATGTGATTGTTGGACCAGATGATCTTGGAGGGCTTTTCCAACCTTAATGATTCTGCCATTCTAGGAGCCTGGGATGTTTCCTCTCGTCCCCACGCTGTCCCTTGTTTACCACAGATGCAGGGAAAGGGAAAGAGCAGGAGACAGAACCTTTTCCTTACCTAGGGTGACAGCTGACTGCTCGGGGACATTAATGACAATTTCTTTGAGACTCTGCACGTAACGAATCCGATCCAGCAAAGGGATGAGGAAATTCAAACCCTGCAAAAAAGGTGGGATCAGGCAGCTGAGCCCTGAAGCCAGGCAGAGGTTTTCCCACCCAGAGAGCTCAGACAACCCAGGGAGAGATGTGCAAACAAAGTACATGACATGCTGCAAATGCTTCAGGCAGAACAACCGTGGTGCTTTTAGGTTTCTCGCTGCTTTTAACACAAAATTTTAAAGGAAAATAGTCTACAGGCACCTAAAAGAACCACAGTCTGCAAGAATAAGCATGGGTCCTCCAACCATCCCCTGAAGCCTTGCGCGAAGCATGCGCCTCGCTGCAGCGACAGGAACCTGCCAGACCCAGAAGGGCAGAAAATCAGCTCCTTACGGGCTCGAGGATCCGGTGGAACTTGCCCATCCTCTCCACCACCCAAGCCTCCTGCTGCGGCACGAACAGCACCCCGATGTTGACGGGCAGGCCGGAGTTCAGCCGCTGCGGTGCCGGGGCCAGCCACGCCGAACGCTTCAGCTGCTGGGCACGCTGCGGGACCGAAGGCAAGGGATGGAGCCCGGCGGCGGGCGGGCAGCCCCTTGCCAGCGACCACCACCCTCCTCATCCTCCTCCTCCTCCTCTTCCTCCCCCTGCTCCCCCTCCAGGCTCGCAGCCAGCACGTGGTATCCAAAGGGGACGGGGTCTGTCCACCACGGCTGTTCGTGGCCCCCCCCCCCCCCCCCCCGCTCTGGGGGTGCCCCCCGGCCCCTTCCCTCACTCCCCACTTTGTGGGTGGGGGGCCCAAGCCCGCCCCCGGGCCCCCCCCCCCCCCCCCGGCCCCGTTTCCCCGCGATTCACCCCCCCACGCCGCCCCCGACCCCTCAGCGGTGCCCGGCCCCGGCCGCACCCGCAGCAGCCCGGGCCCTGCCCGGCCCAGCATCGCTCCCCCCTCGCCGCCGTCCCCGCTCCCGTGCCGCTGCCGTTCCCCGCCCGCCGCCCCGGAACCGCCCCGGGCAGCGCCGCCTCTTCCGGAGCCCTCACGCCGCCTCCCGGCCCGCCTCGGCGGCCCGTTGCCTTGGTTCCCCTTCGTGTCCTCCCCCTCCTCGTTCCCTCAGAGAGCTGCGGGGCCGGGCTCGGTCTCCAAACGTTTATTAAATATAACCCAACACAGAAGTACCGGTGCGGCTCTCGGGGAGGGGGGCAGCTCGCTGATGAGGCGCCCCCCCCCCCCCCCCCCGTCTATCCCCCAACCCCAAATTCATCTCCCCACACCCACGGTGACTCGCGGGGCTCCCTTGCTCCAGGCTGGCCCGGGTCTGGCCCCTTCCTCCGCCGTTCCCCACCGCAGGAGTGAGGGGATTCACCAACACGCACACCACGATGTTTCAGCCACCACCGAGATGGTGCCCAGCAAGTCTCAGCCTCGCCCCCCGGCTTTTAACAGAGGTTCCCCCAGCTGACAACTGGGTCACCCCCTCCCTCACCCTTGCTACCCCCTGGGGCTGGGGGTGCAGCCCCTGCTGCTTGGGGCCTCATCCCACACCCGTGGGGGAAGAGCAGGGCCTCCGATCCTCCACCCCCTCAGTGACAATAAATACTAATAAATACAAACTTTCCACGCTTTTCAGCTTGTGCCGGAGCTGCCCCCTTCCCTCCTCGTGAAGCCCCCTTGGTGATGGCAGGTGGCACAGCCACAACCAGGGTGACACGGGGAGGTGGCAGCACTTGATCTCTCCTTTACTCATCTCTCCCCGAAGCACTGGGCTGGGAGCTCCCCGGCAGCCCCGGGGCGAGGGAGAAGGTCAGGCCCAGGGCGAGTAGCAGGGATTCCTTGGCATCTCCGTGAAAGATTTCAGTTCGTAGGGGATCCCCGAGTCGACCTCGATCGACTTGCGGGAGAAAAGCAGCCGGATGTCATCATGAAGGTAGATCTTCCCCGACTTGGAGCTGTGAAACCTGGAAGGAGACTAGTGATAGGACTAGAAGGAATGGCTTCGAGTTGTACCGGGGGGGGGGGGGTGTAGATGGGAAATTAGAAGTTTCCTCTCAGAAAGAGTGGTCAGGCATTGGTAGGGGGTTCCCAGGGAGGTGGTGGCATCACTGTCCCTGGGGTGTTTAAGGAAAGGTTGGACGTGGTGCTTAGGGACAGGGTTTGGTGGGTGACAGTGGTAGCAGGGTGATGGTTGGACCAGATGATCTTGGAGGGCTTTTCCAACCTTAATGATTCTGTGATTCTGTGGAGGAGCCTCAGACTTGAAGGCTAGGGCAGCACAGCCTCATCAGGAGTTGGGAACACAACTCCTTCCCCTCCTGTGGCCCCTGGTCAAAAATGGCCATGCTCTTATTGCCCTCAGAGGGACAGAGGTGGCTGTCATCAGGCAGAACAACAGCTCCCTGCAGCCTTCCAGTGCAAATAGCAGCTGGTCCCTGCTCCTCCCCATGGCTATGGGGCCAGGCTGCCACCCCACACACTAGAAGACAGATTTGCAGGTCTGAGGGAAGCAGGGACATAGGGGAAGGGGGTCCGGGAGCCCAGGACAGGTCTCCATCCCACCCCGTATGCCCTACCTCAGGTGCATCAGGTAGCAGAGGACCCTGCGGTGCGGGCTGGTGCCCTGTGGCTCACTGGGGGCCACGGTGGCCCCTTCCTCCTCTCCCACGGGTACCAGGAAGATGCGGTGGCGCAGGAAGGTCATGTGGTTGGCCGGCATGTCCTGGAAGTCGTACGTCACCAAGAACATCTTCACCACAGTCTTGTTGGGGTTAAATAAGGTCTGGGGGTAGAGGAGGGGTGGGTGGGGGGTCAGACTGGGAAGGGCTCAGGAACAGATCCATAGGACAGGGCTGGGATGTCTGGGGGCAACAACAGAGGACACAAGGGACCAGAAGAGTTGTCCTTGCCCCACATCTGCCCCAAGGGGCTTTGCCTGAGGCTCGGCTCTTGCCCAGTCCATGTCCCTCAAGGAAGAGCCAGCACAGGTCACTCAGAGCTGGCCAATAGCTAAATCCTCTCCACCCACCTCCATTCCCATGTTCCCATCCCATCCCCACTGCACATACACGTCCCACCAGCCTCATCCTTCCCCACATCTCCTGCCCCCTTGCTTCCTGCCAGCACCCTGGGGGGGTCCCATGCTCCCTTCACTGTGCTTTCTTGGTGGCCATGCTACTCTGCACGATTTCTTGCTGCTACCCCAGCTAAGCAGCACAATACCAGAGACTCTTTGGATGCCCCATCCCTGGCAGTGCTCAAGGCCAGGCTGGATGGGGCTTCGGGCAACCTGGGCTGGTGGGAGGTGTCCCTGCCCATGGTAGGGGGCTGGAATTAGATAGTCTTTAAAGTCACTTCCAACCCAAGCTATTCTAAGATTCTGTGATAATGGTGTATCTCCACCCCAGGGAGCAACAGGCACCCAGCTACCACTCACCACTTGGATGGTTCCAGCTTTGGGGACACTGTAACCCTTCTTTCCCAAGGCCTCCAAGTCAATCACTCCCTGGGGCAAAATAAACAGCATGTGTGAGTGAAAGAGAGAGAAAGGCCAAAGAGAGCCCAGCTGGGACGCAGCATGGGGCCAAGACCCCACTTTCTCTTTGCTTTGCAGGTTAAATGTTGCTCCTGGCATGGCTGGTGGTCTCCTCAGACGTGTGGCTGCTCGAGCTGAGCTCTCCAGAGAAGAGCAGCCCCTGAGGATGTGCAGTGTCTGGACACAGCCCCCATGAGCCCAGCCCGTGTGCACGTACCAGGAAAGGTGAGGGCGCGCTGTGTTCAGAGATGTCAAAGTAGGTGACGTCCACAGGCAGGGTGGCATGCTGGGGGCAGTAGGAGCCGCTGGCACCAATCTCTGCTGTGAACCCCTCGATGCGCCCTGACGGTGCAAAGCGCCCCTTCAGGATGGACTCCTGAAAGAGGAAGGAAGCGTTAGGGACTGGAGACTGCCCGCAAGGGGCCCTGGCTGCTTTTTGAGATAGATCCCATCCTCCCACAGGTGGCTTGAAACCGGCCTTCTGTCACAGAGAAGAACCTGCTGGTTGAGCTGTCCTGGTGGTGAGCAGCTGCCACATCTCATAGCCAACGTGCATGAGGCCCCTGGGGACAGACAACCCAGCCCCACACCAACAGGCATATAAAGCAGCTGGCTCCTGTTGGGTTCAGCTTCTCCTGACCCAACGCCAGCCCAGCCCAAGCCCTCCAGACCCACCTCCCTGCCAGCAGGCCATCACCGCCTGGGTGTTGTTACCTCAAAGTTGCCCAGCAGAGCGTGGCTGACAGTGGTGGTGGCCCAGGGTGCAGCAGAGGAGCGGGTTCCCCTCCGGAGGCTGCTCCGGAGATGTCGCCTTGGGAGAGGAGAGCAAGAATCAGTGTGGGACCAAAGAGCACATCTCCCTGGGGATGCAGATCCCTCTCCCCTGATGGAGGTAGAGACATGTCCCTCCCACCACCCCTTTCCCTGGTAGAAGTTGAACCATCTTCCTAACCCCAGGAGCAGCCGCCCTCCACCCCACATTCCGGAGTCTCACGGAGGGGAGATGCCCTGGAACCCAACCCGACCCATCCGCCCCACAGCAGGCTGTAGGGTGCTGGGATCGCTGCGCACCCTGGAACTGCTGCAAGGCAGCAGCTGCTGGGACACTCACGATTTGAGGCGCAGTCCGCTCTTCAGCCTCCTCCCGACTGCAGTGCAATCTGCAGAGCTCTGGAAGGGACATGAAACCAAGGAATGTGTTAGTGCACCAAACTGGGACTGTGCACCACCTCTTGCCCTGTCCCATATCCCTGCTGGGATGGCATGAGGGGCAGCATGAGGCATGGAGAAGATGCAGAGCTGCCCAAACCCAGACCTGGCTGCCATGGCAGGTCTTTACCCTACCAAAGTGGCTCTGCAGAGGAAAGTGGTGACAAAACCCAAGACAAGAGTGCATCACGCAGTGTCCCACCCTGTAAACCACATCTAAGGAAGGGTAACACGTACGACAGAGCTCCCTGGCCAGTCTGGGGAAAGTCCTGTCCCCAGGCGATTCATGCCAAGTCTGGGCAAAGGGTCAGGCTGCCCACAGCCAGGCGCCTACAGCTGTAGGGTGGGGGATTAAAACCAGGGCCTCACTGCTGCTTCCTTTTAAAAGTGCCCCCTTTTCAGGGGTTTTCCTTTCTGGAAGCCACACAAAGGGCAGCACAACACAAAGGGATGATGGAGCTGGCTGGCATGACCAGGCTGGAAAACCGAGGGAAGCTGCTGGAGGACCTCATTCTGCAAGGGCAGTGCTGGGGGCAGCCAGGCTGGGGGACAGTCACCAAAAAGGGCAGGTAGGCAGGAATGGAGCTGTGTCCCATGCACAGGGCATGCTGGCTCTGAGCAGCAACAAGCCAGGGTGCCTCTACTTCTGTCTGTAGCCTGCCACCAGCCCTACATGTCCCAGGGCTGGCCACTATCCACTGTGCCATGGCACTGGGACAGGACACGGTGCCATGCCACTGTGGGCCGTGTGCCTAAGAGGGACAGCTCTGGGTGTCTCCAGGCTATTCCCTGCCTCCTCCCACCTCTCAGTAATGCTCACCTTGGCTGCAGGGAGCAGGTGGTTCCAGAAAGGGGCCCCTTTGGCGTCGGTGCTGCGGCAGGCTGTGGGCACCGGGTGGCACGGCAGGGCTCTCTTCTTCCTCGCCGGTGAGGACAGACTCTCGTCCTCAGAGCAGGAGTCAGCCACAACCTCACCAGCAGGCAGGAGCTTCCTTTTGGCCAGGCATCTGCTGCCGCTGACCCGGCTACTCCCGCAAGGCGTCTTCTCCAGGGAGCTCAGGCTGCCAGGCTCGGGGCTGAGCACCATCTGTGGAGCCGGGGGCTCCTTGCACCCGTTGGCTGCCACTGGCCATTCCTCTCCTCCGCTAGCCCTGCTGCTCTGAGCAGGGCTGCTCCCTGGCTTTTCTCTCCTCCCACCAGAGTCCAACTGGGACGTTTGTGCAATATTGTGCAAATCAAGGTCAAGTAGGTTGTGGCCACTCGCCCGCTCCCCGTTCTCTCCGCAGTCCACAGGCTGATCCCCTGGCAGGACGGGACAACCGTCTCGTGTGTGCAAAGTACTGCAAGCGATGTGCTGAGGCCTGGAGGAGGAGGAAGCATCCTGCGGCTTGTCCTCTCTGCTGGCCTTGGGGCTGTGGCTGGGGCTGCCCTCGCACCGGTGCTCCACCACCCGCAGCCCGCTATGGGAGAAGTGCTGGGCAGAGCCACACAGGGAGAGCTCCTCCACCAGAAGACCGTCCTCGAAGGTATCGTCGTCCTCCAGGGCAGCCTGCCCGGGGCCCCTGTCGCACTTGCCATCCACCCCCCCGCCACCCCAGTGAGTTCGTTTGGGATCCCGCGCCCCCTCCGGAGTTCGCTGCTCAGGGTAGCCCCTCTTGACAGCCGGCCGGCTGCCTGCCCGCGGCTCCGTGCTCTCGGAGGAACTGGAGAGATGGGAGAAGATGGAGACCTGGTAAACCTTCTGGCGCTTGATCTCCGTCTCGTTGTAGCCCATGAGGATGCCGTGGTGGGTGCAGTGCTGCGAGGAAGGCTCCAAGGCCGCCTCTCCGCTGGGTCGGGGCAGGCCGGAGTCCGCGCTGGGCTCCGGGGGCAGGGACGTCTCTGCATGGATGTGCCGCATGGAGCCTCACTTGGCTGGGCCCCTCAAAGAGCTGGAGGCAGGACAGCCCATGCAGCAGCAGGAGGGGGACTGTAAAGTGCCACAGGTGATGGTGGGAGGGCAGGGGCAGGAGCTCGACCCTCTCCCTCAGGACGTCCGAGTGAGCCCCCAGTTATGGGGTGTGCTGCGGCACAGCATCTGGAAAGAGAGAGGAGAAAGGTCAGCCAGGATCAGGGTCCTGGTCCTGCCTTCTGGACCTGTGGGAGGTGGGCAGCCCTGCTCGAATCTTCCCCCCCCAGGGACGGGAAGAGGAACCAGCCCGGTGTGGCTTCTGCAGGGAACCCCACAGCATCACCCACCTGCAGGATCAGCACTTCGCTCCTGGCCTGGGCACAGAGAGGAGTCTCCAGCCGGGCTGGAGGCTACGGGGACAAGTCTGTACAAGTGAGGAGACGGGGGCCTGCCCACTGCCAGGGACCTGATGTGCTCGTGCTGCTCTGGAGCTCAGGAGTCAGGCAGGTCAGACCAGTCCCAGGGGCTCTGGACTGTAATCACCCCTCCGGGCAACAGAACCAGATCTCGGAGCGCATGCCAAAGAAATCAGCCCCAGCCGCATGCGCTAAAGGAGGCAGGGTTGCCCTCGAGGCTGCCAGCCCCACAGTGGGGACAAGAACACATCTGTGCAACCTGGGGGAATCTGAATTATTGTCACAGTTAGCTCTGCCAGCTTGGACCAGAGTCCTGAAACAGCTGGGTGGCACCAGGGGCTGCAGAGCCCACCACGGGTGCCTGCACCATCCACCCACCCCATACCATCCATACCACCCATCCCTGCCTGCCTCGAGGACTCAGCCTCCTTCGTGCAGCACAAGGCCTCTACTTCAATTTTCAGCCCAGTTTCAGGGTTATGAGAATTCCAGCTGCGAGCTGTCTGTAAACCCTAAAATATCTGCAAGAGGTGAGGAGATGGGATGTCTACTGAAAATTCACTGGCCCACCAAGGAGCTTCAGAGCCTGACAGCCATTTGCTTGTCCCAGCAGCTCTCTCCTGTGGAACAAAGGCTCAGGGGCAGCCATGCAACTGGGAAAGCAGTTCTCCAAGCAGGTCAAGGCCATCTGGAGACTGAGGCCACCAGCGGTATTTTGATCCCCACTGTGATGGGGATGAGAAGGTGCCAGGTCGGGGTATTTGAGGCCAGGTACTTCAAGAGAAACAACAAAAGGTGTCACCATGCACCAGTACATGCTGGAGGCCAACCGGCTGAGGAGCAGCTTTACTGAAAAGGCTGAGAGTCCTGGTGGGCACCAATCTGATCATGAGGCAGTAGTGCGGCCTTGCCACAAAGAGGCTAATGCTATCCTGGGCTGCATTCTGAGGAACAGTGCCAGCAGGTCAATGGAGGTGATCCTTCCCCGCTGCTCAGCACTGGTGAGGCCACACCTGAGAGGGTCCAGCAAAGGGCCACTAAGATAAATAAGGGGCTGGAGCAACCCTCCTGTGAAAAAGGCTGAGAGCTGGGACTGTTCATCCTGGAGGGGAGAAGGCTAAGCCACCTGGACGTGGTCCTGGGCACTCTGCTCTGGGTGACCCTGCTTGGGCAGGGGTTGGACCGGATGGACCCAGAAGTCCTTCTCCACCTCATCCCCTCTCTGAGGCTGCGTAACCCCTATGCTGCAGCCCGTCCTGGCTGCCCCCACACTCACCCCTCTGCAGCAGAACCCTAGTGTGCTCCGGATCAACCTCCCCGTCCTGCCGTGGGCTGTCGTTGGCACAGCTCGCAGAAGACACCTGCCAGCCAGGCACCCCCCAGAAGCGGCGTGGCTGCCGTGGAATGGCTCCCACCATCACGGTGTGCCTCCGAACCTCTGCGCCGTCCTCTCCAGCTCTTCAGTCTCCACGGCAGCTCTGAGGGCAAAGAAAGGGGGAGATGCAGGGCTGGTGAGATTCAGAGGCTCACCAAGAGCAGGGCAGGAGGCTGGAATCACAGAATGGTTTGGGTTGGAAGGGACCTTAAAGATCACCCTGTTCCAAACCCCACGGGCAGGGACACCTCCCACCAGAACAGGCTGCCCAAAGCCTGGTGCTGCCTGCCCACAGGGTCACACAGGCCGAGAAGGCAGTACTGAAATTCAGCCTCTCCCATATCCAAAGGTCACATGAATCTATAGGTCATCTCAGGCAGTATTTTCACTTTACTTTCCATTTAAGCCACAAATACTTTAAGCTAAGCTGTAAACTCTCATATCTTGCTTGTCCTTTACACCCCTTTAGCTTGCCTTCCTGCATGAAAACCTGTGTGGAGGAACAGCTCCCTATTTCTTTTTGGTGATCATTTCACGGCCTGCCTTCCAAAATGCTGCAGATCACCAGCAGCCTCTGGGCCTCCAGCTAGCTGCTGGGCTCATGCTCATCCACGCCATCCACCCACAGCACAGGACACTTTCTGACCCTACAGACAAGGAAAAATGCTTGCAATTGCTTTCTGCCGGTAAGAGATTCATGGCAGGGATGGCAGAAACCAGGAGCCTCACTACCCTGAGCACGATGCCCTCCCATCAGCCTCCTCCAGAGCAAAGACAGCAATCTTTCCACGGGCACAGCGCTCACCTGCTCAGAGGCACCCTTGATGTATGAAGTAGATTTGCAGCTGCAACACAGCTCTGTTGTGGTCACGATCCACCAGCACCGCAGCTCTGATGCCTGGAAGAGGGCAAAGAGGAGAATTAACCCAGGCAGCAGCTCGTGTTGCAACACCTTCATAGCAGGCAGGAGCCTTTGGGCACCTCTATCCTCAGTCTCTTTGTCATGGGGCTGCTCAGGAGCTTTGCAGTCCTAGGAAGCTTTACATGAAGGAGAAAATGCTGCCCACTGGAGCCATGGAGCTTCCCTCCAGGCAGCCACTGTCTGTGTCCTGTTGGGCAACCTGACCAGCAGTGCTCTGAAAGCTGGAAACAGTAGGGCCAAGCACATGAACAAAATCCCTGCAGGGATGCTCAGAGGCACCAAACACCCCACTGCACCTCTTTCTGGCACCTTGGTCCAGAAAATTCTGCATTGGTACAATGAACACGTGGCCTTGACTGCCATAGAAAACAGGCTGTTTCCTCGTTGCATTTCCAGTAAGATTTGCAAGTCCCAGTCTCAGAGAGAAGACCAGCCACAAAGCCACCTCCAACAAAACCAGGTGAAGGGCACCACCAACAGAACAGAGCCAGAACAGAGACGCAACCTGCTAGGTCCCACAGAGCACTCATAGCAGGGCAAGTCAACGCTGCTGCATAACAATCCCCTTGGTCCAAAGTCTTGACAAAAGCTCCTTGTAAAGCTCAGCTCCTCCTGGCACCCTGCAGGAAGGCTGGTAGAGGAGCAGGTGGGTGCTCACAACCATGGCTGGACACCACGGTGTTGTCACACTGTGCTCTGCCCTCACCACAGATAGCTGCTTCCCTCCTCCATCCCAGGGCAGACCTGCACCATGACTTCGTGGCACAGCCGGCCACTGGGAAACAAAAAACCAGCAGCAAGAGTCAGCACAGGGTGGCAGGAGAAAGCCACATCCTTCCTGTGCACGTCCTCGCAGGACAGATGTGCAGACTCAGCCTGAACCTTTCTTTCTCTGACCCATGCCCCACTGCAGCCACAGCCCTTCCCAAGTCCTCAGGCGGGCAGGCTGAGCCCTTTGCTCCCCGGAGGCAGCTGCCTTGCAAAAGGAGTCTATCAAGAGATGTTGACACCACAAACCCATCCCAGAGATCTCCATGCCCTTCACCTGGTGATGCCAGCACTGGGCAGTAGCGTGTACCCCCAGTCTGAGGGGCTGCACCTCGTTTTGCCAACCCAGGTGCTGCTGCCAAATGCACCCTGCAGGGGAACACCAGGATTCCCCAGCCCACCCCTAAAAGCATCTCCAAGTACACCCCAGGACCTCCTCACATGCAGCAGGAGCACAGCACTGCTCCTCTCCTGAACACATGTGGAGGGACGGGCGCCTTACAGCACCCAGCGGGAGCCTGCAGAGCAATGTGGGGACCCCAAACTACTGCACCCACAGCAGGGACAGGGAGACATCACCTGGGCTTCTCTCCCTTCTTCCCCCAGAGCCAAGCATCTCCGGAGCCCTGCTTCTGGCAGCCTGGATGGGACAGGAGCAGTTCTGGGTCCTCCCCAGCCCCGCAGAGCTGTACAGGTGCCATCTGGGGCTCCCTGTGCCCACTTCAAAGGTTTGGTCCCTCCTAAGCCCAAGCAGCTGTGATTTTGCTGGTGTTTTCCCAAGGCCAGCAAGACAAGGGGACACATGGCCAGGTCTGAGCATCACTGCCCGGGGCAGAGCACCAAGACCATGGGCTGGCATGGATGAGACATCATCTTGCACCATTTGGACAACAAAAACAATGCCAAGTTAGCATTTATGCTGTCTTCTCCCTCTTCTGGGAAGAGCTAAGGAAACCCTTGCAGCCTCTCTGGGTTCAGGCGGGAGAGGGGCTGGCATCACAGGAGGGCAGAGAATCACCCACAGTACGTGCAGAGCATGAGGCAAAAGAAGAAGCAACAGAAACTGCCGGAAAGCAACTGCCTCAAGGCTAAGTCAGGGCTCTGCCAGTTCTATCTGAACCCAGAAAAAGGAAGAAAATATAACCACTGGACGTGTAAAGTCACAAGGTCCTTGGCACAGGCTGAGAGCGGAGCCTGAGAAGCACCGGCAGGCAGAAAGTTCCCATCACACGCCCGAGGGATGGCAGCACCAGCAGCAATGCTGCCGTCAGAGGATTCTCTGCGGCCTGCAAGATCAGGTACACGGCTGTCAGCAGGGACACGGATAGGCGAGGCTGGGGACCACTTCCAGCACCATCCCTGGGCGAGGTGGCAGTCCTGGAGAGAAGGCAGTTAGAGAGGTGCTGCTGGAGCAAATGGTGCCTGAAGGGAGAGATGAATGGGGTGGAGGTGGCCCTGGCGCTCCCCCGGGCTCCAGGCTGGGGAGGAAGGAGCTCAAGCTTGGTGGAAAGGAGTGAGAGGGGAGGAGGGAGGGTGCAGAGGAAGGGAGCATCCCTGCCCCACTGCAAGGGTGGGCCCTGCTCTCGGGGGTTCAGAAGGAAGCCAGAAGGAAGCCCGCTGCTGTGCCAGATTTACACAGCTGCAGAGCCTCGCTTCATGCTGGCCCCTGTGCAGATAGATAGCAGGGAGGAAGCCCCAGCCCAGACGGGAAGAGGCAGTGCCCACATCAGGAGTGCGAGCTCCTGGAAACCACCAGGGACAGCACCAGGGACAGACCCCACACCTCCCTCTGCCCGATGACACCGTCCCTCCCTCCCTCCCAACCCGCAGGAGGTGACACCCTCCCAGCATATCGCTGCAGGGTGACAACACCCCTTGGGACAGAGCTCCTGAGTGCCCAGATGCCCCGTCCCCGCCATGAGCTGGGGTCTGCCCCACGGTGCCTTCCCCATCCCCATAGGCAGGTGCTGTGGGAGGCTACGCGGGGTCCGAGCCCTCCCACTCGCTGTGCTGGGATAACACAATGAGAGCTCCCCCAGGAGCTCGGGAAGCCCGCAGGCTTTACCCCTGCACCACCTGACGCCCTGCACCCAGATCTCTTCCAACACCTTGCCTCAGCATCTCGTGTGCCAGCAGCGATGCTGACAATAGCCTGCGGCTGGGAAGGGGGCTGGCAGGGTCTGCAGGCAGATCCTACAGGCAACGGCCACCTGTGTGTGGCTTTCCCCCCAGTGCCCAAACCCCCCCCTCCAGCAGCCTCCCCTCCATGCACGGCTGCCCCTCTCCCCCGGGAAAGCAGCGTCAGAGAATGAAAAGCAGCTCAACACCCGGCAGGACAATCGGGCTGCTCTCCAAAGCCGGCAGCACCCCCTGCCCACCCAGCCCAGCAGGCTCAAACCTCCGCGATGCAGCCTACGGCGTCAAACCGGGAGCCCACGAAACCTGCAGCACGCAGAGCGGGGAAATCCCACGCAGCAGCAGCCGCTCGGCTCACGGGGAGGACAGCCCAGGTTGAGGACAGACCTTTGTCTCTGCCTGCCTGTCTCGCACACTCGCGGCTGCTGGAGGAGGAAAAGGGGGGTGGTGGGGGACAGCGAGCAAAGATAACACCCCTAGGAGGGATGTCACAGCCACGTTAATCACTTGGAATTCCAGCCAGCGCAGACCCGGGCGCTGCAAATATGGGCAGCAAATGGAGATGCTCAAAGCTCTGAAATAATTGGATCCTTTCACAAGAGCCGAGCCCAGAATCCAGCACAGGAATTCAGTCCCCGCTGGAAGTCGAGAGATCAAATGCGCGGAGAGGCAGGCGCAGCACACGCAATCCTCAGCCGCCGCCGCCGGATCCGCAGCCCCCCGCGCCGCTCTCCTCTCAGGTGTCTGCCCAGCAGGAGCGATGGCACCACGGGAGGACCGTGACAACGAGCCCCGCACGGAGCCCGGCTGGGGACCGTCCCCTCCCCATCCAACTTACTCCACTTGTGGCAAGGTGCAGAAGCGCTGCCAACGAGACAGGAGGTTTATCGGAGGAAAGCGGCGGCCTCGAAGCCGTGCTTGGCCAGAGGGGCAGCCCATGGGAAGGAGACCCCCGGAGCTGCCCGGCAGCCCCCGCGGGGCGATGCGCAGCCCAGCAGGCTTGGCAGCCCGCGTCACGTCCCCAGCGAGACGCACTCACGGCACATGCAGGCTCCTGCTCAGCGCCTCAACGGCGATGAAAAGGCACGGAGGCTTCTGCCAGAAAACAAAGAGGCAGCGGCAGAGCTGGGGGTGGGGAAAACTCTCCGCTGCCCAAGAGGATCCCTGCGGAGGCAGCAGGATGCTGACGGGCTGCACCGCAGCTACTCACCCCCACGAGCCCAGCGTGGCACCCGTTCGCCCGGCGGAGGGAGGACAGAGGGTGGGCCGGTCCCGGTCCCCTCCCCGAGGACGTGTGGGGTGGGAAGTGCTGCAGGACGCAAGCCAGGCCCAGGACAACAGCTGGCCACAAGGGGAAAATTCCTCCGGGCTGGCTTCACTTCGTCAAACGCCCGTGTCTTTCCACCTCGGGGTAACCACCGTGCGCTGCCGCTCCCGAGGGGAAAGTGCAGCCAGCACCATGCATGCAAGTTTTATGGCCAGGAGAATTTGTGGAGCTCAGCGCCGTGCACACTCCAGAGTTGACCTTACGATGGCACAGCGGTGGTTACCCCGGGGTGACAAAAGAAGTGCCACCCCACACAGGGACATGAGGGTGGGCTCCCTCCGTGTCCCCTTGCTGATCCCATGGGTGGCAGCCCAGAGAGCGGGGACTGCGGCCATTGTGTGACCCCCCAGACTAGTGGCTCCATCCCAGACCCGGTGACAACTGGAACCGATGGGAAATTTCCCACTGCTTGTGCTTACAAAGCTCACAGGATGGCCATAGGAAGCCACATGGGTCCTGGCAGAGGGCAGGGAGCATGTCTGCTCAGCACAGTGGCCGTGACCAGCGCACCTACGTGCTGCCACGTGTTCAGCAGGACGCTTGTCCAAGGGAGGCATCTGCCAGGTCCAAGCAGGACTAGGTCGTCACCACGCTAAGTGAAGCACAAACATTAGGATTAACAGTCCTCTCGGCCTGACTATCTGATGTGCCAAGAGGAGCAGTAACACCCTGGGGTTGGTTATTCTTGCATCAGAAGCCCCGGGGAACTCTATCCTGACCTGTTTAACTTGACCCTAAAGGAAAGGCAAGTCACTTACTGTTAACTCCCATCCTGTCCGCTCCTTGTCGCGGGGAAGCATGACCTGAGCGGGCTCCTCGGTGCTGCGTGAGCCCCTGGCAGGGTGCTATGTGGCTGGGGACTGAGGCTTTGCAAGCTGAGGGAAGTCAGCACGGCAATCAGTGGGTGATGGGGACCTCTTTGCTCACACCTCAGCTGCCCCCTCTTTTCTCCCTCAGCCAACACCACCCCCAGCCACCTCCACACACAACCACAGCCATCCACCTTCCTCCTCACCATGCCCCAATTCCACTGCCTGATCCCACATCCTCACCTTCCACACATCCTCTGCCTGCCTGGCTCTGCATCCCCTGCTGCATGGTGATTTTCACTCTCACCCCACATCCCTGTTCTCCATCAGACCCTGTTTAGGCACACTCCCTGCATGTCGCTCGTATCCTCAGCTCTTTACATGAGCCATGTTCCCTCTTGATTTCTGCAGCCAGCCTACACCAATCTCCCCCCATCCCTGACCGCTGCCCACCTACAGCCCCGCCAGCCTGCACACACACCCCACCAGACCCAGTGACGAGCCCCCAGCTGGCAGAGCCACAGCAGTGTCACCTTTCCCTACCTGCCCTGCTGCTCACCACGTCGCAGAAAGTCACGGAGATGCTGCATTACCCGGAGCAACTCTGGGCACAGGTGTCAAAGCTACAGATTGGAAGACGGAACAGGTGAAGCGCCTGCGGTGAGCAGGGCAGCAAGGATTGTGCACGCAGCGCTGACCCCGTGGGAAGCGTCCCTGCTCGCCGCAACCTCTCTTGCGATACACTTCCTTTTACCGTAAGAGCCCTCCAAGGGAGGCGCTTGGGCACCAGCACCCGGCTCGGCGTCACAAAGCTGCAGCCTGCAGATAAGGCGGCAGCTGCAGGGACATCCAGCATCTCTTCCACTCCCCGTGCCAGATGTCTATGCGGCACAGGAGGAGGAGATACCACCCGCACCCCAACCCGACTCGTCCCTTTCCAGCTGCGATTTAGGAAGTCTCGAGGCTGTGAAGGCCAGCACAGTGACACAAGCTGGGCAGGAATTCAGGGTGAGGCTTTGGAGGTGGTTGACTGTAAAGAACTGGATATGTCCAGGAGGGCTGCTGTGACGACGGGCATTTCCACTAGGAATTCAACGTCCCATGACTTGTCAGGGAAGGGAAAAATCTCTCCTTCCAGTGAGGACTGAAGATAAGAGAGAAACTCTCTGCTGGCATTAGGAAAAGGGTGCCACAGCTGTCATCTGAACACTCCCACTGTTGCCCAAGCAAACACACGAGTGCACAAGCCTCTTTGAATCACAAGAGGGCCTGGGATGTCTGCCTCCAGGCATACTCAAGCCAGCAGGGCAGCCCCAGCTCCTGCTTCACCCCATGGAACGCCCAAACCCCCTGGTCCACAGCCCCAAACCTTCGGTGCATCCCACAGCCACACACAGTGGGGAAGGCCTCGGGATGGAGGTGTTGGATGGAGATGGCAGCATTGAGGACACCAAGGCTCGTGTTTTGGTGGCAGAGGACCTGCCCAGGGGCTAGCACCAGCACACTGGCAGGTGCAGCCTGCAGGGACCACGCAGCACCAGGGCGCCTGCATATCAGCATCCTACATCTTCACAGGGCAATAGCAAACATGGATGGGTTTAAGACAGCCACATCAGACAAGCCTCCTGCACAAGACACGAGTTCCCACATCTGTCCCTACAGCACGAAGATCCCCCTGAGCAAGCTTGGCTTGCTGCTGCTGTAGTCTGTGGCTTGCTGTGCTGCTTCAGCTCAGAGATCTCAGAGAGCAGTTTGACCATCACCAGCAGGTCCAAAACACCAACCCTGGTGGCAGCAGTGTCACAGGGGACACAGACATCCCCCCAAATCTGATGTTCATTGGAGCCTACGAAGGAACCGAGAGCTCTCCACGGACCACCAGACACCAGTGAGTCCCCGGCCACATGGTGACTTACCCACGCAGCTGGGAAGAGATTTCAGGGTCCTGTTGGCTCAGATCAGTGGACCCCGCTGCTCCTGATGCACGAGTGTTGTAACAGGGACATCCAAATAACGCAACAGGGCCCAGAGTGGGGTTGAGCAACAGGCAGACAGCACAGAGAGGCGACCAGGGGCAGGGAGCGCGCAGCACTCGCACCAAGTCGCAGCCCAGCAGCAATGAGCCCAAGGGAAAGGATGAGATGAGCAACCTGAGAAGGGAGCTGGGGACAAACGTGGGCTCGTGGGAATGTCCTAGACCTTGAAAACCCACATGAAAGTGTCTGGGCAGCCTGAATGCCAGGGGCATCCTCTGCCAGATGGGGAGGCACACGTAGCTGTCGCTGCAGGTCAGCTCTGCCCAGGCTACACGCAGCCCCCTTTGCTCTGTTGCTCTTGCAGACAGGACAGGGAAAACACTAAAAATCCTTTTGGCACTTGCACGCGGGACTCGGGCTTCTGGAGCATCAGACACCAGGGTCAAAGCTAGGAGACTCAATAAATCGCAGAGCAAAGCTGTTTCTGAAGACAAGGCTGATGAAGTTGCCAGCAGCCCGCCTCGCAGAAGGACAGGATCAGGAAAAGAGCAGCCATGAGAATAAAAGGCTGGCAAAGAAACAGATAATACTGGGAGCAAGTAATTCTTTCCAGACAGTCCTTTGGGCTCATCTGAGCCTCCATCTGCTCCCTATCTGCTCAGGATGGTCAGGCAGCTGGAGCCTTTAAAAAGACTACTGGTGACTTCCCCCTCCAATTGTCACCGTATCTGGGCCTGGGAGAGGCACCATGGGGAAGATAACCCCGGAGCCCTTCCAGCTGTGGAGCTGGGGGCTGGCATCCTCTCCAGGCCCCAAAAGCATGAGCATCCCCCTGCAGACCACAGCTCCACGATCCCAGAGGAAAAGGGTGGGTGGTTTATCGCCCTGTGCTTTACTGCTGTGGTATAAGAGATTGGCCTTTTATTTATGCTTGAGCAAGGAGGGAATAGCACAGTGCTCTGGGGAGAAGGGCACTCCAGCTGGGATAGGAAGGGGTAAAGCAATGAGCCAGGTGATGCTGCAGCACCTCCCTTCCCAGCACTGCAGGTACCACATGGCTGAAGTGAACCAAGCCAGGAGAAGGGCTGGTGCTCGCTGTGCCATGGGCAGGGGATGGACAAACAAACCTCCGAGCCCTCTGTGAACCTACAACCATGTCAGCCCAACAGACCATGAGCTGTTACACTGCCAGGTGCCCCGAGGGCTGCAGGACCAGGCAGCAACGCAGGTAGGGTGGGACCTTATGGTCCAATCCTGCCTGGACCGGGGCCAACCTTGAGCAAGTTGCTCAGGGGCTGGCTCTGCCGAGGGCTGAGGTTCTCCGAATTTGGAGATTGCTCCCCCTTCTCTGGGCCCTGCTCCAGAGTTCAACTGCCCTTGTGGGCAAATATTTTTCCTAATATCAAATTGGAATGTCCCTTGATGCATCTTGTGCCATTGCCTCTTATCCTGTTCCTGGCACTTTCCAGGAGAGCCTGGCTCCGGATTCTCTCCAAACCCCACCAGGCAGCTGCCGACAGCAGTGACACCCCTTTCCCTCTCCCAGGCTGCACAGACCTGGTGCTCTGACTGCTCCTCTCCTGTCCTCCAGCCCCTCATCACCTCCATGGCCTCATCTTCACTCACCCCAGCCAGCATGGAGCCCGAAACCTCCCAGGGCACAAGGAAGCCCTGCAGGATGAATGGGGCAAAAGGTTAATCTGCAAAAACTGAGCTCGCTAGCTGAGAAGCTGGCCAGCAGGAGGGAGCAGTCACCTGTGGCAGGGAGGGACATCACCACCTCCTGTCCAAGCTGGGCCCTCCTGCAAGCAGGCACAATTCAGCAGCCTGCCTTCCCTTCCCTTCCCCTCCAACTGGCTCAGCAGGCAATGGACACAATGCAGGGCCAGGGCTCCTGGGTGTCTCTGGAGGATGCTGGAGCCCATTGATCTCCATCCCTTCCAGCCAAGGGTTCAGCCAAGCAGGACAGGAGCTACCTGGATCCATTTGCAAGCCTACAAGACCTTAGGGATATTGAAACAAGAGGCTCCCCTGAACACATACCAGAGGGCAGTATTTTCCCTTCAAATATTTGATCCATGGCTCTGGTTGTCAGAGACACCAAGTACCTACTTCAGCACCTGCTGCAAAATACCTAGCTGGGAATCCCAAATGCCTGCTCCAGGAAGTTTGGCCCTAAATACACAGTGATTTGCTTTCACTGCTGGGCCTACCTCCATCGTTCCCATAAGGGACCAGCCCTCAGCTGTGACGAGGACCACCACCAGGAGTCAAACTCAGCAGAGACCAGCTGAGCTAGATAGAAATTACACAGCCCCAAGCAGGAAGAGGTGAGCAGCCATCCAGGGCCCCCAGGACAACCCCCAGGGTCTGCAGCAGTGCCAGAGGGGCACAGACCATGCAGGGGATTTCTGCAGCTGTGGCCCAGATCTGCACAGCATCCTCCCCAGCCCAGCTCTTCCCCCTCACTTAGCACAGACCGTTCCTTATTCCATCCTGCCTCTCCCATTCTCTTAGCATGGAGGGGGTTACTGGGCAGGATCTGGACAGGACAGAGACCTGCTCAGGTTGCCCAAGGTGGCTGCACACCCCACTGCCTCCAGGGACAAGGACTGACCCTGCTCACTGGAGGCTGGGATGCCCTGACACCACTCCACTCCCCTGCAGTGCTTGTCTCCAGTCCCTCTGGCAGTGCCTCCAAGGACACCGGCAGTGAGACATAAGCAGCGACCTGGCGTGGTGCTCATCCAGTCCCAGTGCAGCACACAGCTGAGCCATATCCTGCCCTGTCTCCACTGCTTTGCTAACGGAGCCCTGAGGCTCCCCCAGCTCCTGGGGGTACCCAGCACGGACTGCCAGACCTTTGGGCTCCCCGATAGCCCTGGGACGGCACCTGCCTTCTGCTTCCCGCTGACTCACTCCCTTCTGACTCACCCCCTCCTCCTGCCTGACTCACCCATTTTACCACGGCCGGCTGCGGGCGTCAGGGCAATGCCACAAGCTCCGTGAGGCAGCAAACAGGGCAGGGGAAGTGGTGCCAAACCCCCCTTCTCCCGCAGCGCTGGCTCAAGTACACATCGGGGCGGCGGGGCCAGCCAGGAGCGGGAGCGCTGCCATGTGTGAGCACGGCCGAGATAAGGAGCGAGGCTGGGGGTGGGTTTCTTCTGGGCTCCGAGGCTGCCTTCCAGGCAAACCCGGTGGTTTTATCAGCCCTCTGGCAGCCTGTCCCCACCTCTGGCTGCTGGAGGGACACCCGGCAGACCTGCCTTGGGTACAGCTTGATGTGTGTGCTCCTGTGCTGTGCCTCTTCTCAGTTTGGCTCTGTGGGGTGGAGAGCTTCCTTGGCTGACCTCAGGCTCTGGAAGGGACTGAAGGAGCCAGAGGTGACAAAAGGCAGATCTCCCATCACTGCTCCTGCTGGGGAGCAGCTCTGCAGAGCAGAGCACATCCATCAAGGAGCACATGAGAGAGAGCAGGCATGCAGGGAAGACACGGATCCGTGCACACGCCTGGGCTGCGGAGCTGTGCCTCTCCCTGCTGCAGCCTTGTGGCTGGAGGATCCTACTCCCACCAGGAAAATCTGCCTTCTCAGGGCAAAAAGAACCAAGACAAGCCACACGGCTTCTCCTGCAGGCTCCCATCAGGATGCTTCGCTCCCCAGGGTGCCCCCAGGGGCAGCAGGGTGGGAGATGCGCAGTGCTCACCGCGTGCTATCAGCGTGGCCAAAGGCACAGCCAACACCACGGTCACAGTGCCACCAAGGTCACAGCACCAGGTAAGCGCCTGAATGAACCAGCAGCTGCCAGCAGGACAGGGCCAGCAATTAAAATGCAGGTGCTGAAAGCAGGCTCTGAAATGAAGGGCTTCCCGATAAGCCCTGGGGAGGCTAGGAGAGCAGGGAGATCCTACAGAGCTCTTAAACAAGCATGTGCCCTACATGCAGGGGCACTGCTCCGATTTGAGACTGATGGTAGCAGTGTCCTGACGGCCCCCATTTGTGAGTAACAGGTGTAACACCACAGCACCCTTCAGCTAGGCTGGGGAGAGGATCAGGGGGGAAGCAGCCGCACTGCTCTCACTTCTGACATCCCTCCCACACCAGAGATCCCTTGTAACTCTCTCATGCCCCCCTTATGCAGCCCACGTGGCTAAAGAGTGTCAGAGCATCCCTCCAAAGTACAATGACAGTGACCTTACTGCCGTAAAACAGCACACGTCAGGGCAGCAAGCTGGGAACTGTCAGCAGAGAGTTTATTCACCCACCTTTAAGTCAGTGACATGGTTCTGCTGCTCAGGTGACATCAAAGGGCAGCATGAGAAGTGAGGATTTGGGGCAACAACAGAGGGAGAAGTTCAGGCTTTCTGCATGCAGATGCTAAGCAGCAAGAAGTATGTGAATTGATGCTTCTGCTGAAATGGTTCCTGTTAAAAAGGGCAGGCACACAGACTGCTAGTTTGGCAATGAGACATCTACCAAGGTCAGCAGAGGACATTTACCATCTCCTGGAGCCCCAAACCAAGCCTTTAATTTCTGGGTTACCCTTCCCAGAGTGGCTCTGTGCTCCCCACATCTCTCTTCATGGTGATTGAAAAAATAGAGCAGCCACAAGGCTGCTAACTTAGCTGGTGGCTGCAGCAACCCAGTCGGAGTTGCCAGCATGAGGACAGAGGCTGTAACAGAGCCTGTTCCCCTCCCAGCATCTCCTCCTGCCAGGACCCAGGGAGATGAAATAGCTGGAGCTGGCACCCAGCACTCCTGGAGCATTCCCTGGGACCACTTTCCATCTCCTAGACAGAGCCCAGTGAAGCATCAGCCCTTTGTTCCAAAAATCACATCCAAGGTCATCCGATCCAATGTAAGGACCAGATGTGGAATTTCTTTAAATAAAAGCTTAGATTAGGGAGCATACCCGTGGCGAGGGATGGAGCTGAATGGCCAAGCGCCTGCTAACCCAGCCTGCAAGTTTTAAGGACAAAGCTTCCTTTTCTGGTCAGTAACACAAATCCGAGTTTGCTAAAATTGGAAAGCCCACCGTGTGGCTTGCAGCTGGCGCTCACCCTTCCTGCAAGCTGCAAACCCCTATTGTCTTGGCAGCCCCAATCAAACCTCCCTGTGCAAGGGGATGCTCCTGTTGACTCAGCACATCCTGCAGCCCTCCATACACATCCTGGGTGGGCTGGCTCGCACCAGCCGAGGCTCAGGATGGAAACAAGCTGTGCTCTCTTCCCACCTTGCTGTGGGAAGGGAAGTGGAGGTTTCTGCCATCCATCCCTTCCCTAGCTTCTGCTGGTCCCTCTGCTGCTGTGCTTGCCCACAGGGCACTCAGCGCAGATGACGCTAAGCGGAGAGGCCAGGATAGGAAAGCAGCCAGACTCAGGCTTTCCTGTTGAACTACATGTGCAAAAATCCACTTTTAGCCTGGGTAGGCATTTAAAAGCCTTCTGACAAAGCAAAACGTGCCTGGAGGCCCTCTTCTGCGTTTTGGAGAGGGCCTCCCTCGCAGGCATTGCCTTTCACCCTCTGCTCTCCCTGCAGCACTCACCGGCGCAGAGCAGGAGGAAGCAGCCCCAGCACTGGCTGCACAGGTGATGCCATAAATCCAGTTGCTACCTGCGGGGCATCTGCAAGAGCCCCCTTGCCCCACACTTTTGGATAGCACTTACAGGATACCTGAGTGCCCCAGTGTGGTCTGTTCAGCCCATACAGCCTCGCCACTCCCCCATGGACTGAAAGCCTGTCTCCTTCCAGCAGACAAGGGCTCCTTCTTCCTCCTTTTTTCCAATTAACTTTACACCAGGATCATTCCCAGCAGGATTGTGCCCCTGCATTTAACCTCCCACTCCTCCAGACAGAAGCTCCTGCTATTTTTGCCCTGATCAGTTCAGCTGCGTATTCTCACCTTGACTGGGGTACCCAGATACCCCGATGTGCTGCTGGGTCCTTCCCTCTCAGCCTCCCCGGGCAGCAAAGCAATTCCCCCCTGCAGAAAGGATGCTTGACACATTCACTAACAGCCTCAAAAGCAGGGGTGTGAACAGCACAGCTTAAACACTTTCACATAAAGGAGTGAGATACAGGAGAAAAAAACAAAAGCAAGCCACCCCAAAACATCAGGACAGAAGGTTTGAACTGAGCAGACAGTCCCGGCCCCCCCGGCTCCCAGCCTTGTGTTCAGTGCTCATTTGTCTCGGGATACAATTGAGTTTTCACTCTGGTCTTAAAGCTCCCCAAGAACTCGCTCTCACCGTTTTCCACAATCTCCTCTCTCTCTACCCCACTTCCAACAGGGACCTCAACTGCTGCTGGCTCCTAGCAAAGGGGTCTCCATGACCTTTGTAATTCAACACACTGGGAAAGGCTCAATCCCTTCCCTCTATTCCTATCCCAACTTTAAAAGCCCTCTTTGTTCCTGCTACAAACCCTGCCCCACGACCGTGGCTTAACCCTTGGGGCACTGCTTCACATACAAAGTGCTTCACAGAGGCATGGCAGGTTCCAACAGCCACGGGACCTAGGGAAGAGCTGTGCTGACAATCTGCTGGAGGTGTGCAGGACGCAGAATAGGACCCCTTTGACCATCCTCATCCTCAGTACTACCCACTGCCCCGCAGTGCATGTGGAGACTGCCCCACGCTGCTGCAGCAACACAGGAGTGGGAAGGGTTTGCGGCTCTGTACAGTGCCTGTCCCCGGTTTAGCAAGTTCATTACAATCTGTGCCACAAGCAGGACGATTTGGGGCCGCAAAAACAGGAACAGGGGTGAGGAAGGAAGCAGCAGGACCGTGTGTTCCTCTCATCACTCCTGCAAGGACCCCTCTGCTTCTGCCCCAAGCTGCAAAGCAAAGACAGCGAGGGATGCCACGGAGCTCCCGCTGCAGCCTGCACGTAGGCGAGAGCACTCCTGACTCCTGAGCAGGTAAACTTTGACCCGTGCCCCAGAAGCACCCTGTGAATCAGACACTGCGGAAGCAAGGCCACGGGACCATCTGTGATCTTACACCCCTGTGGGTGCACAGAGGGGATGGGAGATGCAGCCAGCAATCCCCAGCCTGGCAGGATCCCCAGCACGGGAGCAGGCAGCATGGGGCAGGGCTGCTCTGCAGCAGCCAGAGATGCCAGCTCTGCGGCTGGGTCAGAGCAGAGCTGCTTTGCAGCACCCCAAAACACCTCCTCTACAGACAGGATGGGGCAGGGCCACCTTTCAGCACCCCAAAATGCCATTTCCTACCAGCTGCTGCAACTTCCCCTCTGCCCCTTAACAGTCTGGTTTTGTCCCTCCCTGCCTCACAGGGAAACTGAGGCACAGCATAACGATAAAGATTTGATCATTTAGGCTCCAGTTCAGATATTTCACTAATGCTGTTCAAGTTACTCTTTCTCTGCTGCATTTATCATGACCACAATGAGGTTTAGAGCCCAGTGTTGCTGTCCAGTTGACCAGAGCTGCCAAATGGGAAAGCAAAGCTCATGCTGCAGCAAGATGCACAGCTATCAGGCACTGCTCATCTACAGATCTCCCAGCATCTTCCCCCAGGTTCCTGTCCGCTGGTCCTGCTCCACCCTCCTGTGGACCATACAGAGCAAACCCCCTCACCCTCCCAGGGACGTGTGTTCGGGTGGTGTTTGCTTTTGTTGCCACACAAAGCATAACATTACTGCCAATATCCTTGCCCCAGCTCTGCTTCCCAGGGCACACCATATTAGATTAAAGTCATTATCCCCTAACGCTTTATAGCGCAATCTTTTCATTTCTCTCTTAACACACATCTGAGACATATCAAGTTTCAGACAAGCTCACTCCAAAGGAAATTCCCCACTCTTTCCTTACAAAGATTTGTAAAAGCAATTACCTTTTATTTTTGGTACTCCTCTTGGAGGTTCAGTCCCAGATAGCATGTGACTTTTCTCCCTGTACCACCACCTTGGTGACACCTTTCCCAGGCTGTGGAGGGCAGCATTTGCAGTGCTGCTCACACTGGT
This sequence comes from Heteronetta atricapilla, assembly GCA_011075105.1. Lineage (NCBI taxonomy): Eukaryota > Metazoa > Chordata > Aves > Anseriformes > Anatidae > Heteronetta > Heteronetta atricapilla. The sequence continues at coordinate 10,683,718 of CM021763.1, forward strand.
GCAGCTCCACCAGTGGCATTTGGGGTTAGGCTGTAAGGAAGCTTTCAGGGCTGAGATGCCTTTTCCTTCCCGAGAAGTGAACACAGGCATTTCCTGGTAAACTGCTCCTCTTTGCTTCCAGGCTCTGCTACACGACAGGCCTCTGATAGCAGCTTCCTACAGGAAGCATCGCTGTGTTTAGTTCAGTTACTCTCCCGGTAAGATAGTGTAGAGAAACAGAATGAGAGAGAGCTGTTATCGGTAATAAATCACTCTTACTGAGCTGCCAGGAAGAGAGCTGCAGAGGATAAAGGGGGAGGCTATTTCCAATCTGAAGTCTGCTTCCTCCACACATCCAAGCCACGAAGCAGCCCTTCAGCTGCAGGAAACAGGCACAGCAGCCAGAGGAGCACTTCCAGGCTGGCAGCTTGGTGCCACGACTTCTGGCTCTCCCCACCAAGTTTTATCACGTGGCCAGGACAAACTGCTGCAAATACCTTTAGAACCCAGGCTGGCAGCCTCAGGGAGAGGCAGGCTGACTGGCCCGAGACAAGAAGTCTGAGAACATTCCAGTTCCTCAAAGCCTGATAATATTTTTGGCTCTTGCAGGCTCCTAGAAGATGAATTGAAAGCTCAGACCTGCCACTTGATGCCACAAGTGCTTTCCTTTGCTGGCAGCTGCAGCAGAGAGGACCTCAGGAATTACCCTTTGTACACCACTGGCCCAGACTGATCAGCTCTGCCAGGCTTGCCTATCTTCTCACAATTTAGGGAATGCAGGTAGCAGTGCCCAGCAGGGCAAAGTTTCCTTCTGGACCCAACAATTCCTCGTGTCCCTGCTGAAATCCCCAGCGCTCCTTCAGCAGCAGCACCATTAATGTTGCTCCTGATGCCCAAAAGGTCACCGTCCATTTTATCAGAGGGATGCTCCTCAATAAAGTGTCCCCATATGGCTCCACGCAGGCGTGTGTCCCAGAGCCGCCGAGGCGATGGCAGCAGAGCGCAGCACGTAACCCACACAGTACTTTCCGAACCTCAGCGCCACAGCTCAGCCAGGAGGAAATCTCTCTTGGCTGCCTCTCCCTAAATGCTTATTCCAGCACTGAGCGCCTAACTCCTCCCCGAATCGGGAGCCGGTGTGACCCCACTGCCTTTGGGCTTTTCTGATCCTTCCTGCTGTGCTTAAAAATGCGCAGGGTGAGGAGGCAAGGCAGCAAAACGGGGAGCAGCACTTCAAAGATGACACGGTTATAACTCATCAGGTCACAGCGACCAGGAGCTCGAGCCTTAGACAAGGATCTCGGCATGCAAGGTGCTGTATAAATGGAAAAAAACACTCTCTGCCCTAGAAACTGGCAATCCACGCCCCAACACACACGCCCCACACAGCTTTATCCACTCAGCCCTGCCACTGCTCCACACTATTTCATAGCACTTCCTGGGGCCCCAGTCTGCAGGAAAGATCAGAAGAAAAGGGCTGTACAAATGAGGTCAGAGGGAACTACTGCTTGGCTCAATGGATTGTGATCACTCTGCCACTGTCCACGCCTGTAACAAATTGCAATGCCAAGTGCTGAAGGTCGCTTGCGTTAAGAGTGGTGCTCGAGCTGATGATCTGAAATTGCCCTCAACGTCAGGTATCAGTACCTCAGCTCCCCCCATGAGAAAGAAGCTCCAGCTGCCAGCGCAGAGAATGTAGGGCTGTTTGGGCATCCTTTCCACTCCAGCTCTGCCTGAAAATCCTGGTCCCAGATGAGTCCTGACTGCAGGCACCACAGCAGCATGCACCGTCCCATAACAACCCACCTGTCTGACCAGCATCAGTTCAGAGCATCCTCTGAAGGCAGGGCAGGCTCATTCCTCCCTTGTGCTGGGCTAGGCGGGTGCAGAGCACTGTAATTCACTGTGAGCACTGACCTTTGGAAGGTGTAACGAGAGAGGTTTACAGCTCACGCAGTGATCCGTGTCAAGATGGGCAAGCTGTGCTTGTGACCAGCCAGTCCCGTTCTCCTGGCTCACACCCAAGGCTTTAGGCACTTGACAGAGGACAGGTCAGGTCCCCATCACACTTGCATTATGGCCAGGCTGGAGCCTGGCTTCCTGACCGCTTCTCTCCATGCAGCGAGTGGCGATGATGTTCCCTGCCTCCTTCAGTACCAGGAGCTGGCCCTCTGCCAGCCTCTGGCAAGGGGTCTGCCCAAAAGCAGCTTCAGAATTGCTCAACACCTCCCTTACCTGCCAAGGAATGGTCTCAGACCATATCACAGGGCTCATCAGTGTCTGCTTGTTCCCCATCAGCGTACAGCTACCTTGGAGCAAGGCAAACCGGCTGTACGAGGTGGACGGCGTGGTATGGGGCCCTCTGGAAGATGCAGGCACGGCAGGACCCACTTACATCGATTAACCGAGGATGAGCAAGGGCAGCAGGATGCCATGCTGCCCTCCGTGATTCAGTGAGAGGGCTTAGGAGACCGGTTTCCCTCTGGCTGGGCCTGCTCTGCAACTCAAGGCTTCAACCTGAGCAAACAGGAGCTGCCTGAGCCGGACAAAGCGCTGCAGCTGCTCGCCCCGAGGCTGCTCCCCAGGGAGGACGGCTGCGGGTGCTGGGGGGGCGCTGAGCCCATGGCAGGAGGGGTCCAGGGTTGCATCCAGGGCTGCAGCAGGATGCACGGCCAGCCCGGTGGCTGCTCGGGCACCGCGGCACAGGCTGCCGAAAGCTCGAGTTGCCATGGCAATCCCCACAGCACGCCCCGCTGCCTCCCTCCTTTGTCTCTGCTCCCCCAAGGCTTGCTGTCCCCTCCCCACCATCCCACACGCCAAACCTCCTCGACATGCTCCCAAAAAAACCCAAGGAAGAAGAGGGGGCAGAGGGTGCAGATGGACCCCACAAGCCCCCATCCCAGCCTGCCGGGTGGGCACAGTGCCTGCACCAGACCCAGGCGCATCGCCCCACCTGGGTGGCAGTGTCTGCGGTGACACGCAGCCCCTGCCCACCACCCGCTGTCACCAGCAGCACAACGTGTGGCTTTCTGCACGTCACAAAGCCCCCTGAAGCTCCTTCTACCTTGCAGCAGCACCAGGTTTGATGGAAACACAGGTCCCAGGCTCCTCTCACCACAGCCCAGCAGAGGAGGTCTCTAGGGCAGCAAGTCTCCGCTCTCCGGTCCCAGCCCATTTCCACTTTAGGCAGTTCTGTTCTGCTGCACTTAACCTCGCTGTGGCTTGAACAGGAGACAAGATCCTGATTCGCTTCCTGTCCTAAAAATTGTTTTCTACTGTTGCTATGTGCTGTTAAACAGTTACTCAGACCAGCATGCAAGCACAGCTCCTCTCCCTTTCTCCTCTCCGACACAGGCACGAGATGCAAGGAAAGAAAAAGGACCCTGCCAAGCCGCATTCAGGTGTGATACCCTCCAGTATCTTCAGATGGATTAATTCAGTGACTTAACAAGATGGATAAAACAACAGTTTTAAAAGCTCTGCTTCCCCCTCTGCTGCTCCTCCCTCGCCTGCCCTTCCCCAGATCGTGCAGGGCCCACCACAACGGGTTACATCACTGGAGGGTTATAGCAGAAGCTAGCAAAGCCTCGGTCTTCATCCAGGATGAGTCATGGAGCTCAGGAGAACGTGCAACTTCCTTCTGATACCATCAAACAAGTCTCACACAGGCTAAAAATAAAGATGGGCCAGAACGACAGAGCCACATCTTGTCTCGACACAGAACTCAGCAGAGCTCAGTGCTAACCTCAGCTTGGCTGAAAGACGTGACAGCAATTGCCTGAGCAGGTGGAAACCAGAAAGTTCAGAGGGGCTGAAAAGCCTTGTGTGTGCAGATAAGGGAGAGGCCCGGAGGCCTCACCCTGTGCTGTGCTAGGTGGGAGGATGTCAGCGCCAGATGCTGTGCAGCCACCCAGCCATGCAGAGAAGGTCAGAGCCCTGCTCTCACGGGCCTTGGGGCATTTCCACACCCAAAGCCCTCACGGGAAACTGCGTTTGGTGCTGGATGCGTCCATCCAAGGTGACAGGAACTGATTGCTGTGAACAAGACGGATGCAGGCAAAGGGTGGAAAGCGGATGGTTTGCAGGCACGCAGTGTGTGGGCACCCACAGAACAAGGTCCAAAGGGTGCTTGGCACGAGGCTGAAAAAAAGGAGGGTCACACCTACACCTGATATGTAAAGGATTTGGCTCAGGCACTTTAGGTAAGTGAAGAATTCAAAGTCCTTCCTAATCCCCAGCACACTGTGCCCCTGCAAAACCTTTACACCCTAGTACACAGGACTCTCGCGTAGCAGGACTGCGCACAAATAGGAGCTCAGAGGGACATTGGCAATATTTGGAGGCCTAAAATTAGCCCCAGCAGATGATCCTCTGCTCCATTCTTGGGAGCAGTGAGAACTGAACAAGGATCCAGCTGTCCCAGCACTCCCAAGAACAGGATCTCTGAATGCCCGCCCTGCCTGCAGCAGAGATGGTAGGGCAAAGAGGGGATTCCTTGCATAACTCCAGTGCCAATACTCGCGAGGAACCCAGGGCCCCATCCCTGGAGGGGGAGCACCATTTCCTTGAGGTTTCCAGCAGAAAGAGGACCTACCAGTACAACCAAGGGGCAATGGCAGCCCAAACATGGTAAGAGCAGGCTGGCTGATCCTAGGCTGACCACCTTCTGCTGAACATCTAACCCTGGCTTTATTAGCTCTCAGTTTGACAGCAGGGCATTGCATCCCCTTCCTAATGGAGGCACTGCAAATCTATCCAAGGGTTTGCCAGCTGTACCAGACTATTGCCAGCTGCACTGATCTGAGCTAAGAAAATTAATTCGGCCCAAATATAAAGTCACTGATATCACCTGGGGTAGGTGATATCCAAGCCAGAGGCAAGAGGTTCATGCTATGACCAGATACTGGGAGAAGCTGTTGCATTACACATACACAGGAGGTTTTCTGTCTTGGGAGGTGTCAAACTATTCAGTCAGCAGATATATATATATATATAAAAAAAAAGAAAAAGTGGATCCAACATGGTGATCCTTGCGTTAAAATGCCTCTTGTCAAAAGGCAGGTGAGCCCTGAGAGCGTATTGAGAGCTTGGTGGATGGGGATTTGCAAGCAGCTCCAGCAAAACACCTCTTCTCTGGTTGTAGCCACATAATACGTCTCATTTCCATCATTAAGAAAGATGTAGGATCCCAGCGAAGAGCAGGCGTTAGTGTCCACCACACCTCAGCTGCATTAAGGAGCAGCTCTGCTGCCACCACCCCATGTCACAGGGGGGTTGGGACAAAGGACACCTTCCTTCCCTCCTTTTAACCTCCCAGGTGAATCTACCCCTGCCTCACTGCCTGCGGGTTCCACCTCGGCATCAGGCTGAAGGAAATGGGAAGGAAAAGATGGCCCAAGGCCCAGTCTCCACTTGTCTCTGGCCTGGCCCCAACCTTCCTTGGCAGACGCCGAGAGGAAGAGCCGTGCAGCCTGGGCAGTCACGTGCGCTGAACAGCAGCTTCCCCACAAAAACTCTCCTGGCCAAATGGACCTGAGCTCTGGGCCAAGAGAGAGCCTTGCTGCGGTTCTCCAAAGACGAAGTACAGGTGAAGGTTCCCTTCCCAAAGACCTTCAGGTTTCTGGTCTGTGGCAATACAAAGACTAACAGTTCTCCTGAAACACTTCAGAGATAAGCCATGGCCGAGAGCCAGGCTCCCTTCTAGAAGTACAAAGTCAGAAAGCAGGATCATGCCTATACTGAGCTCTGGATGAAGCCTTAGCTCTCTTTTTTTCAGCTGAAGGACAGCAAGCAGCAGAGCAGCAGCTGGGAAGTCCTGCTGCTCAATACTGCTGGTGGACAGGAGTACAAGCTCAGCAAGCACCACAGACAGCAAGGTCCCAAGGGTTTAAAATACACTACCCTTGAGCTTCTGACTGCGTGCAGTATTCAGCAGTCTCAGCAGCACAGGTGACACCCACTCAGGCTCCCTTGGCCACCCCGCCAGCCCAGGCGGTGTGAGCAGCTCCGTGACACCCGCTGTCCCCTGGGACCGAGGGGAGGCAGGAGGGAAGCACGGCATCCCTAGCCTTCCTCAAACTGTCCTGGAGAAGGAAGTGAAACCCGTAATGATTGAGTGCTAACCTGGGCACAGGGCTGAAGCAGACAGGAAAGGTAGCTCCCAGCGTGGTCTTGGGGCTGCTGGTTCTGGCTCTGTTGGGTCACCTGGAAAGACAAGTGGTACACATTAAAGACAGACATTAAATTCAGCTGAGGAATAACCTGCCCACACAAGATGACCTCCCCAGTGCTGCCTGGACAGCGATGGCTCACATCCCAAGCCAAGCAGTTTTAAGGCCTGCTCACAGCTCCAAGGGACCCTGAGCACCCCCAACATCATGAAGACCCCACAGTATCCCCTACCCGTGTTAAAGCCGCCCCTCCAGCTACAACCTTCCCCCATGGTCCCAGTTATCACCCCGTGTGACTCCGGGTAGATGTGCTATTTGTTCCCTCATGGAGCCAGAGCTGGATCCAAGAGACAGCTGCTGAGGTCACTGCTGCTGCTCCCCTTCCCCACATTCAGGGGGAAGCCTTGGCTTTGCCCCACCACACGGCGCTGCCTGTACGTCCATGGGCACACAGGATATGGTTTATGGACAAGCTCAGCCCCTGCACTGCTCTCCCCAGGCTGCCCACCAAGCCTCATGGCACAGCCAGGGCAGGAAGGGCCAAATGCTGCTGTGGGGGGACTCAGTGCTCTCAGCAACCCAAAGACCCAGCCAAACCCAACGCTGCAGTGTTGCCCAGGCTACAGCAAAGAGGGGAAGCGACAGCTGCTCTACGGAAAACTCCAAGAGGCCAGCCAAAACTGTCACAAAGGCGTTGTTTAAGACTCCTCCCTGGGCTCCCAGCGCTGCGATTACAGGCTATCAGAGACAGCACCGTGCAGAAGCAATGTCCTTGAAAACCAGGACAACACCAGTCTCTGCAAAACCAGGCCTCACACTGCCCTGGTCACTTGGATGATCAGCAAAAGCTGGCTGGGGGCAGTCTCTGCTCCCCTACAGCCGCACTCTGCTCTACAGTGGTACGGGCTCAGCCTTTGCACCGTGACACAGAGAGGCACCCACGCACCAGCTTCCTGCTTCACTGGTCCATAAAACGACCATGAAGGCACCCAGAAAGCTGCTCCTTGATGTTACCCGCACCTACCCAGCTGGCAGGTCAATCTGCACCAGTGTCCCAGGAGAGATGTCACCGAGTCACCAGGGCTGTGGTTTCAGAGAGCTTACAAGAACAAGCCCTGGTAAGAGCAACTGGGGTGTGTGCATACAAATATATATAAAATATGTATGTTTGTATACACATTTAAAAGCCTCCACTGATTCCCTGCTATTCCGCACTGGAAGGCTGTGAGCACGAGCGTGCCAGTGACAAGAATTGCCTCGGACACGGCTGAAGAGCTGCCACCCACATGCTGCCATGGCACAGGAAGCGAGGGCGATCCATCCGATAGAGGCTGGCAAAAACCCTTCCCAGGAAGGCAGCGACTACCCCCCGTGGGCTGAGGCCAGGAGATGTGGATTATCACTTCAGCTCCCGCACAAAGGGCTTTGCGTCTCTGTTAACTTCCAACAACAATCACAGTGTTGGCATCAGCCCGGGCTGGGACATGGATTCATTACTACAAAGCACTTCCAGCTGAATCGTAGACTGTACTTCTTGCAGCACACAGCACTTCTCCGCAGGCTTCCTTCCAAGGGCTGTTGTGCCACCGCACTGCTCGGCTGGGGGTGGTCCAGGCCACCAGGCAGGCAGCTCTGGCTGCAGACCACCGGCCTGTCCTGCAGCTCGGAGATGCAGAGCACGCGAGCCCAGCTGCTGTTATCACAGGGTTCACAATCAGCTGGGGACAGTGACAGAAATGGGGGAAAATTAATCAGCTGCTAAGCACTGGCAAGGCCAAGAAAAGGAGACCATGAAGGAGAGGAGCAAAGCGAGGAACAAAGATGTACAAGGCAGCTTCCCAGTCAAATAAAATAGTTTTTAGAGCAAACCTCAAACTTCGTGAGGCCAGGTTCTCTGGAGGTTACAGCAACCTGGCTCGCTTACCTGTGAGCGCAAGAGAAATGGAAAAACAAACTTAGAGCTGCTCAGAGAAGACTGCCCTGGGAAACAGAGCTGCCAGGCGCTGCAAGCAGGAGAGCAGACCAGAAACACGCAGCTGTTACCTGAGTGCAGGGACCCACACGACCCACTGGAGAGAAGGGGTCCCGGCTGTGGTGTGAGAAGGAAAGGGACCAGGCAAAACCTCCAGGAGATTTTCGCTGCAGAATCACCCACAATGACATCCTCCATAAGCCATCTGCTAGCATACAAATGGCTCCCTTTGGGTTTTCGCCAGTGTTGCCCTTCACACCTGTCCTGCCTCAAACCCGACTTGTTAATTCCTCCAGCCAGGGAAGTCCCCAATAACTCGATCGCAGCTATGCTGACAGTCCTCTCAGACCATTTTCCTAACCCATACAGCTTTGTATCTTCCCTTTACACCTGCTGCCACATGCACAGGGACGACTCATTTCCTCGCTCTGTGCCCAGAAAGCATCCTGCCCCCCAGGCACCGTGGGTTTCCACTCCGCACCTGACGATGCCACCAGACCCAGCACCGAAAGGGGACAAGCACAGGCAGGCACAGAGCAGTAAGGGCAGGTACCAGGCTGGGGAAGCGTCAGGAGTCTAGGAAAACCAACTTTCAGGAGACAGATCAATGCCCACCCCCCCGAAATCATTCTCAGGATCAGGAGGAAAACATGAAAAAAAAAAATCCTGGTTGTCTCTGCCCTTTGCTATGCAGAGACATGCCAGGACTAGACGCTGGTGCCGGACAAAAAGGAGGAAGGCAGCAGCGCAGATGAGCCTCCCTGCCCTTGGAGGCCAGCCGAACCCAGGGGAGGGAGCTTCCTCCCCTCTCCTTGAACCCAGGTGGGAGCAAGACCTGAAAATGCCGAGGGACCGGGGGACACAGGGACGAGGAAAGCTCGGCACGTACCGGCAGCAGCGCCCACGGCCTGGGCGCTTCGCTCAGCTGCGAGGAAGCTGCCAGGACGAACCCGAGCAGCGAAACCAAAGCGCCGCCTCGCTCCCTGTGGCCGAGCCCCTCCCCGGCAGAGCCGTGCCTCCGCCAGCAGGCCCCCCCAAAAACCCGGCACCCGAACGGCACCGACCCCGCAGGGGTGATGGGCACCGGGCTGCATGCCGGGAGCCGTAGTCCCGCGGCGGCCTCACGCCAGCGCCGCTCTGCCTGCCGGGGCGAGACGGGGACGGCGGCGGGGCTTGGCCGGGCCCTGAAACCCTCGGGGAGGGCTTCTCCCAAAAAGCCTTGTCCCCAGAAAGGCCTTGTCCCCAAGCCCCTTGTCACTAAAGCCCTCGGGAAAGGCTTCTCCCTATACCCCTTATCCCTAACACTCTTGTCTCCAAACCCCTTCTCCCTAAACTCCCTGCCTCCAAACCCCCTGTCCCCTAAACCCCCTTCTCCCCAAAACCCTTGGGAAGGGCTCCTCCCTATACCCCTTTTCCCCAAGCCTCTTGTCCCTAAAACCTTCAGGAAGGGCTCCTCCCTATACCCCTTATCCCTAACCGCCTTGTCCCCAAACCCGCTGTCCCCAAACCCCTTGTCCCCAAACTCCCTGCCTCCAAACCCCCTTCTTCCCAAAACCCTCAGGAAGGGCTCCTCCCTATAATCCCTGTCCCCAAAGCCCCTGTCCCCAAAGCCCCTGTCCCCAAAGCCCC
>CM021763.1:10693852-10815854 GCA_011075105.1 Heteronetta atricapilla
CCCCCCCCCGGCCGCCTCCGCGCCGCTGATTGGTGAGACAGGCTGGGGGAGAGGGGAGAGGTGGTAGGGGCAGGCCAATGGGAGAGCGCGGGGGTGGTGACGCGAGGGGCGCGGGGCCCGCCCCCTCCACGTGCGGGTGTGTGATGACAGCGGGGAAGGGGCGGCCCCTCGCGGCGAGGGCTCTCATTGGCTGGCGGGGAAGGGGGCGGGGCCTGGCTCGGAGCTGGGGGGGAGGGGGGAGGTTGGGGGGGAAGGGAGGAGTTGGGGGGAAGGGGGGGGCGCTGCCGTCACCGTGACCCCAAAACCCTTGAGGCGACCCTACAGGGCCCCGGCCCCCCAGAAACGCACCCCACGGACACCACCCCGTGAACACCGCATGTCCAGGCCCCACAGAGCTGGCCCGCTGCCCTGCAGGGCTCTGGCACCACGTACACACACCCCACGGACACCCACCCTACAGGCATGTGCCCCACGGACACCCACCCCACGGACACCCACCCCACGGACACCCACCCCGTGGACATGGCATGTCCTGGCCCCACAGACTTGGCTTCCTGCCCCACAGAGCCCCAGCTCCAAGGACACCCACCCCACAGACACTCACCCCCCAAGACACACTGTGTCCTGACCCCACAGACTTGGCCTCTTGCCCTGCAGAGCCCCAACCCCACAAACACCCCACCCCAGAGACATCCCCCCTCAATGGACACCCACCCCATGGACACCAGCTGTCCTGACCCCACAGACTTGGCCTCCTGTCTCACAGACCCCTGGCCCCACAGACACCCACCCCATGGACACGGCATGTCCCAACACCACAGGCTTGGCCTCCTGTACCACAGACCCCACAGACACCCACCCCATGGACACCCACCCCCATGGATGCCCCCCCTACAGACACCCACCCCACAGACACCCACCCCATAGACATAGTATGTCCTGTCCTCACAGCCTTGGCCTCCTGCCCTACAGAACCCTGGCCCCATGGACACACACCCCACAGACACCTACCCCCATGGACACAGCATATCCCAGCCCCACAGACCTCCCACCCCACACACACCACCCCCAAGCCCCCCCAATGTGACCTCCCCTAGTCACAGCCCCACGGGTGTCCCCTGCCCCACAGACGCAGCCCCACCAGGGCCCACCAAAGCACCCCAAACCCACTCGTGACACCAGACCTGAGTGGGACGAGCCTGCCGCTGGCCTGGGCAGCTCCAGGCAGGAATCGCAGGGGTATGAGGGAGGTGTGGAGGAAACGCAGCATGAATCAGCCCCACAGCCGTCCCTGCTGCTCAGCTGGCCATGATGCTGCCCTAAAACCAGCAGGTTTGGGGCCAGCACGGGGCATTTCACACTCGCCACGTGCAGGTGCTGGTTTCGGGGAGGAAGAGCCTGGCTGCATTCCCCGACTTGGTCACAGCAGGGGCTGCCTACGTGGCAAAATTGTCCCTTTTGGTCCCTCAGCCCCATGTGTCAGCTCCATGGACCTGGTGAAGGGCTCCAAAGTCCCACTGGGGATGTTTCAGAGGCCGTGGAAGCTCCCCGTGGGCTGGAGCCACTCGGTGGGCACGGCATGGGCTGTGTTCGCAGCTGGAAGCGGCCGAAATGAGCTCGGCATTAGCAAATGGTTAATGAGCCATTATCGGCCCGAGCAGGAACTGAACTGGAACAGCTTCAGTCACCGCCGAGCCCCATCCGAACGATCTGCTGGTTCAGCTCCTTGGCTGCGGGGAGATGTGGGTTCCTTTGTCCTCGACAGGAATAATACATCTCTGTGCATTGTGTGGGCAGCGGAGGATTAATAATGCCCCAAGTTATTTACCTCCCGCTTCGGAGTGCTTAGGGTTTGTGAGCGATGTCCCTGCCGAGCACACTGTCCCTTAGCAACCTCCTCTGGTTTTTAAAGCATGACTCCAGCTCCAAAAGCAGGATTAAGGAGCAGGACGCCAGAGCTCGTGCAAACAGGCTCGGCGTGGCGAGAGCGCTGCCTAACCTTTTCTGGGTATTCTCCAGACTGCCACAGTCTGATTTTTCATCATCTCCACTTCCCTGCCCACAGCCTCCATCGGGGCCATTTGGTGATGGATAGGCACAGGGGCAGGACTGCGGGGCTTGGGGGAATGGCTGGAAAACCTCCAGAGGCTCGGAGGAGATGGGGAGAGGGGAAGGGTCCCACATGAGCCGTGCCATCCCTGTGCATAGGGAGCGGTGTCCATCCCTGGCGCACAGCTCCAGGCCATCGCTGGCGGCCTTGTGGAGTCCCTGCCGCTGTAAGGGCCGGCAGCGGGGTGTTTCCCCAGGAAGATGAGGTGTCGTGCGGCACCACGACGTCCTTCCGTCAGGAGCCCCGCTGCCCGCAGGGCTTCCCTTTGAAGGGTAACGCTGGCGAGGTGCCGGCGGGGTGAGTTCATCGCTGGGTGAGTGCCCTGCCGAGCAGCACGGCCGGTTTGCCAGGCTGCCGGGAGCTAGCAGGCTGACACCAGCCAGGCTCCTGCCGAGATTTTTAGCTGGCATCACGGAAAGGTGACCTCCCCGTGCACACGCGCGTTGCATTGGTGTGGGTGGGTTTCGTAATCCGGAAAGTGCCGCGTCGGAGCCGACGCCTCGCGCTGTGCCGGCAGCCGGGCCGGCTGCGTGTAGGTAAAGAGGTACAGGAACGGGGCGAGGGATGGGCGCAGATGGACCTGGGGCTCGGCCAGGAAGGGATCTCAGAGGATTTTGGAGGAGCTGGTAGGAGCAGCCATCACAGTGCTTCGAGATGAGGCTGGACCCAATGCCCCACGGTGCTGCACCGGAGCCCCTCATCAGCCCCACAGGAGCCGGCTGTGTGGGACCTCTCCCTCTCCCTCCTCACCAGCCTCCAGCACCGTGCTCCTTCACCTGTCCAACCGAAACGTCTGTAAGGCTGGAGGTGACTCAGGCATGAAAAGCGTCATCCCCAAGCGGCCCTCCTCCCCTCTCAGAGGGGACAGGAGTGGCATTGCCTTATGAGAAATCCTCCCCACGTGGCTTGGAGCAGGGATTGGGGTGCAACCCAGCTGGAGTCACCCCAAGCGAGCTTGGGAGCTGCCTTGCCCCGAATTGGGGGTGTCTGCTGGGATTCAGAGTCCTGCAGGAAAGGGGGGTTTGGCAGCACCACCACAAAGGTGGATCTGATGCCACTTTATTGAACAGTGGTTTTAGGGCCAGGCTGGGCTGGTTACGTCCAGCTCTAAGCAGGAGGTTGGGCTGGGGCTGTCCCTGCCTGTCCCTTGCCAGTGGTGCTCAGGGGTGCCCAGCTGCAACCCCATACCTGATGCAGGAACAACGCTTGGGGACAAAATTGAATCACTTAGCTTAGAAAAGACATTCAAGGTCATCAAGTCCAACTCAGCCTACCCAGCCCCAGCACATATGTGCCAGCTCAGCAGTGGGGAAATAGCCCCTGTGCACCTCTCTCCTTTGGGGCACAAGAAATCCTCAATCCTTGGACACCACTGAGCCTGAAGACATGGGTGAACAGCTCCTGGCATCATCCAGGCCCAGCCTGGAGGTGGGAATTTGGTGCTTTGGGTTAAGAATGGCACCAGGGATGGCTCTGGACAGGGTGTGAGTGCTGCAGGCACCTGCGGGAGAGCAGCACCATGCCCATGTCAGATGCAGGAAGGCGTCCTCTTGCTTTCCCATGCTCCCACTGCTGTGTACCTGCAGAGATATGTTCTTTCCTTCCTACCTGCCTTAAAAAAAAAAAAAAAAAAAAAAAAAAAAGCAAGGGAGGTGCTGATAAACTGAGTTTACCAACCCAGATAGCATCTGTTGCAAGCTGCTGGCTGTGCCGGTGCTGGTGTGTGCCAGGGCTGCCCAGCGCCGCGCAGTGACGTCGGGGCCGTGTTAGCCACGAGAGCACTCGGCAAACATCCCCTCAATGTCATCTTGGCAGGGTGGCAGTGGTGGAGGCCACGCAGAAATGCCCCCACTGGGGCCAAGGGGTGCCTGCTGGCTCGGATTTTGGCTGAGCCCCATCCGTGGGGCTCAGTGACAGCTTGTGGCCGGGAGGGATGCTCCCCTGTGGGGGGTGAGCAGGGTCCCAAAGGGGGCTGCCGGGCAAGGGCTGAGGTCCGTGGGTCCGTCTGGAAGCTGAGGGGACCTTGGGGTACCTCCCGGCCCTTTGGGGTCACTGGAAATACCTTCCCTCGCCGTGCTGAGTCAGAGGATGCTGCCTGTTGGCACCAGGTGGCAGTCCAGCCCTACTTATGTTCAGCAGGGAGCTGCCCGGAGCCGTGGGGGAGAAGCTCGGAGCAAGGAGGAGCAGTGCAGAAATGGGGAAAGGAGCCTGCACAGACAGCCACGGGGAACGATGGGCTCTTCCCTGCCCTCCACGGGGAGCAGGGACAGGCAAGGGGCTGTGACAGCGTTTTTACACAGTCACAAAGCCGTGGGGGTTCTCCTTTGGTTTCAGGTCTCACCTCTCGGGGCTCACCATATTCCCATGTGGAATAATTCACTGGATCTTCCTGGTAGTGCTTGGCTCAGCCTAGGATTTACCCATGTCCACGGGGCAGCTGAAGCTGCTGGCTGTGCCTTTGCTGCTGGGCTGATGCCATGCTGATGCGCTCCCTTCCCCTTCTTCAGTTTGCTCATCTCTAGCAGGGACATGTGAGAATGCTGCTGATGAATTATTCCTTGTGTGGCCTGCACCAAGCATCATTTCCTTTGAATTTAAAAGCAAATCTCATGCTGACCATGCTTACCCCTCATTCTGTTGCAGCAATATGAGTTTTGATTTCCTAAATCCAGGCATTGGGTGACCCCAACCCTTCCCACCATGGCAGGATCCTGTGTACCTTTGTTTTAAACCAAATCTTTGGGGTAGGGACTGATCCCAGTTTTTGGAGACAAGCCTCACCAAACAGTTCATCTTATCCTCTCTGCATCTTAAGCACATCTGCATCTATAGAGCAAACAAGGTCAGGGGTGATGCGCTAACTGCTGCCACTAGATCTTGCTGAAAATCACAACCTAAAAGTGCCCAGATGTGCAAACACACCCAGACGTGTGGGGATGCCCAAGAAGAAACCACTCTGACTGAGCCCCCTTGGCTCCAGGTGCCCGGCTCTGCCTCCTACCACCAGCCCTTCATTTCAGTGAACACACCCAGTCCCTCACTGGGCTCTCAGGAGGACTGAGACTTAAACATCACAAAAATCCCCACCAGCTGCCCGTGTGGGGCTCCTGGGTGAGTCTCACCAGCTTTGGAGCACCAGCAAAGGAGAGCAGTGCCATGGGGGAGGCAGGCCCCTCGCCTGCGGGCTTTGCATGGCACCGGTGGAGGATTCTGCAGCCATGCCTGGAAAGCGGTCTGACGCTCCCCAGAGCAATTTCCAGCTCAGAGGGCTGCATTTCTTGCTTAGATCTGCATGACAAACTGCTGTGAGCAGAGCTGGTTTGATTTCAGTTCAGAGGGGAAAAAACACACATCCCCCAGATGACCTAGTGCTGATGAACATCACCTGATGATGCAGCTCATGCCGTTGAGTCCTTGGCCACCCTATCCGTGCTGTGGAGGCAAAAGGGCACTGTTGTTGGCACAAATAGGGTAGGTTTAATCAGCAAAGCTCAGGGATGTGAAAGCCCAAGGGCCAGGTCAGGCACAGACCACGACAATCTCATCCTGGGTGCCAATGGCTGCGTGGCGGTGGGAGGCACTTGGCTGCTTTTGGGGTACCTGTCCCCAGGCTGTGCAGCCTGAACATGCTCCATAGGACTGAGCTACTTCCAGCAGGTGGCACCTAGCCCAACAGGGCTGGCTCAGGAGCCACCCCTTCACCTCCACTGGTGTATTGTGGCAAGGTTTTGGTACAGGGGGTTTGCAGGGGCGGCCTCTGTGAGAAGAGGAAGGAGCTGGAATAACCACGCAGGGTGCACGGGGGTCCCTGTACCTCTAATATATGTGCTGCTCTGCAGCCAGGCGTCCACTCTGCTGCTAAGTGGGTGAGGGATGGAAAGAGGATAACATTCATGAATTAAAGTTGCAGCCCTTTCCTCCTCCATTACTAATCCCTGTTCAGATTTAATCAGGCAAAGAGCGTATTTCAGCTACGGCGGCCAGAGTTACTGCAGCAGCTCCACGCTCCCCAGAGGCTGCACACCAGCGGCTGCTGTGCAGGCTCACAGCAAAAAGACAAATCCAGCAGCCTGAGGCCCGGCAGCAGGTAGAGACAATGCCAAGGGAAATGAAATGCTGGGGGAAAATGAAAAGAAGTCATCCAGCACTGCGAGGATGTCAGCACGCTGGCTTAGCTCAGGAGGCAGCTCAGGTTTGGGGAGCATTGCAAGATGGGTGTGGAGGGATCATGACGGCCGTGGAGATAAGGAGAAGCAGTGGGTGAAGAGCAGAGAGTGATGGAAGACAAATGCAGCAGCTTTGTGTGCTTTTTCATTAGGACTGTGTCAGCCTGGTTCAAGCATTCGGCTGGGAAAAGGGTCTTTTTATGGACCCCAGGCACCCTTTACACTCAGTGGAGAGAAGTAGGTACTTTCAGGGCACCTAACAAAGTTTGAAAATGTATTGGAGGGTGAAGGCAACTGTTCCTGAGAGGTGTTTGCACTGATTTTGTAGAAGAAGATTGAGAAGAGCTCAGAGACAGACACCTATGCTGCTGACACCTGCTTTTGCCCTCCTGCATCCTGACCCAGAGGGGATCTCACAGAAAGCTGAGGGGGTGCCCGCAGCGAAGGACACTGAGGGAGCAACCAGAGAGGACACAGAACTGAAGGAAAACATGGTCAGTGTCCCAGTGGTGACAAATGGAGAAAAAAAATACCTGCTCGCCCTCTAACTGTGCACTGGGACAGAGAGAAGACCAAGATGGGGATAGAAAATGTCCTCAGGAGCTTCACAGGGAAGTGGAGCAGCTGTGCAGGTTGTCACAAATGCAGTGTCAAGAAAAAGCACCTCCTGATTCACTTAATGGCCAAGGCACGGGTACATCCCACCTCTGCAAACAGCCAGGTGGCCGTACAAACATACAGAAATGTAGAAACGACGAAGCTGAAAGCATTCAGTGCTGATGGCAGGGAAGAAGGTGCACGGATGGGTTTTGAGCAAACCCTGAGTGCAAAGAGAAAGTTTCTTTGGCTCAGTTTGCTTCTGCAAGGTTGCTGCCTCCTCCCAGCCATGCTCACTGCTCTGCTTTTGGCCAGAGACTCCAGTGTGCATCTCAACCCCATTTTCCTGCTGTTGGGAAAGACTGATGGTGAAACATACACCTAAACACCAGAAAAGCTCTGCTACAGGAAGCTGAGTTAGGGTAGAGATCCTGGCTCCTCCATCCCTACATGCAGACATAATTAGCACTAAAACTTATCACCTGAAGAGAAATTAGAGACTTTACTCTGTGCAAATTCACCCTGTCAGCAGTAAACCAATGAGGCCGCAGGGAAAAACTCTCCCTAAATAGCACCCAAACTGGGCAGCTTTGTGATAAACCCGCAGATTGCAAGCAACTCCCATGAAACACATTAGGTTTGAGACTTGGCTCTAGGGCTTTCAACACCAAGGCACATCCTGCAGGGAAAGGATGTGCTTTGTTAATGCTGGATGCTGATGAAGCAGATGCTTGCACACAGAAGCAGCACTTAGGCTGCTTGATAGTATCATGGGAGACTTCTACAGAAACTTGGCTGCCTTAAAGGAAGGTGGATTCAGATAGGGATGTTTTCTTCTGTGTTGTTTCTGCTTTGCACATGGGGCCTTGGTGCCAGAAAATCTGGCTTTTTGGTGCCAGTTGAGCTTGCTGTGGATGCTGCAGGCTGTAGCCAGCCTGCGGATGTGTCAGCCAAGGCTCATTTTTCAAGTGTCTTCTGGATGTGGAAGACAGCACTGGTGCCACCAGTTGGGAACAGGAGGTGATAGCTGAAAGAGAGCGGCTGGCCAGAGAGG
This sequence comes from Heteronetta atricapilla, assembly GCA_011075105.1. Lineage (NCBI taxonomy): Eukaryota > Metazoa > Chordata > Aves > Anseriformes > Anatidae > Heteronetta > Heteronetta atricapilla. Next base: position 10,701,780 of record CM021763.1, read on the forward strand.
AGTTGCTGGGTAGGGCAACAGGCAGATGACGGATGAAACATCCTGGGATGGAAGGAAAACACTGGGTAACTTTGTGGGCAATCAGCAGCTTTGTTTGCGTGTATGCAAATATTGCATGGAGTATAAACAGCCAGCAATTAAGGATCAAAACACAGGAAAAAAATTATGGCATCTACCTAACATTTCCTGCATTTTGGATGCTGACTTTTTCTAAACTTGTGCAGTTGCCAGTACTCAGCATTTTTCCAGGCAGAATTTTCCATGTAAATGCATGTAACTCTGAACATGAAAGCAAACAGCATCTGGAAGCAAACAAGTTGTAATGAGTGTCGTTAAGAATTTCAATCTGTAAACCACAAATTGATCCCCAGCAGTCTAAGTGGCTCTGCCAATCTGTTTTTTCCCCACCCACTAAGCGTAACAATGACATTGGGTTCGTCTTCCCACTTTGGGGTCCTACTGCTTCATGAGCAAGCTTGCAAAATGAGCATCCTTGCCCAAATGTCAAGAGGATTGCTGATTACCACGGGCAAAACCCATCCTACCCATGGCAGCTCATGCACAGTGGAGACATTCCGCAAGCTCCACCAGCATTTGGTCTCCCATGGGCAAGGGAAACAGCTTTGCTAATGACTGGAAGTCCTGAAAGCATCAAATAATTTAGAGCCAGGCTCCCCAGGGAAGAGGAATGGCATATGCAAGCAATTGCCTAATCATGATCTAATTACCCAACTGGAATTTGGCCAGGATGCTGGGACCCTAAGGAAAAGCTTGTATGGTCTCTGTTGAGTGCGTGCACTTGGGTTCTTGACTTTGTCACTTAGCAGGAAGTATGAAGGGCCAGAAAGCAAAGCTGGTACTTTACAAAAATGCTTTGGGCTGAGCAAATATCATTTCATGTAGGTTGTTTCCTGGTGGCTTCTTGTTTTGCACTGGAGACACACCTCTGCCTCCTGGCAAGTCTTAGACCCACAGCTGTTAATTGGCAAGGGCAGGATTTGGTCCAGATGGGTGGACCATGGCTTCACCTTCTGCTGGGCATCTCTGTCACGACCCTTTCAGCTTGTAGGTGATGGAAGATTAGACCTGAGGTGCTCTCCATCCCTTCCTACATCACCCTGCTTTCTGCTGCTCCTCTTGACCTGATCCCAGGGGTGTTACCCTGATGCCGCCTTTTTCTCTGGGATTATTTTTCTTTTGTGGCCATTTCCTCTGTGGTCTGGAAGGCTCTGGGAGATGCTTCAGCCGAGCACCCCCCAGGCAGATGGGCAGCCTGCTCTGGGTGTCCCTTCTTGAGCAGGATTTGGACCAGATGGGCCCAGAGGTCCCTTCCAATCTCACCCATTTTGGGACTCTGGGACTCTATGAGATGGGAAAGAAGGGAATCGAGAGGGGAATGACAACCCCAGGACACTGTTCAGGGTGGAGGTGTGGGGGCTGGAGGTGTTGGTGGCCTCTGCTCCTTCCTTTTGGGTAGGTTTGGACAAGTGGCTGCACGTACAGACTGGGCGATGAGATGCTGGAGAGCAGCCTAGAAGAGAGGGATCTGGGGGTCGTGGTAGACAGCAAGTTGAATATGAGCCAGCAGTGTGCCCTGGCAGCCAGGAGGGCCAACCGTGTCCTGGGGTGCATCAAGCACGGCATCGCTAGTAGGTCGAGGGAGGTGTTTGTGCCACTCTACTCTGCGCTGGTGTGGCCTCACCTCGAGTACTGTGTGCAGTTCTGGGCACCACAGTATAAAAAGGACATGAAACTGTTGGAGAGTGTCCAGAGGAGGGCTACGAAGATGGTGAAAGGCCTGGAGGGGAAGACGTACGAGGAACAGCTGAGGGCACTGGGCCTGTTCAGCCTGGAGAAGAGGAGGCTGAGAGGAGACCTCATCGCAGTCTACAACTTCCTCGTAAGGGGGTGTCGAGAGGCAGGAGACCTTTTCTCCATTAACACCAGTGACAGGACCCGCGGGAACGGGGTTAAGCTGAGGCAGGGGAAATTTAGGCTTGACATCAGGAGGGGGTTCTTCACAGAGAGAGTGGTTGCACACTGGAACAGGCTCCCCAGGGAAGTGGTCACTGCACCGAGCCTGACTGAGTTTAAGAAGAGATTGGACTGTGCACTTAGTCACATGGTCTGAACTTCTGGGTAGACCTGTGCGGTGTCAAGAGTTGGACTTGATGATCCTTAAGGGTCCCTTCCAACTCAGGATATTCTATGATTCTATGATTCTAAGTCTCCCAGGGGAGCTGTGGGATGGTTTCAAATCATGGTATATTGCAAAGGGCAGCAGGCATTATGGCGAGGTTTGGGGCTGCCCTTTGCAGTGCCTCACAGAAGGAATCTCTGTGGGGCTGGCAGCTGCGACCCAGCACCCGGGAACTCCTCTGCTTTCACAGCTTGCTGCCAAAGCAAACCTTGACCGTGGCAGGATCCTTGCAGACCCCTTATCTCAGCTCTGATGTTTAAACAACCATATCTGTGCCAGGTTATTTCTCTCCACCTTTTGCTGATTTCCATAAACAATTTTATGTAACCAGCTGGGTTGGACTTCCATTAGCTTGGAGCAAGAGCTTTTTAGTCATTTTATGGTAGAAAAGAAAGTTGAAAGAGCAGTATTATCTGCTTTCTATTTATTTATTTTTAATTAGTGTTTTAATCCCCAACTATTGGGACCTTAAAGAGCTCTTGAGTGGTGGCTGTCCTGGCTGTAATATATCATATAATATGATATAATACACCATATAATATAATTATCATATAATGATAATAGCCCAATCAAGAAACGGAGGTAATTTCAGGTTGTTAGCTACACTTTGAATTCTGCTTTTGCATTGCTCTTTATCAATATATTTAATTCAAAGATGCACCCAACAGTATAGAGAAATAGTCCCTAAGCAAAACTCATCTTGTTCAAACAGATGTTACTCAAGCAGCTCCTGGGGAAGATTTTGAGAGGATTTTCTATTTTTATTATTCTTTCAAAACTCATTCATCCTCCTGCACCTACCACCAGGGATACACTGTGAAGTTCAGCAGCCTCTGTAATAAAGAGTTACAATCCACAAAACCAGCAGCTTTCAGGCTGTCGTGCTCCATCTTCTGTGACTTATCTTCACCTGCAGCTTGCTCTGGTGTTAAGGAAAGTGCCCCACAGCTGCCAGGCAGGCAGCATTGTGGACACAGATATGTTAAATCTTGTGTTAACCTGCAACAGTAAGCAGCAGAGTGCTAGGTGGTGCATGGGCATTTAATGAAATAGAAGGGCTTCTCTTATCTTTGAATTTTACTTTATTTTTGGATTTTATTTATTTATTTATTTTTTAATTTCAGATCCTTTGGAAAAAGGGACAAAAGGAGGAGTCAACATGTGAGAGTAGCGAGGCTCCTGGGCGAACCTGGGAGGACAGCGTTGCAAAATGCTTGCTCTCTGCACGGAGACTGGTGGCAGAAAGTGTTCACAAAGGAGCTTTTTCTTTAATGATTATTTTTTATTTATGTACATATTTATTTTTATTCTGCTGTCACAGCTCTGAAAGCTGGATGTGTGTGCACAGGAGGAGGGTGAGCCTGCCTGCATGGCAGCCTGCATACCTGCTTTCCCCTGTTCTCGTGTAGCTGGAGGCACGGCACACATGCACGCCTCCTGGGCTGCAGCACCAATGGACACCTTTATGGAGGGTTCACCAGCCTGTTGGCAGAGGAAATGTCAGTCACCCAGCTACTTTTAGAAGGCTGGTGGTTGTGGTAAGCTGTGGGAGCTTGGCCCTTCCCTGCTATGTACTTTACTGCTCTAGGAAGTAATTTTACAAGAGCACCATAAAAATTATCTGACAAAACCCATATTGTTCATAAATACAGTCCCATGTGTCTTATGGAGGCATCCTTTGTTTTAACATGGAAGCCCCCCTTCTCTCCCTGCTTCTCTCAGATAACAGACACACAGTGGTATGAAATCACACCAAATGGAAGAAACTCTGCCCATTTGCCCCACAGCAAAGCAAGACGGACCCAGTAACCCCAGAGTGGTCTCTTTTACACCTGTAAATACTCTTTGCTAGAAGGTGAGCAATTCCACAGCTTTTCGCTGTGCTCTTGGGATGGTGAAGCAGGGCAAGTGGACAGAGGAATCCTCTCCAGTCTCGTGGTGCTTCTTCCTCAGAGCCCATCTCTTGGGCTGTATGCAGCAACAATTTTTCCTTTAGCTTTGACAAATAGCTCCTCTTTTCTCTCTGCAAATATTCCTCTTCAATGAATAAAAACTACAAAAGCAAGAGAAAAGCTTTCCCTCTAGGCTTCTCTATTGAGGAGCAACCTTCTGTACTCCTCAAACTTCTCCTGTTAACATGAACAGAACAAAAACTGAAGGCACAGCTGTAAGGCAGGAAACAAGCCTGGCTGGGGTGAGGGCTTGTGCACCTTTCCAAGATAAAAGCACCACCTTTTTGAAAAGCAACATGTGTGATTTCTTTAAAATGAAATAGTTATTCTCTCTCCCTTTCTCTCTTTCTCTTTCTTCCTCTGTAACAGGGAAGCCAATTTAAATGTGAATCAGATCAAAGTGGGGTGTGAAATAGCACAAAGGGTGTTGCATGTTCCTATTAGATCAAAAGGTGACCATCTCACAAACCACACATTGAATGGGAGAGACCAACCTCAGGAAATACTGGTCTGAAAGCCATGTGGCCTGCTGTGTCCAACACATGCCATCCGTTCTTGAAAAGAGTTAACTTATAAAGAAAGAGCTACAAAGCAGAGACCATACAGTCAGAGCCAGTGGAAAAGAATTTTATTTTATTGTAATTTTTTTTTGGTCTGACAAAACAAAATTAGAGAGGGGATAGTAGGTAAATACTAGGAAGGGAGAAACCCTGCTTAAGCTGAAAGGTGAAGTTGGAAGGAGGATAAAGAAGAGCATGAATATGTTTAGGCTGGAGGTGGCAGCCGCTGACTGGTTCCTGTATATCACTGGAGCAGACCACCAAAAAGTTAGTGAAAGGGCTGCTCTGTGACCACAGGGATAGGGCTTCGGACCCCAGAAGTCCCCAACTCCTCACCACCAATGGTAGATCTGTGCCAAGAGGAGATAGTTCAGGATAAAACTTAGCCAAGAATAAATATGGCTTCAAGGGGAGTGTTTCTGCTGGTCAGAAAGATCACTTCAATGTAAGGCAAAGCTTTCAGAGCATCTCAATATCCTTCAGCTCATGGATATGTTAAGGCTCCTGCTTTTGGGGGAACAGCAAAAGTGGTAGTGTCCGTGTTGGCCAAATGAAGGTTCACTGTCAGAGAGCACCAATCCTAGCATGTATCAAGACCTAAGATGATCAGATACTGGGACAATGTCCCCTGTCAGGGTTTTTATTTTACAGCAACCCTGTGTTGTTGGCTTAGCTGCTCACTGCTTGGTCACATAGAGACATCACACTGCACATGACAGACCACGTGCTCAAGGACGAAGAGCCCCAGTATGAACAAGAAATGTTGCCTTTGGGATGCTTGGGATCGTTGCCTGAGAAATGGGTTCAATTCTGTTGACTCCAGCATGAGTGGCTGAAAGACTTCTGTGAGCAGCTGTAATTGAGAGGTCAGTTCCCATGGAAGCTGCCCTGTTACGCAGAGGGCTTTTTCCCTGAGATAAAAGGATGCTTCTTGCTTCTCCAGCCTTTTGAAAGGGGATTTGTAATCTAAAAGCTGGCAGATCTCTTTGTGCTGTCTTATATGGTTATGTGGTAAGAGTGTCTGAGTGTCCCATCTTTGCTAATGTATTTATCTTCAGGAAACCCCTTATCTTTAATACCTTCTTCATTAATAATTGTCACAATCTCATTTTGTGGATGGGGGATTGAGGCACAAAGACTAAACCCTATCCAAGTGCCCATGCTATGTGGGAAAATGCAGAGAGTGATTTGAAGGGCCCAAGTGGGACATTATGGAGCATGCCAAAAGGAAAGACTCAGGCATGGTGACAGGTTGAACAGTGCAGGGGGTGTCTCTGGTTAAAATTAAGCCAGTGGTTAATGCCTTAAACTGACAGAGCACTGTCACTTCCAGATGTTGCCACGTCACCTTTAGGAAGAGCCAAGCTGGGGACACAGGAAAGAAGATATGTGAAGCTGCAGCCCAAAGCTTGGCTGGTTGTTTGGTGGGGATTGCTGTCTCTCGCTGCCCTGTTTACCTCTCTGCCCTGCAACCTGACATGCAGGTGCACTCCTTTGGGTAGGGCATGAGGCAGAAGTCCTATCCATTTTCCAGACCTTTAATATTTCACAGGTATCTTCCGGGTTAAACATTTTGGAATTTTAAAACCAACATCTTGGTTTAAATATAATGGAGGGAATTACAGGCTACTTCCAGTGCATGTATGTGTTGTTCTACTGCTACTGCACTGACTGTCTGCTGTGATCCACTCTAGGGGAAGCTGCACTTCAAGATGCCATTGAAATGTTTCACCTACACAGGTAAGTTGCCATGTAATGTTGTGAAAAAGATCCTGCAATCCCCTAGCTGTTCTGCAGTTGATACATTTTATTAGTAAATAAATGGAACAGAAAAAAACAGTGAAAGCCACTTCAGTAGCTTGTTGCTTTTACAGTCAAATTTGTGTGGTGTTTCCCAATACTGGAATATCAATCCACTGCTTAGTCTATATTCAGCACTCAGTTCCTGCCAAACGTCATGGGGTAAATTAAAAGCATTTTTATTTCCTTATCTTTAGAGCTTAGCCCCAAAAACCTGGCCTGGGATGATTTTTATTTATTTATTTATTTATTTTGTCAGTTGCATAACAGAAAAATCGTTTAACAGATCTAAATCTTTTGATTTAAAATAAAGCTCCTGTGGGTTTGCTACACACCAGGTTTCAGTCTGATCCATTCTAAAGCAGTAGAAATACAAAATTCAAAATAGGCATAAGAGCAAGAAAAGCAGAGGAAAACACAGTTTACTTAGTGTGCAAATATATCTATGGGATTGCTCTTTCAACAGAGAAACTATAACAAATAGGCACGCATAAAACAGCTGGCAAGCTGCAGTAAGTCAGGGACCACCCATTTATAACCTTCCTATTGAACAGCAGGTGATCCTGAACCAATGGCTGGAGCTTGAGTAGCCAGAGAAAATTAACTCTTGCTGTGCAGAGAATGAAAATTAGGCATCCTGGTGTAGAGTTGCCAGCAATGACTTGTTTCTGAATTTGCAGAGTACCTCAGTCTTAGTTCAGAAAGATGAATAGTTTCAGGGTGTCAGTGTGCTTGCTGCACCGTACTTCCCTTCTTGGTATCAGTAAAATTCTTAATTAAAATAAAATTGCAGTGCTGACAAAGTGTACTGCCTGTGCTAATAGAGCCCACTGTGAAATGCAGAATTTAGATCTGTCTGCAATAGAATTTAGGGCTTTGCTTATAATTATTTGTGAACTTTTTATTCCCTTTTGTGGATTTATAGAAACAGACCTGGAAAGATCTTCCATGTCTAAGAGGCTGAGGACAGTACAGGAAGTTTTATGATGTTTATTTATTTATTTTCCCCTCCTCTCCTTATATTGCATGGGAATTTTAATACTAAACTATTTCCGTGTTAATGACAACAATGTCCAGAGGAAGAGCTAGAAAAAATAATAGAAAAAGATGCATTTGGAGACTGTCACTTCATCTGGTATTGATTTCAAAGAACAACTTTAATTTAGTTGGGGGGTAATTCTACCCTGCAATAGTTTCTCTGCAGTAGCATGGTCCCTCTTCCAGCCTATCTGAAGAGCAAAGGAGGGGGAGGATGGACAGACACACAAGGAACCACTGTATTTAGGAGTTATGAACTGGATTAAGTACTTACATGATTAATTTTTTGGGATCAGATAAAGACTGTTAAAACACTTCTATCAGAACTGCAGGGAATTCATAACACCTGTGATAATTCCACTGTTCATAATCATTGCTGGTAATGACATCTTGCCCAGCACAGCTCCTAGCTACAAGATGCTTACTTGATTGCCGTGCTTACTAATAACATGTTATTATGATTTTTAAAAGTGTGACATCATCTGCTTTTGATGAGGTAATTTCTATATTATGGTAGCATTTACAAGCTGTAGGGAAGATGAGGATCTGCTGTATCAGGTTCTGTGTAATGCTGTAGGTGACAATCATGCTCCAAAGATTTCAATCTTTAAATTAGGACAGGCAGAGGAATGGGGAGCAACAAAAGGAGAACAGTCATGATGGTGTTAGAATGATAGAATCACAGAGTCATGTAGGTTGGAAAAGACCTTCAAGATCATCAAGTCCAGCCATCAGCCTGACCCACCACGTAAACCACATCCCTTAGTGCCATGTCCACACATCTCTTAAATACCTCCAGGAAGAGGGACTCCAGCACTTCCCTGGGCAATGCCTGACCACCCCATCTGTGAATAAATTCTCACATGGCTAGTGCAGAGGTTAGCTCCTGTGCAGCTAAAGCTTTTGCGACTAGACTGCAAAGGAAGAAGGACAAGGAGATGTGTCCGAACAGCTTGGAGACCCCTGAGCTGACCTTTCACTGGCAAAAAGTTCTGAGACTCCACTGCAAGCTGAGGAGTGCTGGAGATATGGAAAGGCTGAGGATCTGGCATCCTACTCTCAGACATGCAGGAACTCAGACGTCCCCTGGAGATAACTGGGAAGCCAGTGTTGTGCTCAGCTTGCAGCTAAGCAGACTTTGAAGATATGCAGCCAAAACACAGATGCCGGTACCACCAGACTTAAATAACATGTAAATAAGCAAACCAGAGCTTCTGTGGAGCATCTCAGCAGCACTAAGGCCAGTTTGGGACAGCAGGAGGAGATCCCTTCACCACCTGCCTTGCTGCTGGCCCTTGCAGCTTCCTTGCTGACGATAGCTGCTTGTACTGCTGGGGGAGGAAAGTGTTCCCAGTCCTGAGACCATCTTTGGCAGCAGTGCACAGCCTTCCTGATTGTTTGCAGGAACAAAGTTCCAGGGGTCCCCCTTGCTATCTCAGAGAAGCTGTATGTGTTTTTGCCACATCTCCACAACTGATACACTTCTGTGCAGCAAATGCAAAGGCAGTGGGACACACTGCTGCACAGGACATAACTTGTTCTCTCCTGTCTAGGTCTGAATTTTGGGAAAGCTTCTTTGAAAGACCCAGCCAAGAGACTCGTCCTGTGCCCTCTGCAGACTTTTGGGTTATTCTAAGCATTAATGGCATAGAAATCACGTTATTTGACACTTTGCTTTTGAGTTTCAACATCAGAAAGGATTTGTTCCTCGTTGGATTGTCTGTAGCCAAAAGTATATGAGGGTTATTAACAGTTTGGGATGAAGCAGCGCGAGGGTTGTGGGATGCAGCAGCACTAAAAGACTTAGAGGCCACTAGATAAAACTACGAGAACCAGGCTCAAAGAAGCGCAGGTGTAAAACAGTCAGAGAAAAAAAGAAAAAAAAAGAAAAAAAAAAAAGAAAAAAAAAGAAAAAAAGAAAAACAGGCAAAGCACCCTGAGGAGGCGGCTCCCTGCCCTGAGGTGCTGCCCGAGGCGGCGCCCCCTGTCGGCCATGTCGCGATGGCTACGGGCAGCTCCCGCCCTGCCCTCCCCGCCCCGGCCGCTGCCTCCCCTCGGCGGGGCTCGGCGGTCCGGCTCCTCCTGCGCTCCTCCCCCGTTTCTCCTCCTCTTCGTCCTCCTCCTCCTCGTCGCCCGGCCGACCTGCGGCTGCGGGGCGGCATGAGGAGAGCCGGGGGCGGCTGGCGGGGCCGCAGCTGAGGCGCGGCGGCGGAGGGGGGCCGCCGCCATGTCGCTGCTGTGCGTGCGAGGTGAGTGGGGCGGCGGCGGGCGGGTGCCCGCGGTGGCCGAGCCGGGCTCCCGGTGGTGCCACCCGCAGGTGGTGGCCAGCCCGCACACCTCTCGGGGTGTCCTGCCTCAAACGGGGGGAGAGGAGCGGGGCGAAGCCCAAAGAGATTCCCAAAGAGATCCCCAAAGGGACAGGCAAGTCCCCCAGCACCTGCCTCCGAAGTTGGTTTCCACTCTGAGACTCTGCTCACAGCTGGGAAGGTTTCAAGTCTGTGTGGGGCTTTTCTGGTTTTATTGTTAGTTGACGATTTCCATCCCTCTCGGCATCCCCATTGCCTCTCAGCTGAGCCCATTTAGGTCGAGAAGCCGTGAAGGTGGCGCTGAGCCTCACACCTTCAGGTGGAGCCTTCGGCAGGTGGCTGAGCCCCCTAGGTCTGGCCGAGGGCGAGGACAGCTTTTGGGGCACAGAGAGGCCCCGAGGAAGGTGAGGAAGCAGCAGGTGCGATGCCAAAGAGCGGCGGTCCAGCCCGGTGCCAAAACCTCGGAGTGGGGAGGAGCCGTGTTTGAGTTTCGTGGCTCATTTGTACACGAGTCAAAACGCTGCCGCTGAATGAAACTGCGCTGGCAGAGAGCAGGCCGCTGTCACTAGCTTTAACGATGTTATTCTCAGTGTCTGTGCTGCTAACCTGCAGCGTTATTTCAGGTACATTACTAATTATCTTCTCCGGCTGTCGAGCCTCGTTCCCTTGCTGAACAGGTTACTGGAAAGTAGTGCTTTCGTATGCAGAATGGATTGTAGTGCTAGTCGCTTGCTCTTTATCTCCAGTTCTCAGTTTCTTGATCTTTTGTGCCAAAAAAAAATAATAAAATCCCTGAAGGGAACCATCTGCCAGGACTCGTGCTCCTGGGACGTGTCTCCTGTCAGTGTTCTGCGCTGAATGCTGGTCGCAGGGTGTCCCCACAGCCGTGCCCTTCGGCTTAAAAGTATTGTTTTAATGTTCTCAGCTCCTTTGCCAGATATGATAAAAAAAAAAACCTGACACTGGTGTGCTGCTGCCAGTTCAGCTTTTCTTTTGCCCGTGTCCCGTGGTCTGATAACAGCTCTTCACCCAGCTATTTCATCACCTTTTTGAATCAAAATCAGTGTTTTGATGATAGTGTTAATAAAAAGACGCCAGCAGAGTAATACCAAAGTATACTGAGTGCGCAGTGTTTTGGGGAGGGCACTATCCTTGTATTAGAGGGCTGCTTAATTAAGTTTCAACCCTTTTATTAAAAAAAAAAAATAAAAATCTGTTTTAGGAGGTAGGAGAGTTGTGTAAGTGTGGAGCTTATCTTAAAAATGTTCTCTGTAATCTGTAAAACACACTGAGCATCTCTGGTGGACTTACAGATTTGGAAAGTTTTACCAAAATGTCTTATCTGAAGTTGATTCGTATTAGCTCAGGGATGCTTACATGTTACTTTTTTCCCCATTCTTCTTAGTGGTTGATCTTCAAAATGCTCTCAGGCTGTCCTATGAAAAAAAAAAAAATCTGTTTCTGGTGCCACTTGGAGCTGTATTAAAGGTGTATTTATACCCCATCTACTAAGAGGAGTGAAAGACCATGAACTGGATGCTGCAGTTACTGAGACAGTCTTGCTTTGCCAGGGTATTCCTGCATGATCCATTGAGCCTTTGGGACAAAAGCATTTCAGTGGTCCAGAATGACGTGCTTTTGTGTTTGGCTTATTTTTGTCTGGGTGCAAAGATCTAAAGAAGAGGCTTGAAGTGGTTCGTTACTGTGTGGTGGAGAACTACTGTGAAAATGAAATTTTATATCCACCTGCTGTGCTAAGGTGGTAGATAATACTGGCAGTGATATAGCTGATACAGAGCACCTTTATTATAAGAATGCAGAATATAGTCAATTCACTAAATGTGTTTTTTTTTTTTTTTTAATGGTCATGACTGAAAGAATTCACAACTATGAACCATTAGACATAAAATGGTGTTATAGTGGTGTAGAGCAGTCTGAAAAACAAAATAGGTACCAGAAGGTGAGGTAAAACAATTACTTTGGGGCAAGCAGGAGTAAGTTCTGGTGGCTTATGTATTTATTTATAACAAGCTGTTTTTTTCATTAAAAATGATATACATGTAAGTTTGCACAGTAACTTGGGGTTGGATGCTGTAGACCTGAGATAAAAAAAAAGAAAGACAACCAAAAACCTGTGAAAGAAAAGTAGGTGATTAGGACACTGTTAATCGCGTCTGAATTGCAGTTTAACAGATAAAAGTGAAACATGGAAAAAAACACAAGGCTTAGCAGCCAGAAAATGTTGTAATTCACAGATTTTTTTTTCCACTTGAATTATGTGCATTAATAATATTTTAACGAATGGATAATCTAAAACAGTGCACACAAAACAGATCTGAGCACTGCATTTGTTCCCCAAAGAGCATCTGACATTTGTGGCTTGATCTCATTTTTTAGAGGTGCATTTCTTTTTCTTCTCAGAGATCAGGTATTTTTTTCAGAAGCTTTGTGCCATGTCTGTTGTAGAAGTTCCTGGCAGGAAATCTAAACTCAGCAGAAGTCTGAGTCTGGGCTCACCTGAAAGTGTTTGGAGGATGTGGGAAGTGGCTGTAGGAGCAATCTAAGGGATTCTTGTGGAGGAGGAATCTTGAAAGATGCAGAGGGTGTAAGAGAAGGAGAAAACAACTGCTGTATTTTACACGACTGAGGCCTTTAGAGGAGACTTCTTCATATTTTGATTCTACCGCTTAAGTGCAACAGCGATTGCATATACTCCAGTTCAGAGCAGCTGTGTCTGGATTATGTCTCATAATCTTCTCTTGGCACAGTTTGCTTTATTAGTTTGCATTTAGGGTTGTGTTTGTGAAAACAATGCATTAAATAAAAGTAGTCCCAGGGAAGCAGTCTAGTTTTTCACATCAGTCTTATGTTGTTAACTTACTTTTTTTTTTTTGGAAGTCTTGATTTTTACCTTGGATCTTAACTTCATTAAATTTCTTCTGATCTTTCCTGTCTACCAGCTTACAGGCAGAAGTAGCTGCTGTCTCAGCACAGCTTGCAAGGGGCAAACCAAGCGAGGACCCCACTGAGGGTGCATCACCTGGTCACCAGTGTGTTGTCATCGGTTCCTTTGCTCCGTTTGCATCGTTGTCCAAAGATGCACTTCAGACCCTTTCACCTGTTCGCTTTTATTACATTTTACTTTGCCACTAGCTCTTGGTATCTCAAGATAGTGGTATAGCTTCTTATCAAACCCAGTGATGGCTCTCTTCTAGTCTTCCTTCCTTTTTTATAGCAGCTTATGCTGTGTCTTCAGTTCCTTTGTCTCCCCAGCTTCTGGACCTACCTTCTCCATCTGATAATAGTGATAAAAATTGTGTTGCTTTGTCTCATACATCACCTGTCCCGTTCACTGTACCAGTATCTGAAATGCTGTACTTTGCTGTTCCAGGGATATTGGCACTGGGGAGCTTTTGTCATCCCTGCACGTGGTGTGTGGCTTAGACCCATGAGGGCACGGTGCTTTTGTCTTGGGGTCTGGTCTGCAGTATCTGTGTGAGACGTAGCTGCCTGAGGAATGTGGGACATGGAGTTAGGAGATCTGTTCTGGTCTTGCTCTCTGAAATTTTAAGTTATTGACAGCCGTGGGAGATGATAACACCTAGAGGCTAGGGACTTTCTTTTCGTTGCATGCTGCTTATGTTGCTAATGCTTTGAAGAGCTTCTAAGATTGATTATCTGGTGACTTTTTTTGGTTTGTCAGAATAGCTGGAAGTGGAACTCAGGGAACTTAACAGTGCTTTCTTGGGTTGCCAGCAAAACTGGGGTTCCAGTACCTGCCCACCTGATTAAACTCTGACATCCAAGAGAAAGAAGCAAACAGGAAAGATGGAAATGGATGTTATTGACACTAGAAATTAAAGCATGTCCACCTTGTTGAATATTTAGAAAAATCCATAACTAGAAGGCCAGTAATCAAGCACAAGGGCTTTTTCTTTGTATTTACATTTTTTTTCTCAATACAATAGCCTCAGCTCACCTCTGTGTTCTTTGTGAGGCTGAATGCAGTGCCTCCAGCTCTTCTCAATGGTGAAGGACTCTCTTGTAAATAGTACTCTTAGCAATGGGGTGATTGTACTGCTGTGTTGTGACTGCTTTCTGAAAATGGTTGCAGAACTGAAAAAAAAACAAGACAAGGACAACACCCTACCTGCTTTTGTGTAGATTAAAATGGAAAAGAACAGAATTAGATTCTGAAGACAGTAGCAGAACTGCAGGTATTAATACAAATACATTGCTTCATGAATAAGTATACTATTACAGACCCATTTCCTCTGTCTGCAATTAATCACGAAACTGCCAGCATATGTAGGGTTGGAACAAAATAAAACGTGTTACAACTTTGGATAGTAATGCTAAGATAAAGAGTCTTAGCTCTTAAAGGAGCCTCACTGCATTGAGTCTTAATTTTGGGGTTTGGAAGGCTGATGTGTAATTGGTGGCTTAATCAGAGAGGGAACTGTAAAGCTTTCAAGCATCTGTTGGTAAGTAGCAGGAATGGTTAAAACTGCATTTGGCTTGTGATGCACCGATGTTCATTCACATTTTTGTCTCAAACCCTCCTTCAGCTTTGGACACTAGTACTGCAGCAATTCAACAAACAGAGTGGACTCTTTGTTTTAAGAGCTTGGTCACTAAGAACTGCTGGAAAATCCTCTCTGGTTTTCAGTGGGATAAAGGAAGTGTACAGAGGTGCTTCCTGAATTTGAGCAGCATCTGCTTTTTTCTTGCTCACTTGGTGCAGGTCAAATGTGTTAAAGTTATCTTTAACATAATGTCTTAATTTGCAACATACCGATGGATTTAATCCAAGTGCTGTAAGTTCCTCCTTTTGAACTGTAACAGTTTGACAGCTAGTTACAATTTACATATTGTCATATAAAGTCCAAGCAATATAACTGCTTTTTTTTTTTAAAAAAAAAAAAAAAATCTAGACCTGACCTTAAATATTTGGCTTGGAGACTTGTGAAATGCTTATGTCTGGTGGCAAACGATCCTGTTATTACTTTGCTTTGAAACTTTCCTCCCTCGTTTTTTTTTTTTTTGTCTATACCTTGTTAACAATTTTTACACAATATTTTGGAAACTACTTTAGTCACTCAGTGAAAGCTGTTCTCTTCCTAGAGAGCTGAAACCCGAGTGCTGTGTCTAACAACACTTCTCTTTTCATACAGGGATTTCATTGTGTGGTCTTGCAAACAGATCAGGAGCTGCTGTGAGGATGTGTTTGGACTTCCCTCACTCCCTTTTTAGTAGATTAAAACCTATTAGTACCTGGCATTTTCTTTGTATTAGAGAGTGTGGTAGCAACTTGGTTTTACTGCTTTATCAGTAATAATTTCTTCAGAACTTTACCTCCTTAAACACTGACTGCTGTATTACTTTTTTACAGACATTTGCCTGGTGTGTTCAGTGATCTGCAGGTGCTCCTGTGAGCATGCTGAGCGTCACCTGGAGTGTGGCACTTTGGTCTCCTTAGGGTCTCTTCTAATCTTTCCGCATGTATTTAAAGCAAATGTCACTGGGCTCCAGGTTTCTTCAGAAGTCTAGACTTTCTGATTTTTATTATTTGCATCTTGGATTTTGTCTTCGCATACTGGTGGACTGCAAAGTACCTGGTCACACAGGTGCCTTGCCTCTCTCCAGGCATGGAGCAAATGCTTATTGTGTTCTTGCCATTTCTTTGCCATTGGCAAATAAATCAGTCATTGAGGTAGGATGGCAATATACTTGTTAGCGTTTCTTTTTGTCATCTAAGATGATTAAATATTTTGTGTTTATTTATCTCATCTCCCCCTATGCCTAGGGCCAATTAACATGTATTGATAAGTGTTTATTTCTTGTATGTTGTGCAGTGGCTTGTATCTGTTTGCTGCTTTTGGAGTAGGGTGGACTAAAACTGTACTTGCTCAAGGAGAAATCTCTTCATAAGTGATTTCTGCATCTGATGTCACAGTTCCTGTTCAACTTTATTTTTCTCAATGAAATTGCTGAAAACTGTCCTCAGCTTTGTGAATTTCTGAAGTGAGTCTTGTATATTGCTACGTATTTGATTTGATCACAACTACTGTAGGCAATTTTGAAACTGTTCTGCAAAAGTAAATTGTAATAGGTAGGGATCCAAAGTAGTTCTCCTGCTTTGTGCTTTTAGTTGGAATGCTATCTGCAAGTTTTAAAAGAACTGTGGAATTGCCAGTAGGCGTAAGAGCTCCCCAGTATTTCTCAGCTTGGCCAGTTTTATTTGACTAATACAGTCTTCTGTGAGTTCACATTTCAGTTAAATACTACCATACCAAGCACCTTGCTTTTAACATGTTTTCCTGAGTGTCTGTGTTTCTAGTTGAGATAGAAAGAAAGCTTCAATTTTAATCCAGATTTTTTTTTTTTTTTTTTTAAGTTTAAACACCCCCCAAACTATGGTTGTTCAATGAAAAGATAACTCGAGGTTGACTCAGTGCATCACAAAAAGCTGAGATGTCTACCTTCTTCACCAGGCTTTCAGTACAGACTCCTTATTTTTCCAATTATTAGCTTTGAGCTTCAATTGAATTATCACACTTTTAAGTAATATAGTGAATACCTGTTGATGTTAGTGATCTTTCCCTTCTTGTGCAGTGTGGAGTGCAAGAGACCTGCTATGGATGTGGTGTCAGGTTAGAGGAAGAGAAGTCCACAACTGAAGAATTCTTTTTGAAAGAAAGTTGGCTGAACGTCGTAAGCACCACATTATTACATGAACTCACACCCTGCTGTTATGGAAGGTGGTGAGGAAACAGGAGATGGTGCTGGTAGGTTCGCTGCGTCTCTGACAAGTAGGTGAGGGTATCTTAAAAATGAAAATAAATGCTACCAGCTGGTGGTTGTGACTCAGCTCAAGGTCACTCTAGCATGATGCTCTTGGATGTTTGTAGGTTCATCCTTTTGTCAGGTGAGTTGGAGTAAGATTTGGAAAGAACTCCAAGGGAGTTGGGTACCGACATTCAGTGTGGAAGCCTATGTTCAGAGACCTTCATCTTACTGAAATCCTAAACTGAGGGTGTTTAAGGAAAGGTTGGACCTGGTGCTTAGAGATGTGGTTAGTGGATGACTTTAGTAGTAGGGTGATGGTTGGACCAGATGATCTTGGAGGTCTTTTCCAATCTTTATGATTATATGATTCTATATTAAACTGAGGTGTTGTCAGGTAGATATTACTCCTCCCCTCCCCCCCTTTGTTTGCAGGATATACTTTCAGTGTCCAGACTTAAAATCTGTAGAGGTTTTATCATTTCTGGGCATGGTTCCATGGGTTAAAAGCTGTATTAAGCATTAAAAACACACCCCTGATTTCATTCCCTTTTTGCCTATCTGTAATCTTGGAAAAAGGTCATTTGGAAACAGAAACGTGGCATGATCTTCAAACACCTTTGTGCAGGCTTCAGGCCCCTCATCTTCTTCCTTGCACCCAAACATCCCTTAAGAATGGAAAGTGAATTGAACTAGAAGGGAATGTCTGATGAGGGATAAGAGAAGGTGTCTTCCTCGAGATAATCTCTAACCTAAAACTGTTGCTGAGTTTTAAAAGAAGTTTGGCTTCCAGCCCTGGCTGTGTCCCTTTAAGGAATACTGGTTTTAACCTTATTACTTAAAGCTCCTGTGACTTAACCCTCTTAATTCTTTACAGCCAAATGCTCTTCTAAGGAAACTCCAGCCTTTCCACCATGGAGATGTAATTTATCGATACAAAATAATTGCTGAATTGCATTTCTGAGTATTGGCTCACTCCGTGCTTATTTTCTCAGTGGTGTAATACTATTCAATTTAAGGTGCATAATTAAATAATAATTAAAAAGGGGAGTTATACAGTAAAGAATATCTTGGGTCACTCCTCTGTCCAGGTGAAGTCTGCAGCATACAGCCAACCCAGTGCCATCTTTCTTGGCCTCTGCTGAGGAAAGGAGTTTGGGTCTGGAGATAAGCCCATTAAACCCTTCGTTCCTTCAAAACTTCGTGCCAGCACAGTGGTAGCTTTTCACTGTGGGCATTTTTTATATCTTTTTGTGCCACTAGGTACCCGATCGAGGCCATACAGCATTGTAAACTTCAGCAATGGAGAGCTGCGTGCTTTATTCTGCTCTGCACTGAATGTTGGCATCCTGAGTGTTCCAAGGTTTCTTTAAGGCATTTTTTTTTCCAGCAAGTCCTTGACCAGATTATTCAAATACTGATATGCAAACTCATCTCTTTCAGATTTTTTTTTTTTTAATTGCTGAAAAGTATTTTTTTAAAGATGCTTCAGAACAGTTCTGTATGGTCAGGTAGTGATGGAAAAGGTATATCTGAAGAAACTGTGGGACAAATTTCATTTAAGCCATAATATAAACTGAAATTTTCTGCTTGGCCAACTTCCAGTTTCCAAGGAATTAAAATAAAATGTAAATGAATTTGGAGTCATTTAAATTTCTAGAAGGAAATCCTTCATGAACACCTGCTTTTCCTGAGGGACTTCACAAACCCCAGAACTTGTTTTCAGGAAATACCCAGGGCCTTCTGACTTCCAGTGCCTGTGATGAGTCACATTTAGCCATCACTTGGTCTTCTGCTGCAACAGCCACGGTCCTTTGCAACTGGAGTCCCTGTGGGGTGTTACGGCTGCAGGTGCACTGGGGCTCTGCAGGCTGTTATCTTGGAAACCTTTAATAACAGTTTTTTTCCATCATGCCAGCAGTACTGTGCACTAATTGAGATGATGCCAAGGTAGCTTATCAGCTTTGGGTGAGGAGGGAATTTGACTGCTGCATTATGAGCCACTCACGTTGTAGAAAATTGTGTGTCATTCCGATTCTGTTCATCCTCCCGATCTTTTGAGCTCTTTTCATCATGCTTTCTTTATAAGCAAGTGGGTGGCATTCTTCAGGAGGTTGCTGGCTGCTTTGAAAGGTGCATTTCATGTGACATTTCTTAAGAGCTTGAGGGCCATCAATTACTAGAAAGCTGAGGCTGCCTTTGTTTTTGGAGGTGGGAATTCTAACACCACCAAAATTTTAATGGTATTTCATAGACTAATAAGTTATTGTTATTTAAAAATAAATTCTTCCTATTTTTTGGTTCACACATGCCCCAGACTTATAATCCTGATTTGAGCTGAAACTTGCAGTATGGAAACGTGGACGTGACATGTAACATGAATAGGAGTTGGTGGGGAGGGGAAGTAGATGTGAGACAGTAATGTTGTTTCAGCCTTTCCTACCTGGTATAACTTGCTGTGTGTGCAAAATTTTATTAGATTTTCACATATCAAATTAAGTAAGTGAAGTCTGCATATGCTCCATTTTAATAGCAGTTGTTTTTTTTTTTTTTGAGGAGATTAACTGCTTAGAAACTCTATAGTTATAAGACCAGAATGGATTGTTGTAGTAATCTAATATGACCCTCTGTAGGACGTTGTATTTTTTTAGTATAACAACCTCGAGTCTTTTAGAAAAAGATCTGGTTCTGAATTAAAATTGACGAAGGATTTGTGGCAGTGCTAGGCAACAAAGTTGATTATCATCATACACGACAAATTTATGCTTTTTAACCTGAACTGGTTGTGCAGCTCAGCATCATAGCAGCAGGTGTGCCTTTGCTTAGGCTGGAGAAACTGTTAGGAAATGTTGATCTCCCACCCTGCCAGTCCTTCAGGACTGGGGAAAAAGGGAGTTTGGTGTTACCTGTTACTTAAGTGGAGGTTCTTGGCTGTTTTATGGATGATCTGGCTGTAATAAGAAACACATATTTTTTTTGGTGATTGAAAGGAGATCAAGACATGCCACAACCTGCTGGGCTGGCATGTTAAATCAGTGTTTTGTTACGCTTTGGCTAGGTGGGAAGAGTGTGGTTTAGCAGGAGGCTAGCAACAAACCTGTTGTGAATTTGGGTTTGTAGTTACCATTCTGTAAGTGTCGGACACTTCAGTCAAAGGTCTAGAAATGTGTTCAGGCTCTATTGGAGCAGAGCTGCACGTGACTGGAGTGTGAATACACCGGAGTTAACCCTGTGCACGCTTGCTGGGGCTTGCATTTCACTTTTTCTCAGCAGCAGGAAAGAGGTGGCGTTGGAGTTGCATTAGGGATTGCATGACTCTAAAAATAACTAGTGATGTATAAAGTTATAGGAAGTGGACAGTGAAATGTATTTTGTCAGTAGTTTTTGAAAAAATCTGTTTTCCAAACAGCATGGTGGAAAGCTTGTGAATGAAATGGTGATGATGGGGCTGTTGGTGTAGGACTTGAAGCAGCTGTGGCAGGGTTGGCAGGGGTTGTGATGGGAATGGAGGTGTTGGAGGGGATGCCCTGCTCTGGCAAGAGAGCGACAAAGGTGACTGGCAATATTTGGCTGCGTTAGGGATGCAGAACTGTAAAGCAGCATTAGGGTGGATAAGGGGGAACCAGCTGGGCTGAAATTACTTTGGGAAGAGCTGATAAGAGACTTTGCTGTGGTAACACTAAGAGATCTGCATAGTTCAGGATTTAAATGTGGGTAGAAATCTTGTAATGTGGTTAGAGATAAGTGTTTCTGGGCATTGTCAGTGTGTCAGGCTAGCTCCCCGCAGCAGAGCAGTGCTGTTGGTCACAGCTGGATACAGGGCTGTGTTACCTGGCAGTGTCGTCATCGCATGGTGACTGTGACCCTAAGAGCAATGCAACCGTAGTTGTGGCTTTGAGAAGCACAGAGGATGCTGAAGAGATGCTGGACATGGAAGAGAATTTGGTCTGAGTGACCACAACTTAACCTAGGTGAAATTGAACAGCTAAACCTGTAGAACAGCACCTGTGAAAAGTATACAGAAGCTTTTTGGTGAAGTCAGGACCTTGGGTATGGAGGAAGGCATGGAAGTCTGTGAAGCTGCAGGGGCAAATATTAACATCTCACATAACAAGGAAAGGCTCCTCCTAGGAAGTGACCCCAGAGCTGATGATTGACCTGATCACTGTGTCAGGATGCGGTGAGCAAACACTCAAGCTATGTGAGTGTGGGAAAAAAAAATCTGAAAGGAAGGTGTGTCTTGAGGATTGGGAAGTGCAGGGATAAGGCAGGGGTTTCCAACTCGGCAGAAGAGGTGAGCTCTTATTGCAAAGGATGTTAAACCAGGTAACAGCAGGTGCTTTGGTCACACAAAAAGGAGAAACAACCTGTATCACAGAGGAAGGAATCGGACCACACTGCATAGGGACAGGGTGTAAAGATGAGCTGGGTGTGATCCCTGAGCTGCAGTTGTTTCTTGTGAGGGTTGAAAACAATACACAGGCATATAGGGTGGGAGAAAATCTACATCGTAATGAATATAAGCCAGGTAAACTCTAGCCTGGAGTGGTAACATGCAACATGTGAAATCTAAAATCTGGTAGTGGATGCTTACTGCTGTAAGCCAGCAGTGGCATCACCTAATTGGAGAAGGAGATAGTTGGTTTCTGCGTGTTGGCAGAAAGATAAGAAGATATGGGAGAATATGTGGGTAATATGTGCATCTTGACCTCAAAAGCAGAGGAGACTGTGATAACATGAGGTTTAAAATCAAGTTTAAAGTGAGAGTAATAAAAGCTTTATAGAGAGATTGAAATGGTGTGGAAGGTAATTTTTATTATAAATGTGGTGTAGATTTTTCAAGAGGCAGACTGTGCTGGGCTAACCTCTTGCCTCTGTATGAAAACATGCATCTTGCCGATCACCACAGCAGATGTTTCTGTTTGAAGAAAGTTGGAACAGGCAGAAGAAATGTAAGGTGGGTAAGGAACTGGCTGTAGCAGAAGCTACTGACATCGAAAAACTGGTGGGAAAAGCAGATAAATGTCTTCCGCCTGTGGTATGGCAAGAAAAGTAGGAATGTGTGTATCAAACTTGTTTTTAAGCCAAGTCCTAATGCCATAATCGATTTTAAAGTAGAGAAATATAATGCATGAAGAATTAAGTGCCCCTGAGCTGGTATTAAGTAGAAGAGTTAGACGTGCAAAGGCAAATGACAGGAATTTCTGAAATACAAGGAACCTCACAAAAGAAGAGGAGTCCTTGTGACTGCACCATGTTGTCAGCCAGTATGGGATAATTGTGGGAAGAGGAAAAGATGGAGCAGTGCATGCTGGGGAAAGTATTCCTGGTATGGGGGAAGGACAGAGGCATGGGTAAGTTGTCTGTGAATGCAGCAGCCTACACAGGATGAGCCTGTTTGGGATGGACAAGCTCAGGTAGGACTTAATGAGGAGGGTGGAAGTAAATTTGGCTGTCTCTCCTTTCCCTTCAGTCCTTCCATTGAGAAGACCAGGAGGCTGTGGCTTCTTCCACCTGATAAGCGGGCATTGGTGGGATCTGTGACTTCTGTTCAGAAGTAACTACAGGAAATGAAGCACAGGACAGGAAAAGCCACTTAAGTTGGAGGATAACATTGGTATAAGGTATAGTAGGCGTAAGTGTGTCATTTCCAGCCTAGGCTGGAAATCAGGGTACAGGTCTTCGTGAGAATGGAAGCTAGAGGTTGTGAACATGAAGTGCCCTTCCAGTCCTGTGATACTCACAGCACTAACTTCATTGGGGTGTGAATTCCTGCTCTGACAGCTGTTCATTATAAACAATGAACATCAAGGTAAAGTTTTGATGTAGCATTTTGCTTAGTTATACATTTTAATAAGAAGAAACCAAACAGCAAGTGGGGAAACTTGCTCATACTAAATTGTTACCGAAGGCTGTTTATGTTAGTTAGTGATTTTGATACTAATGGTATTTACCCTGATGGAATTTCAGTGTAATTTTTATGGAGGCTGAAATACAAGCGAACACATGGGTTTTAGAACTGTCTTGGGTGTAATCCTTGTCAATAGTAATGCCTGGTTGTGATTCAGTTCTGTGTACCTGCTTGTGTCAAAACAAAAATACTGCAGGGGAGTGCTAATGTGTTCAGGAGATACAGCTCCTTCAGATACCCGTACTGCTGTGGGGAGCAGTCAGCTGCTGTTCCTAAATGGTTCTTGGGTATCAGTCTGTAGCTGCATTTTGGAAAACACATTCTGCCTTTACAACCTTGACTTGAAATACCCTTTTCAGCTTCCTTCTAGGGAATATCGTAAGTGATCAGCATCTGAAGACCTTAAGCAAAACAAAAGAACTCCTGAAAGTTGGTGCCAGTCTAATGGTCAATGCCAAGGGTAAAGTCAGGCTTCCAAAGAATTCATCTGCAAGCAGTGTTCTGTTAGATCCACAGTTCTTGTGTGGGAGTCTCATTCAACTATACCATAGCTGATATCCTAAGTATTTCTTTTACTTTTCCTTAGTGCTTGCAGTCAGCTTTGTTCTGTCTCCTAGATGTTATGGTTGTCTCTGGTTTGTAAACCAAATCAATTAAATATTTAAGTAACATGAAGTTAACAGTTTCATTAAAACTATTTTTTTCAAAATAGACCAATTCTGCTCCATTATGTGGTGCAGAAAATTGCAGTTGCTGTCTTTCCTGGGAGCTTATCTCTTGCTGTAGTGTGGTGGGATATATATATATATATTACTGAATCCACCACAAATATGCTGTTGCTTTATTTTTGAGTTCCTCTTTTGGCAAGTATGTTAAACTTCTGAAGTTGAACAATGAAGTTTGTTTAGCTCAATCCCTCTCCGGGCAAACCTGTGCTCAGGTGAGCTTGACGAGTAGCCGTGTTCATTCAGTTGGTTGGTTGCTTGTCATCCTGTAACTTCAGTGAAACTACTTGAAGATATGGAGGCCGTGATTAGATGGCGATCATTTCTGCTGTGGTTAGCCAGCAGCTTTTGCTCCAGGGTGCTTCATGTTGAACCTAAATCTGCCCGGGGAGCGTAGAAGCCTTAGTCATTCAGGGGACTAGAGAGATGACTTCAGTGTTCTTGTTGACTAAAGAGAGAGAAATACATTCAAGTTGTTTTATTTTTATCTGTAAATCCTGCTTTTTCTTCCTTGTTTGGTACCAGAGACAGCTTACTATGCCTGAGCAGCTGCTGTGTGTGCTTCATGTCCTGGAAGAAATTAATTGTAAAGAGGTGGATTTCATCTTCAAATAAAATAAAAATAAAAATGCTGAAGGAACTCACTTCCGAATTAGTTTTTCTTTTTCTTCCTTTTTTTTTTTTTAACATGCAAGCTTTTCCTGTAAACTAGTTGAACTGTTGGTTTGTCAGCCAAGTCAGTTCACCAGCTCAGAGTGTCTTCCAGCAGACAATATGTTGTCTGTCTTCCTGCCTTCTGGTGTTAGGGTACAGCTTACATTATATGTATTTCCTTAGTCATTGACAGCTATAGGCATATATGAATTTAAGTCTGGCTTCTGTGAAATTAAATGGTGCAGGTTTTGTTCACGGTATCAATTAAGGCATTTCCACTTACTTAAAGTAATGCATTTCTCATCCTCGCAGAGCTTGAAAGAAGGGTAATTTATGTCACTGAAATTAGAAGCCTCCTTTCTTCTCTGCCTGGTAGTATTTACCTTTTGTATCTGCAAATTCTGAAAGATTTTATATTTTTTCTTCTCCTAATCAGGCACAGATTCAGGAGTAGGGATGCTGTCTCTTTTGATAATTAAACTGTTAAAAGAGAAACCTGCAACCTGCAGGGAACTCCTTTAAGAAAAGGGACTGATGCACAATCTAACAGAATAAATCTGAGAGAAACACACACAATAACTCATTCCAGTATTTTGTATCCAATCTGGTTGACTTTTTTTTTTTTTTTACCAATAAAGTGAAGGTTACAACAGGATATTGGAGAGATGAGGCGGCTTGGATTGCTGTTTAGTTCACCTCCTGGCTGGGGAACCAGGTCACCTGACAGAGCTGTCCGTGTTGCCAGCGTCAGGAGGATTAACCTCTCCATAATCTCCATGATTTGAATAAGAGATTTTGTTCCTGTCCTCACTGCTCAGTTCAAAGCAGCTGCTGAGCAGAAACTTCAGGGAATCTTCAGCAACGTGTCTGCATTGGTCAGCCAAGAAGGGAAAAAGTAAATGTTAGAGGGTTTTTATCAGCTGGTTTCCGTGTTTGGATGTTAAGTGTGTATAGGTGGAGCTCTCCTCCAGAGTCAGGAGGCTGGCTACAATCTCTGTTGCCTTCTTGTGTGGAAGGAGTTTTCCTTCTTGTTTAAATGGAGTTTTGTTGCACAAATAGGATCAAATATGTTTCTCCATCACCATCTTCTACTTTCCCTCCCTTCCCCTAGTAAACTTTGTACAGAGGCATCACCTCTTGGTTTGTTAATCACAGCATAACAGAATTTCAGCATGTGTTTTCCCACTTCTCAAGAAAAATAATGATTAAGAGGATAAAATGATCCGAATGGTCTGAGGTCATGCTTGCCTGCCTGTGCTAGGTCTGGCCATAGCTAGGAGGGATTAGATGGCTTGTGTGTGCATCTACCCCAGAGAAACTGTGGTGGTAGTCATGAGACTTCACCCTTCAGATTTTGTGGGGCTGTTAGCAGTAGTAAAGCACAATTCTAAGTAAGCATCTCAGTATGCCGGCTCCTGTCTTGCCAGAATTAACTTGTCAGCTTGCATTGAGATCATGGTTATTGTCAGAGAAGTTGAAGAGGTGAGTAATGAGGTAAAGGGCTCTCTGGAGCATTTTGACTTGGCGTGTCTTTGAGGCACCGTGTCTGTCACATGCTGTGGGGCTCCTGAGGGTTGGAGCTAATAGTTTCTGCACAGCCTGGAAGGATGGGTAATTAGATGCATTGCTAGAGGGAGGATTTTTGTCTGGGTGCTGGGAAGCTGTCGTTGCAGCACGTCCCAAAGCTGGCAGAAGATGGCTTATGATTTCTGCTCCTTACCTGAAAGGTGATGTGAGGCTCAGGTGGTTGATCTGCTTTGTGTTGGCTGGGGAAGTCTCCTGAGACTGACAGTCTGCCAGATGGACTGTGGGGTGATAGATAAGATAGATAGAAAGGGGGATAGATAGCCCTATGCCTGGGAAGAGCTTCTGCAGTGCTGCATCTCACCCGGCTTTGGGAACTCCAGCACACTGTGACCCGCTCCTCCCCTTAACCTTCCACCTCCTTTCTTTCTCCTGCACACCATTTAGCCACACAAGCTGCCTAGAATTGGAGGCTTATGCACTTTTTCTGTTTCCAACTTTATTTTATGCAAAAACTGGAAAATATTTTATGGGCTGTTGGTGCTTTGGATTCACTAGCAGTGCTAATCTGTTACAGGGGGTTGTAAAGTTCAAGGATTGCATGTTCCTACTTTCTTTACTGCTTCCCAGCATCTGTTTCCAGCTTTTCTGGCTGTATGGTTCATGAATATTCTCTTTTTTTTTTTACCCGGACAGAAGGAACAATGTTGTCAAGCTTATTTCAGCTGCTGCTTATCTGAAATCAGTTGAATGCTTCCTACTGACTTTCAGGAAGCTCTTTCTGGGATCAGCTGTAAGTAAACTTAATAAAGCTTCTGCTTTACAGTAAGGAAGCTTCAAGTGCTAAAGCTCACCGTATAAATGATGTGAGCTGTGGCTTACAAAATAGCTTGTCAGTGTTTTAAGCGTTTTATTGATAAGATCTCCTGAAGGTTTTTTGGTGAAATGGTGAGCACATTTTTAAAACACATCATTCCTTTTGCAGTACAGCCTTTGTCCTTAGTGGTCATGGTATGTTAGTTGTGTTTTGCCACTGTGGATCCTGTTCTGTGCCAGCTTTTTAGTAAAATCACCATTTAGTAAAATCACCATATCCTTCTCTAAGTTCAGAGACAAGGGGAGTTCTGCGTCTTGGGATCTGCAGTATTATGAGTGTCTTCCCTTCCTCTCTGTGAACCTATCCAGTACTAACTGCTCTATTTAAAATTTTGTTTTCAAAACAACAAATGACAGCAAGACCTTGCTGCTCAATACAGATTGGCTGAGAGGTGCTGGTGTCAGGATCCTGGAAGTCTGATGTTTGCTATCCCTTCAGGGAAAGAACCAGTTGCAAACCTTGTACTTTTCCTCTTGTGTTTTGTTCCCTGTCACAGTTGCTTTGTCCAAGCAGCATACCTAGTTTCTTTTATTCTTCTTGTCCCTTATCCATCTAGTAAGGTGATTTTGATTTAAGGTGTTTGTTTGTTTGTTTTGTTTTTATGAGACACAGGTTTGATTTTTGTTCTAAAAAACTCTTCATCCCCAATTCCCTTGGTATATATTCTGTAGCACTGTCTATAATTTTCCTTCTAATTGCTGCTCTTTAAAAAGTTTCTAGACCTGCCTTCAATGTCTCTGCAGTGGTGTGCAAACTGCATGATAGCATTTCCTTGACCTGTGAATTTTTGCTGTTGAAGTAGTTCAAGGAACATTTCAGGTGGGTGAGTTCTTGAGCTAAGCAACAAGCACGAATGCCTATGACACTCTTCAGTTCAGGAGCATGCAAACCTGTGTGATGTTAAGTCAGTGTGTCAAATCAAATCTGGTAACAGATTAACCTGTAAATGAGATCCAGATGTCTCTCCAACTGTCTGAATCAATTTTGTCATTGAAAGTGTTCAGAGGCCTATGTACATTAACTGTCTTCTGCATTTAAACTATTGTAGAAAGTAAATTGAATTGCCACCCCTTCTGTTGCGTGACATCTTTTAGAGACATAGGGCCTTTTAAATGAAGGCTTCTTTTGCTAACGAGGGTTGAGTTTTATTTAAGAAACAACCAACCAACCAAAAAAGAAATAAAACAACAAAAAAAGAAAAACTGTAAGCACTCTGTGTTGAAAGAATCTGCAAAGCTGGACCTTTGTTTCAGGTATACCTTGATAATGGGGTTTTATTTGGCATGTTTGCAACAGTCAGGGTTTTCTAGCAAGTTTTAAATTTGTTCTGTTTAAGTTTCTAGGTAACTCTTGTTGTAGGGATGGAAGAAGTGGAGCACTGTAAAACTCTGGTGTAGGTAGAACTGTGCTGTGTGTACTTAGCAAGCTTTGTGCAATAGCTGAGATAAAAAGTGTCAGAATCTGTGGGAGGTGTGAAATTACCTGGTTCACCAAAGCCATCAGTCTGCGTGTTGGACAGAATAGGTGCATCTTTGTTCTGATCATCATGCCATCATGCTGTCCTGCCAGCTTTTTTATTCCTGTGTAGACCGTCACGATGCCCTGCCATCTCTCCAAGTTCGTGTGAATGAGACAGAGCAGGGAATGCTCCAGACAGCCTGCCGCTGTGCTGTCGCTCTGATGCCCATGGGCTATGGCAGTAATAGAGTAGATTTAGGTAAGGCAGTGGCATATAGCTTCTATATATAAAAAGCTTGCCTTTTCCTTGATAGATTTCAGTACCTGGCTCGCCAAAGTTCAGCCTGTACAGGATAAGGGATGCAGAGCCCAAGGCTGTGAAACTTCTGGCAAGAAGCAAACGCTGAGGTGAGGTTTAAGTGAGCAAAACAGGCAAGAGAAGGCAGCTGCAGTGTCCCTTCAGGACTGGAAATGTCCCTCAGGTCCGGTGTATGGGGGTGTCTGAGCTGTGGAGGGAAGCAACCAGGGTGCTTTCTGCTTATGGGTTGGGAAGTTTGCGTGTGTGCAAGCTCTAAATACTGCACTACCAGAGGATTTACCAATAAAACAAGGGAGTTAATAGTGAAGTTTGGCTGCTGGGAGGTTTGCTGTCCACAGGGGTCCTGAAGTTAAATGGTGTTAATAATGTCTGTGCACAGCAATCTGGAAAACCCTTCCAAAGAGTCAAATGTTTTGCAGCTGCTATAAGTCACAGTGCTGTGGGCAGAAGGGGTGGAATGACTTTGAGGAAGCTTCGTTGAAAATTGTATTGTAAATCAAATAAATGTAGTAGCATTGTGTCTCTGGACAGGGTAATGAATTTGCAGATCGTCTGAGCAGGAAGATGCTAATTCACATGAATTAAGAGGGATTGTAATTCATTCTCAAGACATCTGGCAAAAGAGAAATCCCTTGGGAAGATCAATTTGCTACTGCAGGCAACAGAATAGAAGCTCTTTTTTTCTTTTTTCCCCAAGTGAATCTGAGAGTGGTAGTAGATGATTTTTATATGTAGTTGGTTGCTGAAATGAGCACACCTGGCTTTTATTTGGCATTGCTTTCATTCCCAAGGCCTTGAGAAAGGTGAGGCAAGTTGTCCTGTGGGCATTTACAGTGGTCAGATTGAGGAAAGCTCTTTGCTACATGAACACAAAATGCAGTGTGAAAGTGTTTCTTTCTAGATTAACGATTAAAAATTAATAAACCACTATTGTGTCTGTTCCATTTATCCTGGACTACTTACTGAAGCAGCAAAATCTCACAGTTCAGTTGAGGTAAACATCATGGTATGGGTGCCTTGCTGCTGAGGCCATCCAGATTCCTCCACAGCTGTCGCAGTCCAACAGGTGATGTATTTTTGAAGTACTATTTCAGGTATAAAGTCAGAAAAATTCTGCCTTTAGAAGCAACCTTAGTTCTTCTGGGACTAATGGAAGTCTGTGCTGGGTTCCTGCTCTTCATTCTTCCGCTGCCAGAGCAGTTTGCTGGTCAGCCCAGCCCTCCGTTCACACCAAGCCATAACAAAACGTTATCCTCTGTTTATTGCCAACACAGTCTCAGCTTTTGCAGCTGTTGGTCCGTGAAGGTACCCACTGTGTTTCCAACACGTCATTCCTGAAGGCAGCGCACAAAGCGCTCTCCTCACCACTCCAGCAGAACAATGGCTGTGTGCAAACCCGCGGTTTGTTTTCCCTGGCAGAAAGACAAAGCATAATGTAAGAGATGTGGCTTTAGTCTCCTACCTGGCCCTGAGGCTGAAGGAATGTCTCGCTGCAATAACTGCCTTAACGCATCTGTGTGCTGCTGCCAGGGTCGGAGTCCAAGCGGGTGCTGTGCTTGGCTCCTGCAGGGGCTGTCACGGTGCTGCTGATCCCCAGTGGGTTGCTGGGGGGCTCCTGCACAATTATTCTTGCTCTGTGCTCATTCAGGAAAGTCTTTTCCTTCTGTACCCAGCATGTCTCTGAATGGATGAGAATGCAGTGGAGCATTTCTTTTTAAACCTGTCTCAGGCTGGAAAAGCCCAGGTGGCAGCATAATGCTGAATTGCTGTAATGGGCTTGGGGGAAACCCTTAAGCTGCTGTTTCATCAAGACATTCCTTTCTTAGAGTTACAGAGGGATGAGAAGATTTTCATGGCACAGTCAGTGTTGCTGTTCTGCTGTTGCATGTGCAATTGCATTTAATAGCATACCTCTGATGCTGCTGGGCTTTTATAGGGACCGTATGAAACAGAACTGGGGTCAGGGTCCCTGCACAGCCTCTGCTTCCTCTGGCTTGGAGCACCCTTTTTGGATTCAGATAGTGGGAAAGGCAAAGATTTCTTGCCCACAAATGTGAGGATATGGACAAGCTACATGCATGTACGATGTTCTTCAAGGGAGGGAAAGGTACTTGTGGGAGCCCTTGGTGGATGCTCTTGCTAGTGTCTCGTGGATTTTATAAGTAGCTTTCAAGAAGTGAGTAGGAGGTGCTGAATTTCTGCCTCTGTGATGAGCACGTGTGCTAGAGCAGTTGCTCCAGGGTTCAGACAGCAAAGCAGCTACCAAAAACTCAGTAGCTTACGGAAAATGTAACAGACCTGGAGGGCTAGAGCACCGCCACGCCAGCCTCTCCCTTCCCAAAGGGGCCCCCTCCGTTCCGTGTGCATGCTGTAAGGGCACGCAGGCAGCGAGTTCAGTGTGCAGGCAGCACACCTTGTCTTGTACTAACCTTGCTAGTACAAGCCTTCTGCTCGGGGCTCTCGATCCTGCTGCTCCGGCAACCTTTGCACCTTGTGCTGTGTATCAGTGTGCGCTGAGGCCTGAGCACCTGTGGCAGGGGAGGAAAGCGCAGAGCGAAATGGAAATAGGAATCGATTCTGCCGTCTGACAGTAGAAGTTGGATTACGTGGCCTGCACTCAGAAACGCATTAAGGCTGCATTCATGTTTCGCAGGGAATAGGAAACTATTTGTCAATTTGCTAATCACGAAAACGCATTTTGAATGCTCTGCTTTCTGCATTGATTTTCTTTCTAAGAGCACTAATCAAACTGCTTCCTCTCCTCCTTCCGTCTTTTCCCACAGCCCGTCCACGGTGCTTGGCTGGCCTCTGGAAGGATGTAGATTTTGTTGTAGTGTGGTGAGTGACCAGCTCGGAAGTCATGTGCTGGGTTTAGTGAGGATGTAATCTTTTGGCCATCTGCTCAGGCACTCCCTGTGCCCGAATCCCTCTGATTTGCAAGTAAATGTTAAAGGTGAGATTGCATCTGTGGGTGTTCTGAGCAGCCATGCTCCCTTTACCTGAATACAAGTCTGTTCCTGATCAGGAGGTTGTTGTCTAAACCTTGTAATAATTTGGCATGCTTGATTTTAATCCGCTGGCTGGTGTATGGTGCACCTAGTCAGGACAATGTCCATCAGACAGAAAAGTGTGTAGTAAGAATATTTGTGTAAAATTGAGATTATCTCTGACATATGTCCTGCTGTTAATTCTCCACCATCCCACAATGATCCTGTACCTTCATTGCGACGTCTGGCTCATATTTTATCTTTCCTAGTCTTTAAGAGTCTGTTTCATTCTCCAGTCCTTTGTGACTGATAACCATAGAGCCTCCGAAAAGCTAATTTGTTTATTTATTTATTTTTAGTTTTAATGCAGCGTCACAGGCAAGACTTCAACTTAAACGTTTTCTTGTCTATTTAGAGTAATACCATGATGTTAAGGGTTCCCCAAGGAAAATTGTCTGGATGAATTGAATGCTTGCATCAATTTTCATCGCTTTTTTTTCCCCATCTGTCTAGTTTGCATCCAGTTATTTCAGTGCAGTCTGTCTGCTTTCTAATAGCTGTTACCAGCGCTCCTTGAATTGAGGTGCAGTATGTGTCTCTCCGATACGCCAGTCTTTTTCTTTTCCCCTTGCAATTAAATCATTCTTTGCTTGCACAGCGGGAGCAGGTGCACCTCTGTGTCTGTGTTAACGCCGCACTTGCATGTGCAAGTGCAGTGCAAAGCTCTAGGCCTCCTTCCTCTCTGATTTTCTAACATTTTCATTCCTCCTCTGCCACCCTTCCTGTACAGCGTTGTGGCGATGTGGGAGGATTATTGCTCAGCCCAATTTCATGTCTGCCTCTGGATGTCTGGGCTGCCTGCACCGCCCTGTTTGCTGAGAGCAGCCACTTGAAACCAAAGGGGATTTAACATTTCCAGTTTGCTTAGAAATGCTGCTTCCCCTGAGCTCAGACATGCCTGTGGGATAAGTAGGAGTAAGGAAATCTTTCATCTGGATCTTTGACTTTTTGTCCTCACCTTTTTACTTTGTGGCAGTACAGGAACAACCATATCTGTAAAACTTGCCATTGCCAGTGCTCTGGAGGATGTTTTCCTTTTTTATGTTTTCTTTTATACACGGCAGTATTTTATGTGGTTAGATTTCAGTCTGCCCTCCTCCTACTGAGCCACCAGCAGTGATTTTTCAGTCTTTGTTGTGACACTGAGTAACTAAGTTTTAGTGCTTTGGGTTTCTTCACACCTTCATTGCTTCTCTGCGTTGTTTCTTGGGCACTTGGCATATAGCAGCTCAATAAGAGCTGTAAGACTGAGTGAGCTGGTGAGGGTACAAAACGTTCCCCCACGGAAGTGACCCTGTTGTATTTCAGGAGCTGCACCTCTGCCATGGCTTTTTCACACCTGTAGGAAGTGCTTTCCAGAGGGCTAACAAAATAAAAACATGTCCAAATCGCTCTTCCTGAGGACCTTTTGGATGTGCTACTGGCAGAAAGCAAACGTTACCCGTGCAGATGAGACTGCCAGGCGTGTGATCCAGCCCCTCTTTACCAAGCCCTGCCGCTGAGCTGAAGGTGCAGCGCGTTAGGTGCAGGTTGCAGCAGACCTGTGGTCTTTGTTTGCCCTTGCCTTGGGACATCCCTGCTGCTGTGAGCCCTGAGGCAGCGCTGGGCTTTGCTGTGTTTCATCAAGGGAAACCCATAAATATTAAGAGCTGAGGCTGTCGTGTGCACGCAGCATCCGTCTCTTAGCATGCATATCACTTGCTGCAGAGGCTGTGTCCATCTCTGTGTCTAGGGGTGATCTACCCACTCTGGCTGTTTTTTTTTTTTTTTGACAAATAATCTGAGATTTCTATGCTGGGAATGCCTCCGCTCCCCTGCAAACAGCACTGGAGCTTGTTGCAGCCAGGTAGAGACCAGCTGAAGATGAATGTTCACCCATCCTCTGCCCTCTCTTTCTCCCTTTTCCTTTCCGTTGGGCAGATGCACTTGTTTCTGTGTCCCCATCATTTTGCAAAGGGGAAGGAGAGGGGAGGACCTGAGGTGAGCTGGTATATGCCCCCGTCAGGGCAGCGCTTGCTAATTAAATGCCTGTTCTGTGTGGTATCCAAAGGCACCTAGGAAGTGGGCAGATTGCTCTACGCAATGCTCAGTGGCTAAACAGATGGATTTGGAGATTAAAAAGGAATCTTTGTCTTTAGTCAGCACCAACCATTGTGTCTTTTCCTTGCACCATTACGTTTAGCATAAGGAATGCTTCAGACTCCAAAACTGGAAGAGAAAGAACCTCCTTATTTTGGACGTAGCGCTTGCAGGCCATGGCAGTCTAGCAAAAATCTACAGCTCTTTAACCTTTTATATAAAACATCTGTCTTGTACTCTAACTGGTGCAGCATTTCCTTCATCCAAGCACCCACCTGAACTGCAGATGTGTGCAAAGCAGAATTTATCAAATAGCAAGGATGTTCTTCAGCATCAGACCCCACTGCAGCTCTGTGCATGTAACCACATAAGGGCCTTTTATTTTTATTTTTACTGTTACTATCTAGAATGTTTACCTTGGAAGTTAGACCCTGCAAGCACTTAGTAACTATGGGGTGCTTTGTTTATTGAAAGGAAATTTACTATATTTGTTCTTAAGCCTTTCTTTTGCTCTCAGGTGTATCTTCCTTCCTAGCTTGTTAAATACGTTTTCTTCTGAGTGTTTGTTTTCCACTGGGAAAACTACCTGGAGCCCAGAGATGTCTCATTGTGCTTACCCTTAGCAATACCAGTGAGGATGTTAGCTTGCAAAAGAGAACTGTAAACAAAATCTCCCCTAGGTAGACAGAGCCCTTCTCCATTCAGTGAGATAAGAGCCAGTGCTGTTTTATGCCCTAGCCATTGTTTTCGATAAATACTGTCCTGGAATTGAATTAACAGAGGAGAGCTCTGAAAAGTGACATTTGAATGCAGACTGCTGTTTGTTTGCCATAATGGGTTAATTTGATTTACAGATGTCATACCAGGGCTTCTATTCAGGCTTTGTTGTTTTTGAGTTGTGGTTGAGAGTCTGCTCATCACTGCTGAGGAAAGATCCTTGGCTTATAAAGAAATCTCAATTTCTTCTGAGTGTCTGTAACCTTGTAAGTGAGGGGGGTACGAAATGACATCTTTCTAAGACCAGAAATAACTTTCTGGTTTGCAGAGGACCGATTCTGAAATTGCCTTGCATTAGTCATATCATACTGCTTTCCAAACTGCAATCCTACGATTCCCTTTTAATTGCATCATTTCAGAGAGGTGAAGTGGTGTACAGAAGAGGCTCTGTCACCAGAACTGTTAAACTGTGAAAATGAGTACAGATTTCCAGCTTCCAGGCTTCTAGTGGTGGATGTTCTCCAATTAATATGATGTCCTGTGACCCTGTCACTTGAATGAAACTTTAGCAGGACAAAATCACTAACAGCCTCTTTTTTTCTTCTCTTTACAGTAAAAAAGGCTAAACTCCAAGGACCACCAGGTAAGCAGTGCTCTGTTGCTTGTTGTAGCCAGTCCTGTTTGTAGTAATGGTTACTCTTGGAAGCACTCTGCTCCCTCCAGGTTTCCTCTACTCCTCTCTGCTCCTCCATGTTGTCCTTATGAGCAACAAAAGCCACCCCAAGAGTCTGGGTAGCCTGAGGATGTGACCTGGTATACTGAGAAACGTCTACCTGTTCACCTCATCCACACAGGCAATGGCTGAGCAAAGATTTCCTTCACTGTCACCGCTTCTCATCCCACCCTGCCCTTTCCTCTCATCCTTCCCCCCTTTCCTGTTCAAAACAAGATCTGAAGATGTCCACCAGGCAGAGCGGGCATGTGCCTGACTTGATCAGTGCCTCTTCGATCCCAGCTGGGACTACTGCATGGTACCACAGAAGTGGTTCATTCACTTATGTGCCAGTCTGCAGTGGCTCTGATTGGGATTAAAATCCCATCTGCCAGGTTTTGTATCCACATAATGAAATAAAAACAGCTGGTGGCACCCAGGGTTTACAGTATATGCAACTATTTCACTGTGCTAGACAAGGAATCCTGTAGCTGGTGAATATGCTTTTTGAATGAAATTTGATTTATTTATTTTACAAAATACTTGCTTGAAATATTGTTACTGGAGCTTTTTAAGAAAAGAATGAAGTGTGGCCTCTGGGACAACACCTAGGAAGGTGTTCAGATCCAAAACAACTGCACTGCTGTATTCATGATGTATTTGTTCAGCTCTGTTCTCTTTGTATAGTGGTCCTCAGGTTATATAGCTGAAAGCTTCCCAGGTCTCTTGTTTGTGACTTTGTGACTTTGTGCTCAGCATGAAGTCAAGAGCTGTGTGTGCACCAACCTTGACTTTTTTCCAGGGAAGGAAAACTGAATGCACAGACTAGAAAGGGGGCACTACGTACTTTATCCGTTCTCCATCTAAGAACCCTTCTCAGAGCTGCATTTGTCCTGTAGTCTAGATGTAGCTCAAATGAAGTCTGTGGCTTCACTAGCAAGCCCAGGGTTCCAGGAGGATGCAAATCAGTGCAGCTACACATGAGGGAATCTAACTCGACGTTGCAGAAAACATTTTGATGCCATTACATACATGGCAGTGCCATAGGTTTTCTGTCAAACTGCTCATTTCATTTAATTTGTTTTGTGAATATAGCAACTGCATGTGCAGGTGACAAGAATAATTACAGTTTCCATTAAATCCTAATCTATGGAGAGAATGGAAAGGCTAGAATGTATTAATTCAGAGAAAAGAAAAATACAAGGAAACAGGGAAAATATGTACGAAATAAAATACAGATGAAAGTGGATAGGAAAGGATTTTTTTTTTCCTGTATAAAAAGAAACTCGCGATCGTAAAAGGTGGTAAATGAAAAGAGAAAACATTTCCACAAAAATAATTATTCCATGAGGCATATTGCCAAAAATAGACTTGTAGCCATGATTTTAGAAACACTTAGGAACAAGCAAAGGGAAATCATAAGACAGAAACTGCTTTAAAATAAGTGAGAGAGATGTAATGTGAGATGTAAAGTGGGACATGCCACTCCTACTTGAGTTTCTGGACCATGAAGTTCCCCTTTCCTACATGTCCGTTAGGATATTTGAAGCTAGATGCTGGGACATGATAATGTAGCTCACAGCAATGTGAATTTTGGCAGTATTAAAATGGACTGTGATCTGACGTAAACTCAGAATAGCAGCACAACATCAAACTATTAAAATTTGTACGCTGCTTTCTAGGTACTTAGTAGATGACTTGTTCTGGGTTTGATAAAATTGATAGGTCTGAGTTGGTAACTCGTCTTAAAAGGGAGTTTGTTCTTAGATGCTGATTCAGACTTTGTGTGTGTCTGTGCTTAACTGCTTCTGGTTTGATTGGCAAAGAGGTAGTAGCAACTAGGGAAAAAAGCTGTTCTGGGCTTTTTCTTCAGATTTAAAAGGAAAAGCAAAACATCTGAACAAACCCTGTCTTGTCAAAATGCGAGCGTAACACAATTTGTCTAGGTCAGCTGGTTTAACCAATACAGATCAGTTTTAGCACACTCAGCATAATTCACTTTTTTCTTTCTGCCTGAGCCATCTGTAAAGTGCTTTTTTTTTTTTTTTTGTGGACTCATAGATAGAAAATCAGACAGGAACTAGGAGGAAAGTAGTTAGGTCAGAAGGGAAGAGATAGTATGATCAGCCCAACAGCTTCTGGCTTTTATCTCTTGCAAGTTTTATTTTTAGCTGTGCACAGTCCATGTGATGGGCCCTGTTCCTTTGGAGTGTCTCTTTCTTTCATCTGCATTTCAGGAAGCAGTCACTCAAAGTGGCAATGTTCTTCAGGATTTTATACTCTTTCCTTTGTCCATGACGTATTGCAAGTACTCAGCTATCTATTTTTATTAATTTGTTTAAAAATAAAAAAAAGGTGGTTGAAACTTTGATGGAAGATGAAAGGCATCTTGAACTTCCGTGTCTAACCCACTGATGTCTTCCCACCTGGGCTTTTGGTTTTGGTCCCCCTGGGATGCAGTGTAGAGACTGAAAACCCTGAGATGTTGTGCTTATGTGATGAAATGGTATACTGAAGAAAAAAATTTGTCTCTTATTCCCCAGATAAGTTCAATACGTATGTGACCCTGAAAGTGCAAAATGTGAAGAGCACGACGGTAGCAGTACGAGGTGACCAACCATGCTGGGAACAGGACTTCATGTTGTAAGTATGGTGCTGTGCAGTGGTGAGGTGCTTGTGGGATGGCAGTGCTGCTGAGAGACAGGGCATCAGACAAGCCTGTAATAATGAGGCAGCTCCGAGGTCAAACAGGGAGCAGAATTTAGCTGGTCAGGCTCAGGATTATGTCAAGTAATGGTCGAGGTAGCCCTGCAAATGCCAGTCAGGTCCTTAGTGACAAGGCTGAGGTGGAGCTGGGAGGGCTGAGGGTTGGGTCCAGATCAATGGGGTCCATGGGCAGGTGTGGGTGCAGCTGTGGCTCAGCTGGAGGTGAGCACATCTGCAGCACAACATAGGTGAGGACTGATGGACCATAGCTAGGCTTAACTGGAGATCCT
Organism: Heteronetta atricapilla; assembly: GCA_011075105.1. Taxonomy (NCBI): domain Eukaryota; kingdom Metazoa; phylum Chordata; class Aves; order Anseriformes; family Anatidae; genus Heteronetta; species Heteronetta atricapilla. Next base: position 10,739,441 of record CM021763.1, read on the forward strand.
GGGCCATGGGAAGAAGGTGTGGATGGAGGTACCTGATGAGGCTGGTCAGGGTAATTAAGAGCTGTTAGTGCACTCAGGGCTTCAGTGCTGCCATCCTGGTTACCTGTGTGCAGGAACTATTCTTGCTCAGACTTCAGACCTTTCAATGTGTGTTAATGTTTTCTGCCAGTGGCCTGGTGCCCATGTATTTTCCAGCTCCCCTGCTGCAAGCTGAGGGGCCGTCAGTCTCTGCCACCAGCAGCAGAACCTGATCCAGCTCTCCCAGGGCTTCTGGTGCAGTTGGCACCTCTGATTCGCTCTGGTTCTCATAGTCCTGACACACAGCCAGAGATTTCCCATTATCTTTTAGAATGGTGGCTTTTTTTTTTTTTTTTACTTGAGTGAATGAATGGCTCATTGATAGTGCATCTGCTTTTGCTTCTGTAGCTTTGTAAGGCAAAGTGAAGTAAGTTTACTAAATCCTCAGCTCTCAAGTTCTTTTATCCGAACTTGGCCTGGATGCTGCTGTTAGGTGGAGGAATCATGGTGTTTGTCTTGTGGAATGCCAAGCTGGTGCTGCTGTTTTGGAGTGGAACTGAGGTGTTAATATAGTGTCTGTAGCTAGAGACGCACATGGGGCCTAGTGAGCATGTTACCCAATCCAGCAGCAGTTGGTTCACCTCTCTGGGGAGATTTTGCCTCTGAGCAAGGTGTTCGCCTGGGTCAGTACAGTGTTAACATCAGAGCAGTGCTGTCATCTCTCTTGTTTTACGGCCTTTGTTTGCTTTTGGAGTAGCACCTGAGGTGTGTGCTTCAGGAAGGAGAGTTTGGAGCCTGTCCTGTGATGTCTGGTCAAACAATGCTCCTAAACTCCATCTTCTCAGTTTTGGAACCCCATTTCCACAGAGGCTGCGGCTGCCACTGCCATAAAGCATGTAGGACTGAGGAAAGGTCAGGGCAGGGAAATATACCTGTCTGCCAAGTCATATGCCAGTACAGGAGCTACTAACTCATTCTTCTGTGATTTGTGCTTGACTAATGGGCAGAAACTAGCTTTAAACATAGCCAGGTACTGAGGAGTCTACTCAGCAGTGATTTAAGCCTGGCACTTGCTTGTGTTGGGTGACTGCTCTAGGCTGCTCCTCCTCCTTCCAGTGACAGCTCTTGGAACTGTTCTGATAGCAGCTAGGAGTTCAGCTAGCATGCTCTAAGGTCACTGTGCTACTCCGTAATTAGTTGCTAGGGGATAGGAAAGCAGAATTTAGCTGAACCACCTCAACATTATCTTCTGTGCTTTAGCCAGGCAACCGTGAAGTTGGGATGCTTCTTTATAACAAAACCATTTTTTTTTTTCCAAACACAGGAGTTTTTCCCTGAAAGAAGGGTGCTTTTACTGTCTGTTTACCATTTTTATAAGGCATAGTAGAACACAGTGTAACTGAGGAAAGACTTTCTATCCCTGTATGTAGTTTTTGCTTCCTCTTTGTGAGAAATAGCAGTTCGGTGTTTGAGGCTCTGGGAATGTTTGAGATTTGCTTTTTACCAGATCAGCAAAGCACTTCAGTGTCATCTTTGGGGACATCTTCTAATTCTAAAGCAGCTTTAAGCAGGCTGCATATTTGCAACAAGCACCTCTGAAGTGAAAGTGAAAACCGTGATGTTAGAACATGATGATTTAATGAGTGTTAAAGTTGTTAGAAATGTCTTTCCTTTAAATTCTGTGTGTGTGTGTGTGAGAAGGGAGGTACAGCAAGTTAAAATCTCATCTTTTGTTCTTTGACGCTATTCTGCATCTAACCAGAAGGTGGAGAAATGGAGACACAGTCAAAGGCAAACAAAGCCATTGCACTGAAAATCCTTTTATTTTTTTTAAATCTGGTGACCTGTCCTGTGGAATTCTGTGCAGGAACCTGCTGGGTGTCTTAAGATCTTATTATGTCAGTGTATATTGAATCAAAGAATGTAGTTTTACAGTATATCTTTCCTTCTGTTCCATTTATGGCCTCATACTTGTTTAGCCAACAGAAAATCAGACATTTTTGTTATTTCAGGTTTGTCTGTTCAATCAGATAAAAGTCAGACTCCCAAGAGGCAAGCAGTGGGAAGGCAGAGCAGTGACAGCACAAGCAGACAGTTGGCTGTATTGAGTAGCAACATCCAAACCATAGAGTCACAGAATCATTTAGGTTGGAAAAAACCTTCAAGATCATCAAGTCCAACCATCAGGCTAACCTATTGAGTCCAGCCACTAAACCATGTCCCTTAGTGCCATGTCCACACATCTCTTAAATATCTCCAGGGACAGGGGCTCCAGCAGTTCCATGGGCAGGCCATTCCAATGCTTGACCACACTCTCTGTGAAGAAATTCGGCCTGATATCCAGTCTAAACCCCCCTGAAGCAACTTGAGGCCGTTTTCTCACAGCCTATTACTTGTCACCTGAGAAAAGGGATCTCCTTGCTGCAGCCTCCTTTCAGGTACTTGTAGAGAGTGGTGAGGTCTCTCAGCCTCCTCTTATCCAGGCTAAAAAAATTGATGTCAGTGTGCTTTTTTCTAGCTGTAGGATTTGTTTTGAGCCTCATAGACAAAACATTCCCTTATAATGTTGTAAGGAATCTCTGGGACAAAGCTCTAATATATGCTGGGATTTGCAGTAGTTCTTTTTGGCCAAGATGACAGTCTAGAAATTAGTGATTAGCTAATTTCTTTTTTAAACTTAGCATGGATGCATTTGACTGGACAGAAGGACAGCAAACAGCAGCACTCTGTGCCCAAGATACCTACTTTTGGGGATTAGCAGTTGCACAAGAGGAAGTCCTGAGCTCAAAGAAGTAGGAGCTACAGCCTTTGCCCATAGATGGGACAATGTTGTACTGATGGACAGATCAGGATTCTTCTGTACTTTGTTGCTTTTATGAACATTCAGGCTGTGCACCTGTTTATGCTGTTCTTATGCTGAATTTGTGATGTATGCTTTGCTCACTGAGAGGGAAGACAATTGCTATGTCCAAGAATTTTGCACTCAGTGGTCATGTGGCCAGAGTGGTCATGCTGCCAGAGACTTGCATGGCTCAAAGCCTTGCAGTGCCATGAGAAGGAACAAGCCAGCGCTGGAACAGAAGCAGCGAAGTGTGGCCCGGTGCAATAGGTAGTGCTGCTACTGCATCATAGCTGTGTTTGGGACTGTTACACTTGGCATGTGGCAGCTCTGGGATATGCATTAGCATGTTTGGACCTGACAGAATATGCTTGTGTTGCTGATGATGAGGATACACCTGCTTTGTTAGAAATGGGGTAGCTGATGACAAGGAATTGCTCACCTCTATATTTCAGACCAAGATATATTTCTTCCTCCTGTACACATAGCCATTGAGATATTTTTCCAACAGGCAGTCCATGCATGAGATAGTTCATGGTTTTATTTTGTAGTCTTCATGTAGTTGGTGTTAAATTATGAGAAAATGCTCATTAGGAATTCCTTATGAGCACACAGCTTAACACAGCTGCATGGAAAGAATTCACTGGGATAGTCATGTTGGTAATGCAGAACGTAAAGCAGAATGGTTCTGTGTTCTACTTTTTCCTGACCTGTGCTGCCTTTTCCTTTCTTGCAGTGAGATCAGTCGGCTGGACCTGGGCCTAATTGTTGAAGTATGGAACAAAGGACTTATCTGGGACACCTTGGTTGGGACTGTGTGGATTGCTTTGAAAGCCATTCGCCAATCTGATGAGGTTAAACTGACACAGAAACTTTATTTTGACAAATCCAATGTTGATATTTAGTGTTACAAATCTAGTCTGGTGCAGCTCAGGACTGTGCTTCTCAACAGAACTTCCACTTGCAAAGGCAAGAAGGTTGTGTGAGGGAGGAGGGCTGTGTCAGCATCACTTTGTGTGGGGGGTTAGTTTTTTTTTTTTGGACAAGATTGCCAACAGTGAGAACAAAATTGATCTTAAGTAGTTGTCTCTGGTCTTATATGTTAACTCAGAAAATAGGGCTTAATTTGTTAAGGAATGTGTATATTTGACGTGCGTCTGAGGTTTTGAGGACCCTTTAGTCTGATGCTCAAATTTCTGTAAGTTCCTGCTGAAAAGAGTGTTGTAATTATTATAACAGATAACCTAACTCTCAAGGCAGGCCCAGAGCATGTCTTCATATATATATTTTTTAAAATTCTGGGTATAGAGTTAAGAGGTTGTCTAGTGGTACTGATATTTACTGAAAAAAAGTAGGAAATAGGATGCACTGATATCTATAACTCCTCTATCTACCAAAATTGGTGGTTCTGTGTTTCTTGCAGCTAAGTGGGATGCTTTTTTTAAACTTCAAATTTCAGGTCATTTAATTAAAAAATTACTGAATTTGAGCAGGGAGAGGGAGTTTATATTGTCCATAAAAAGAAAAGGGTGTGGATGCCCAGCAGCGTGGCCAAAAGGCATAGCTTATGCTCAGTTCCTCTGGCTGCTCACATATTCCCAGGTGTCTGCCTTTGAGTATTTCTTACCTTTGCAGTTCTACTTAAAACATTAGTAGGTCTGTTGTGAGGTGTTTGCTTCTCATCTCTATAAAGGCCTTTAAGACTTGGAAGCCAAAACTGCCAGCACATGCTGGATGGATGTCATTAGGTGTAAAAAACAGGAACTAGGTCTTGATAATACTGTGCGGAGGCTCTTCCTGGAGTTTTTTATCTTAACAAATGTGTGACAGGTTGCTCCAAAAGGACCTGTCAGATTTGAAACTTCATCTGTGTCTTGTGATTCACAGGAGGGTCCTGGGGAGTGGTCTACGCTGGAGGCAGAAGTTGTAATGAAACATGATGAAATCTGTGGAACCAAAAACCCGACTCCTCACAGAATTTTGCTGGACACAAGATTTGAATTACCTTTTGGTGAGTGCATTTCAGTAACTTAGCTAGGGCACTGACAGCAGAGATAAAGTGTTTGGGAGCAACCTGACTCATAAAATCAAGTTGTGCTTATTTGCAGTTCTATCAAAATACCTCAGTGCAGATCAAATTGCTGCTGTTCATTTCATGTTTGTCTACTTTCTAACTTGCAAGATAAGAATCAAGAGGGAAGATTTGAAGGTCTCAGAGTGCTGGAATGTTTAGACTAGCAGCAGTTTAAGAAACCACTACTAATACTTCAGGATTGTGCAGTCAGACATTTTGTTCCTGAGCGGGGAACATTTGCTTCTTTGAATCTATACACATTTGGCTCTGGAAGAGGTCAAGTTTGTTGTTAGAGCTGTTGAGAATGAGCTGTATGTGGTAGTTGTGCTTAAACCCTGCTAAAAGCATGCAGTTCAGTTAGTGGAACATTAATGTTTAGAGCCCCTGAACATTATCATTAACAGGGTATGTAAATAACTTGGTGTCATAAGAATAACTGCCTTTTGGGAATTTACTTGTGGTTGAAAAGTACAGAATGTGGAAAAACAGCTAATTGGAGCAAACCCATCTTAAGTAAAGGTATGTGTGTGTGCTTGTTTCTTTGATTTGATTTTTTTTTTTTTTCTGAATAAGGAGGTGGGAGAACTAAAAGGAAGAGCTTAGCCTCGACTGCATCCAAGGCATTTATAGAGCTCTTTCTCACTCTTATCAGACCATTAGAACAGAGATGTTTTGGGGGCGTGTGTGTGTTTTGTTTGTTTTTCCATTTCCTTTCCTGCTTTAGGCCCTTTAGTGTTTTAAAAATGCCTGTCATTGCTGGCCTCATCTCTCTCTCTCTTTTTTTTTTTTTTTTTAAGCTAAGCCCTTGGCAGAGTTGAACAATTTGATTTGCTCTAAGGACTGGTGGAGCATTTGTACACCCCTTGGCATTTGGCCAGCAACTGCCAGGATCAGCCATCTGTTGTGGAAAGAAGTTAGGTCATCTACTAGTCTCATAAACCTCCCTTCCTGGTGCAAAGGAGGATGCGGGCTTCGGTCCTGTGGCACTAAAATCGATGTAAATTGCATCTTGTGCTCTGAGAGCTATTCTGAGTGTACTGTTTCAAGCACACAACTGGCTGGATGGTGCAATTAGGGTGAGTGTAGTACCTGCTACCTCTAGGTAGCAGGCACTGCTCTTTACAGCCCAGTGTATAAAGGCGAAAAGGCATCTGACATCTTAAGCTGTCTGATGCTGGTGTGGAGCCATCCCTATTCCTCATAAAAACTCTCCTGGTGATTCACTGCTGTCACACTGTCAGTGGGAAATTCATTGACCAGGGAGATTGGACCTTATTTTGGTACAATCCCCTAATGCATTAATTTGGAGAAGGACAAATGCAGGCTTGTACTGATAAGTTCTTGTTACTGGGTTGAACAAGCATAAAAATACATATAACGAAAAATTATCTAGGGAAGAACTCTTACATGTTGTCAGCATGTTCTCTTTGACAGCACACTTTAAATTTTTGTTGCTAACTTTTCAAGATGCAGTACATTTTGATTTCCTCAAACAGGAAAGTTTCATTTCTACCGAGGTCAGCTCTAAAATGGTATGTGGGGAATTTGCCATGGTTCCCCATGGCTTAGTGCTTTCCGGTGATCCCTGCTGGATCTTGCAGTCTGGAGTTGTGCTGTGGTTTTCTTTGTTGGTGGTTTGTTTGGATTTTTTTTTTTTTTAATTTTTTGTTTTTAAAGAGACAAAATTAACTTTTCTTCTAAAAAATACCAGAATTATGGAGCTTTTTACCCCCTTTTACTTCAGCAGGAGGTAAGCTCTATTCTGACTGTGGCCCGGTGACACTGAGCAAAGCACCGTCTGTCACTCTGCCACTTTTAGCTGCAGTGCTGGGTAGATCCTGGGTAGGTTTTCTATGCAGAGCTTACGGATATAGCTCAAAACGGTGCATTCAACACAATTTCACGCTGTCCCTGGCTAACCCTGATTCATTGCTTATGCTGACGCCCCCTCCTCTGTCCTACACATTAAACTCCTGTGGATATTTGCATAACCCTACGCAGGTTGAAGAACTTCTGTCTCCATGAGATTTCCATTTGTGAAGTTTTGACAGGCATAGGCATTGTCACTGTTGCCCTCTACATGGTACAAGGTACAACGGTTGCCGCTGTCCCACCATGTCCACATCTGGGACTTTTTCTTTTGAGATGCGGTATATCAGAGACTAAGTTTTTTTGTTTGTTTGCTTGCTTTTTCATTCAGTTGGGGATTTCATGACATATAAAAGCCATTCTCTGAAAACAATGGGCTATGGTGATCTCCTGCAGGTGCTGGAAAGAATGTACTTAAAAGGTGGGCATGTGTATGATTGTGTGTAAAACTTCTATGGATTTCACTCATGCCTTTTGAATTTTTTTTTTTTTGCTTTTTGATTCTTATTTAAAAAGGGAAAGGGCAGAAGGCAAAAGAAAGGAGCTGGAAAGATTTTAGCGTCTCCTGACTGCACATTCCCTTTCTTGGGAGGTGACGTGGTAGTGTCAGGAACTTTCTCAGAGCTGAGTGTTACTGTAGTTCAGTGACCTTCCTACTAGGAAGCTTCTGTCATTGTAAACATGGTCAACTGTGGGCCACAGGCTATCACTTTAATGCAAAATAATGGCAAGCTGATTTCCAACTGCAGAGGGACATTTGTGGATAGCTGCTGTAGCTAGTCCTCATAGTTGATTGCTTGGGGCTGGTTGTGAAGTTCAAATTCAGGTGTCTTGGCTTCTCCAGCTGTATTTGCAAAAATACTTGCTCATCAAGGAGGTAATGCCAGGTCTGCTTCCTCCTCAACCCTTATTTTATTCACCAGCCCACTTTGCTTTTTCTGTTTAATCTCTGTATCCATTATGTACTCTAAGAATAGGGGAGCACAGCTGAAAAATAACAGGAACATGAGTTTAAATTTAAACTTTCATAATTTTCCTGTGTTATGACAAGAAGAACAATGGCCTTAAGTTGTGCTATGGGGGGTTTAGGTTGGATATTAGGAAAAAATTCTTCACTGAAAGGGTTGTGAAGCATAGGAACAGGCTGCCTAGAGAAGTAGTTGAGTCACCATCCCTGGAGGTCTTCAAAAAACTTGTAGATGGCTATCTGGGGCCATGGTTTAATAGTGGACTTTAATAGTGGGCTTGGCAGTTAAAGGTTGGACCAGATGACCTTAGAGGTCTTTTCCAACCTATATGATTCTATGATACTGTGATTTTTTTTTTAATTTTTATTTTTTAGTGTGAGGAGAGGAGCAACTGACCATTCTGATGTGGGGTAAAGTAATTTGTTCTTTGGGGCGAATGTTTAGCTTTCTGACAGGTTGAGAATACAGCAAGTGTAGCTAAAGGCAAGGCTGGCAGCTGCTACCTTCTCATCTAAGTTCATTCTGATGGGACTTGTAAATTATCTCTGTTTTAAAATAACATGAAGTTCTTATGTTTTCATATGTTCAGATGGTATCCAAAAATGAACTTACTTTATTCTGCAATTTGTTTTGGTTTGTGTTCTCTTTTGTGATCTTCTTTACTTCCTGTAAACTGTTATACAGAACCTGGATATAACAAATTATGAATATTACATGTAATAGGGTGTTTTCTCCCAGCTAATCCACTCAAAACACAGGACACTTGTTTCCACTATTTTGGTTTTGCTTTTTTCGTTTTTAGCCGGTATTTTAAAATTTATAATGTTCTACAGAACCACAAAATCTAATTCTGAAAAGTAGGATTTCATGAAGAAAATTAAGAATGTTAAGTAAGTAACAAGAATTTAGTGACTTCTCTTTTTGATATAAGACAAGTGATCATTTGTAATGCATGTATTATTTGTTCCTTTGCTTTCTATGCCAAATGCTGAAATAACAGGAAATTGACACAGCTGTATTGAAGGGTTTTTATTTTGGAGCGTGAAAAGTTGTCATCTCGTGCAATGTTTTTTAATGTCCAGGAAAGGATGGGAGCATCAGTTAGCTATTTGAAGCCTTCTGCTGCTCTTCCCTGGAGGAATGCTGCTACTGCCTTTCTTAGAACTCCGTTTTCAGCCTGTCCTTCAGGACAAGGGCAGAAGCTGGCTGAACAGCTGGAGGTACTGAGCGTGTGAGATATTCCTCTGGGGAATACAGCATCTGCCCGTATCATCTCATCCAGCAGTGCTTCTCTTCTCACGGTGACTGCGTGTCTGCTGCCCTTGCCTGTGGGGTAGAGAAAGAAGAACTGTGAGGTGGTTTAGGCTCTTTCTGCCTGCGCTGTGAGGCTTGGAGACATGCAGGGAGTTCGCTCAGCTCACAGCACCGCCTCTGCATCGTTCCTGGTGGATTTGCTGAGGAGCCCTCCTGTAGCTGCGGGGCTATTGGGGGGGACTCTTCATGCCCTGCATGTTAATACTGTGTTGTTTTTATCAGCTGGGAACTGCTGCTTTAAGCCCACACAGAGAACTAAATGGATCATTGATCTGCCGTGAAAGTTCTTAAGTCAGCAGCTCTGTCATTGTAGACGTAATGTTTTAATATGTGTTTGCAGTGACACTTGGGAACATTGTGTATCACGTTTTGTTTCCCGGGTGAAGTCCTCCTGGCTGTTAATAGATGCAGGAGAACCTGAGCAACGTGTGTGCACACGTGCAGCTTGTGCTGATTTCCAGGTCTGGTAAAACGCAGCTGTAACAAAACAGTGTTCTTCCCTTTGGCTGTGCTTTTGTACTTTTTCCATCACTTCTGGCTACTCTGTTTCATTTAGGTTAGATGATGCACAGAAATACAGTACCCCAGGCTACTCAATCTATATATTTAAAGTGTTTCAATGTGTTTAGGTGCAGCTTGAAAAGTTTGCAAGGGATTATTAGAGAGAGAAAAAAAAAGGTAAAGTCCTTGGTGTAAAACATGATCACATATACAGTGAGGTCAGTACAAACAAGCGAGCCTTTCTATTTCCTGGATTAGATTGCTCTTCCTGCTTCCACCTGGTATGTTTGGGATTCCTCCTTGGTGTGTTTTCTCCTGGTACTCTGAAGATGGGTGACAGCTAAAAGCAGAAAGGAGCACAAGAGTGTGCTGATGCTGCTGGTGGCAGTACCTGATGCAGACAGCCAAGAGATTTTTATTTTTTTTCCTTTTTCATGTGAACATATTTTTAAGTGTTTACCAGTCCTGGGGTTGGGAAGCAGTCATCTCCTAAAAAAGGCTGCTGAGAGTTGTTGTAGTCCCTGTTGCTCCTGGTGATATAAAATGAACTTTCTTTGGGTCATCCAGAAATTAAACTTTGTTAATGCCCAGTTCTGTAATGGAACAACAACATAACTTGTTAAAACTTCCACATAACCCATTGCAGGTTCCAGATGCAGCTCTTGCCATATGTTTGGCAGTGTTGTTATTATGGTGTTAGCCTGTGGTGTATGGGGGAAAGAGCGGACCTGTGGCCCTGTCTGCAGTGAGCATCTGTGTGTGATGGGCTGCGGTGCTGGGCACTGGACCACCTCAGTGTCCCATTAGGCCTGTGTTCTGAAATGTTTGATCTTGGAAAAACAGGATGACTGAAAGTCACCTTCTGTAGGAATGCACCAAAGAGTGAGCATTTGAAATATTAACACACTCATGGTTCACGTTAACCCCTACAGTACAAAGCATTTTTGTGCTCTTTTAAAAATAACAAACTGCCTTCCTGATGGGGGGAAACAGTTGTTAGCTAAGACAGGTGGGAGCAGCTTCCTCCACTGATCAAATTTGATTCTTCTCAGGAATAAGACAGACATATTAAGGAAAGGAGGCACCGTTTCTTCTTACGTTATTTTATTATTATTAGTTTTAGAAACTTCGCTGGTGTGAAGACAGTCTTCTCATTGTCTCTGGATGTAGTGTGTGCTGCCACAGACTTTTCGAGATGCTGCTTTTCAAGTGTGAAATTGTGCTGTTTAAAGGCAATTTTACCCCGTTCCTTTATTTAGAAGCGCGGTGGCTATGTGTGAGTTGCACAGGGTAGAGTACTTAAAATGCATTTGACTCCTGAACTATAGCAGTTTGGGTCTGTGCCAGGCTGTTACTAGTAAGATAATTGGAGTGAAAATGCTTTTAGTATTCACATCGCTCCCAGCATGGGAGCATGCTGATCTGCATCTAGCCATCAGGTGGAGCAGATATTCTTTGTTGCTTTATTGTCTTGGGAACTGTACAGAAAGAGAAATGCTCAGGTCTGCAAAGGCTTTTTAGGCTTTTTGGTGAGAACTTGTGAAGACTTCCATTCCTCCTGAAAGGCGAGGAATTGGGGCTGGGAAGAGTGGAAGCCACGTTAAGGCTAGTACGAAATGGTTTGCGGGGAAGATGCATTTCTTTTACTTCTAGCACTTACTCTTCTGGCATATTCCCCAGCCCTGGACTTGATACCTGAAGAAAAGCTCACTTGGCACAAGGTGATGTTCAGGGAGCAGAGCAAGGAGCTCTGGACCAAGCATTCCCAGAGTAGAGAGGAGTTTTCATGCTGAAACTCCTGGTTACTGCAAGCTAGAGATCTCTAAGCAGGAATATTGTCATGTTTAGGTGCCTGAGGGGGTTTGTGAGTGAAGTGGTCGACATGTACACAGCAAATTCTCCTCTCATTCCTTCCTCAGCCTGATCACACCTCCATGCCACAGCGTCCTGTTTCTGTGATGGTGCAGTGTATCCAGGTGGCAGGTCCCTGAGTTCTCATTTCCATTTCAGCTCTGCTCAGAGCCTTCACACCTGAGCGATGCTGTAGGACTTGCTGGATCTTTGTGGACCCCACAGATCCAGAGGGCGATGTGGCCTGACTTCCTGGCTTGATGTACCTTATCAGCACCATGTATGTGCCTGGTGAATGGATTCTCACTCGAACCTGTCCACAATCTCCACACCTGCCTGGCTCACACTGCTTGGGAGCTGTTGAACAGGGCCTGGCTGGCAAGTCCCTGCCCTGCTGGACATGGGATTCCCCTCCGTTCTCCTCCCTTAGGGAGCAACCAGCCCGTGCTGCTCCCTGACATCAGGAGCTCAGAGAGACAGGGATTTCAGCTTTCAGCAGATGATGACAGTAGGAGTGAGGACAATAAAGCTTGCAGCCTTTGCATGTTGGTGTCACAGTAAGAGGCCTCAGGATGCTAGGGTACAGATCTTCCCATCCCCTCTTTGTTCTTGTTCAGCAGTTTTGTTTCTCTGCCATATGGCCTTGCTCCTCCTGTTTACTGAGCATGTTGTCAGTGGAGTCCTTAGCTGGCATCAGATGGCCTCTGTTTGGACTAGTCCAGCTTCTTATCTAGTAAGCAAAAGTTAATGTAGCAGAATAATTTGTAATCCAAGCTGGGTAGTGATGTAGGAGCTGGCTTGTGGACGTAGCCGTGTAAGCATCACCGTCTGTGAGCTCTGCATTAGGAATCTCCATTCTCTGCATTCCAAAGAACCAGCTTCAACAAAACAGGTGATTAAGGCCAGACAATTGGAAGGGGAAAGTTAAAATAGTAATAAACTTATTTATTGGGGAAAAAAAAAGAAAACCAAAACCTAAAACAAAAAAAGTAATTCTGTCTCACTGAGCGTTTATTCTTCTGAGCAGGTAACTTGACTGAAATTTATTGTTTCATGTTTAAAGTTTGCTGTGTAGTAGCTGTATCGACATTAGTTTTGATGACAAGTTTCCCTAGGAGCAAAAAGATGTCCTTAAAACAGCCATTAGCTAGACCATATCAGACTTTATTGCTGACTCGTGTAAGGAGCTGTATTGATAGGACTGCAGCAAACCTGTACTAAAAATCTGATAGCTCTGTTTGTGAAACAGGCATCTTGGATACACAACAAATGCAAGAGGCACACGGTGCTCCTTGTTGCCTAGGCATGCAGCTGATCTGATGTCTGTAAGAATGTTTTGAAACCCACCGTGAGACCAGTGCAGTTTCTGCAATGTTGATGTTAATCCATTGCTTTGTTCCTCCTATGTCTCCTTGGTCTAGATTTCAGGTTTCCCGATATCTAGATTTCAGTTTAATTGTTTTGGCTGTAACCTTTAGTCCCCAGTTTGAATTTTTCTTCATCTTTTACAGATGCGGTGGCTTTTGAGGACAAAACTCCATTTTTTTTTTTTGTAATATTTGGATGCTTCAAGTCCTTGTTGGAGTTTGTCTTCCTAAATCTCTTTGGGTCCAACTCTCAGCGCAGTAAACTGATGTCCTCTTTCTAAATGTATTCTGTTCAGATAACCTTTGAATGTCATGCCTCATTTGCGTGGAGCTCAAGGTTTTTGTTCAACTGTGATCCGCAGCTCTGATGATCAAAAGCATCTATGTTTTAATATAATTCCCATAATTATTAAAGACCCTCTCATGTTTCTCCTACTTTGTTTTCTAAGAGCATATAACAACAAAGCAATATAGTATACATCAGAAAGATCAAGCGACTCTGTGTATTATGATTAAAATAAATTACTTTGATCTCCCTGCAAGAAACGAGAAACAAATTTTCTCTTTTCTGCTTAATGCAGGTTTTCTTGACCCAGGTACTGAGTTTCTAGTGCCCTAAAACTTTCTTAGTTGTGGACTATTTTTGTCCTTGCCTGGGTGAGACTCATTTCACAAAAAAGTTGTTTCTTTAAAAAAAAAAAGTGTAGGCATTTGTTCATAGTCCAAGAAAATAAACTACTTCTGAAACTTCAAATTCTGTGAAATCTGGAAATGTTCCTTGCTCTTGTTGAAAGAGGTTTGTATTCCAGTACAGTGGCTGCTACTTTCTCCAGATGTTTTGGGGTCATTATCTTTGGTGATTTGAGTGATGGAGGGGGCTCTTTAAGTCTAAGAAGCAATGAATACCTGGTCCTTTCTGAAATAATTGTTTTTGTTGCCTTTTTTTTTTTTTTAAATTCCCCATCCCAATGAAATGTTCATCTGCCAATAAAACTTTTTATTGTTTCTCTCAGGAGCAAGAGTGGTTGTAACTCTTAGAACTACCTTTTTATCAGGAGTCCCTCCCAGCCTGCCTATCTGTAGGTTCTTGTCTGTGCATATTGTTGAGGCCGTATTCATGGGGTACAGTTTGTTGCAGGAAAGCAAATTTGTTTAGGAGCTTAGATGCTTACAGGAGACTGAAAAATCAGCCTAAGTGGTATTATGCCCCTCTTCGTTTGTCAGTGTTTGGGATGGTGAGGCTTCTAGGGTTGGTGGTGTCTAGCTGGAGCTGTCCCTACCTCTGCCACGACCACCCTATATGAGCTCTAAAGTTTTCTACATTTGTGCAGTTTGGGCCTGAATAAACACATTTCAGAAATCATTGAGCTCTCCTGGAGATATGGCTACCTGACCACTCTACGAGCAGGGTGATGCTGAGTGTGCTCTAAAAAAGTTTTTTTTTTTTTTTTTTTTTCTCCTTCCCTTTTTCCAGTGATTTTACATCCCTCTTCCCCCATCCCTAAATAATTTATCAAATTGTCCTGGGTGGGGAGCCTGGCTGATGCTTTTCTTTCAGGGGGTGATTCCCTTGGTGCATTACCCCTCTTTCTCTATTCCTTAGTCACAGTTTGTATCTAACTTGCCTTGTGTTAAGCTCTTCCCAGCAGTTCATCTGCATCTCCAGGGGTGCCCTCTGAGAGATGAAGTCCTGAGTGGCAGAACTCTGTGTTCCCTCCACACCATTAGGAAGCTGTATTACTTCAAAGTGTGAAATAAAAAATAGTTCCCAAAAACAAAGGTGCTAATGCCTGCTACTTTCTGTCAGTCTTTAACTTGGTAAACCTTCTAGAAGGGAAAAGGGTTGGTTGTTGTGGTTGATTTCCCAGTGAAGTTGCATTATGGTGTAAAAACAGGAGCGTGCTTCCATATGAATATAACTGTCTGTAGCACTGTTCGTTTCCTCACAAGATATGGCTTACTGCCTACAAAGGAAAACAAGAGATTGTTTCCTCTTTTTTTTTTTTTTTTTCCTACATTTGTGTCATACCAAGTTTACCTGTAAGATCTGCTATCCAAAAGGACTCCTTGTTCTTTTGAGGTTATAAAAAGCCTCCAGAAGAGGCTCTTGATCTTGCTATGTGTTATTAAGTATCTAGCAAGTGCATTATTATGAAGTGGCTCTTCATACAACTAATACTTGAATGAAATATCATATGAACCAGTCTTACACTTTCTGACCTTTGTGCAGCGTGCATTTGGTTAATTGGCTTTAAACACGAAAGTAATGTAAGCCCTGAACTGTGTATTTAGGACATTTATTTTCTGAGTGCTAGTACAGGCCAATCTTGTTGCTTCAACATTGTGTGGTATGTCTTTTTTTTTTCCTCCTGTGGTGTGCTCTTGGAATACCCTCCCTGTTTTATTGCTGCTGGTGGTAAATGTAAACTTGCCTGGCTAATAAGATGGTGTGGCTTGTTCTTTTGTTACAGATATCCCAGAGGAAGAAGCCAGATACTGGACCAGAAAATTAGAACAAATAAATTCTTTGGGAGATGATGAGGTAAATACCTGAATTAAAAGATGAACGTAGTACTGAATCCCTTATATCGTACTTTTAGGCTTTGTATTAGATCTCTGTGATTGCTAAGGTAACTACTAAATGCTCATTGTTTACAAGTTTTCTGTGGACTACTTACAGAATGTTTTTCTCAAATGTAGTGTTGTTGTTAAGCAGAGAAACATTTTTCCCCATGTTGGGGAAGTGCTCACATAGTGAGAACTGTTCTGTTGTTGCACATAAACTCAAAAGAAAGTTAACATCATGCTTTAACTCACAAGTGAGTGAAACATTTTTGACAGGCTATGATAGGTTCTCTTCATTTGTGAAGTCAAATCAAAAAGGATTTTTTATTGCAGTTAGCTTCTTCTGGGAAGGAGACAAAACAAGATACTGAACTTGGAACAGACAGTGGTGGAGGGAAAATTTTTGTCCTTATCCAGTTGTTCGTGGCTCAGTTTATGAACCTTGTACTGTAACACTTGCTAGTTATGACTTTGGTTTCCTGGGTTGTCTTAGTATGTACTTGGCTAAGCCACTACTACTTGTGATTTTTATTAGAGAGCCTGAAACATTTATATTTATAAAACCTTTATTTATCATACTGTCTGCAAAGTAGGTTTTGACATAATTATGTCTGTACCAGAAGTTTAGCGTTTCTTACCTCTCATGTGTTGATGCCAACACCAGTGAGCAGAAATGTGCTTGCATAAACTTTTACGAAGTCTCATTCCTTAGCAAGATACCTTGCAAAATATTCTGTCAGTGACTTTAGGAAATTTTTGTTCTGGGCTTTTTCATCTGCTCTTCTCCACTCCTTATTTGAGTCATTGGGTTTACTGTGTAGATGGAGAAGAACAAGGTGGGTTTTCTTTTTTACTGAGAACAGACCAGTATTTGGGTCGATAAAAACTTAATTGCTTGAAGGCAACCTCTCCTGCCTTCCTAGAAGTTTGAGAACCTCTTGGAGCTGATGAGAAACTAAATCTATGATTTTGTGTGTCAGTGATACTGCTGTGGTGCCTCCCTGCTCCTGTGGACTGTAAGCAGAAGCCTGTGCCAGGTACTTCAGTGAAGCATAGATGCCCTCTAGTGTTTCACTGAACCTGAATTTGCTGAACGATGTCCTGAGCTTTGTGAGACTCTCCTTCCCTTGGAGTGCTGCCCATCTGCATGTGAAGTGCATGCTTCCACCACATACTAGTAACAAAATCATGCCTCTGTATTTGTGACATAACAATCACAAATTTATTATGAGTGTTTCCTTTCACCAGTGAGAACATGAAAAATGTGAGAATCCTTGTCCCATATCTGAAGGTGACCCAGAACGAGGATACCTTCCTTGTGTATTCCCCTAATTTGCAGTGACTTCTAGCTCTGGAACTTCCTGGGCCAGAGGCAGTATTGCTCTGTATATGTTTAAAAACACTTGATCGATTTTTCTTCTGTGGATGCCAGTTGCTATTTGAACTCACCTAGGTCAGTTGCATAGCAAGGAATTCAGCAACTTAATTGTGCATAGCCTGAAGAAATACTTTGTTTGCTCTGAGCAAATAAACCCTTTGTTGTGAAACCAGCTGGGAGCAGTTTTTTTTTTTTTTTTTTTTTTTTTTTTGTAGAAGCTTGAATGACTGATCCTCAGGATTCATTCACCCTGTGCCACTCAGCTCCACAAACATCTCCTGCATGGCTTTTGGTTTGCAGAGTCCCTGTCCTGCAGTGGTATTTCATGCAGGAATGTGTCTTTATCTTTCCTGTGCATTAAGGTTAGCTGTCTTTGCTTGAGGCAATGGATGAGCAGACTAACGTTGCACAAAAATATTCGAGATGCAGGTTCATTTGTAGTTTGCATTTGTTGTTACAAAGTACTTTCTAGTTGCTACTCCTGCAAACACTTAACGTTCAGTTCGCATTTTGGGCCTGCTGATGGTCGTTGGGATTTTGCCTTAGAAAGGATAAACTACTGCCATTTTTGGATCCAAGTATGATCATTCAGGACCATTGCTGTCCTGTGCCACTGAAATTGCTCATCGTCAGACCTCCTTTCACCATTTTGCCAAACAGTCAGTGCTGTGAGATCCAGTAGTTCTTGTTTTTACAATCCTGGGTAACTCATTGAGGTGGCAGTTTCCTGATAATAGGACTAACTGCCTTTCAGGATCACTTGTGCATTTTAAATAACACAGATTTGAAGATAGCCACAACAAAAATCTGCAGGTTGCTGCCCTCTGTGTAATGGACTGGTCATTAATCCCTACCGAATCCATGGAGAGGCTGTCTGGCAGTTCTGTTTTGCACAGATTGCAGTACCACATCATGGAGGTTGCTGCTTCCTTTGTCTTTAGACCCTTTATACTTAACAAAGATTGTTATTGTTTTGCCCAATTGTCCTAATTTTCCTCGTATCTCTGTATAATGCAACACAGAGGAAAATAACAAAATACGACCACTGGCATTCCCCTAGGGAACGCTTTGATGCTGTACCAAACAGCTTTGTAAAAAGTCAGAGTTGGTTAATTGAAATATGTTACTGTTTCTAATTTAGAACTAAATGAGATGTTAAAATTCTTCACTTTGGGCATACAAACTCTTCAGTGGTCCACTGTATGTGTTGGATAGGAAAACATTGTGCTACTGCCCTGCTGGGCACACTAATTATCCAGCCACTTCAGTCTCCTGATGTCATGTTGCTGTGAGCCCTTGCTTTGTTTTTGAACTGTTGAAATCGTACTGGAGTGTATAAAACATAACGGACTTGTGCTTGGTTTTGAGCTCTCCATAATAGTAACATTGTAAGAATCAAATCTTTTATATGTCTAATTTGAGGTTTCTGAACTCAGAATAGGCCCTGTGTTCGCAGTAAAGCAAACATTACCTTAACCAGATGTGCAGTTTTTAACACCTGGTTTTGGCATGAAAAGGGAGAAGGCATCTGGGAGTATATTTGAATATGGATATTAAGGTAAACACTTAGTGTTTTGATGCTACCACATGTGTTTTCTCTGAAGTGTGGCATGTCATACTCCAAAATCTGTTTCATAAAGTTACCATTTGCTTCCTTAATGGGGTTTCTTCTCTCTTTTTTTTTTTTTTCTTCAGTATTCCTTTCAAGAGGAAGTCCAGAAGAAACCATTGCCCAGTGCTGCCTCCCAGTGTTGTAAGTTAGGCATTATTTATTTTTTTTCTCGTGTGTACTTTATTTCCTTCCCTGTTTAGTTATAAAATTATGGTACATCTGAACAATAATTACTTGTTTGAAATGCTTAAATGTGTCTGTGGCAAATAAATTTTGTTGGCTATGAAAAGCTCTAACCCCCAAAATTGGTGGTCTAAACCTTCTGATGCTAGAAAGTGAAAACAGGCATTGAGTCACTAACATATGTGTATGTCCTCATGTGTTAGGAGAACAATGTGTTCAAAGTCACCTAGATTGTCAGACTCCTTCAATACCAATGCAAATAAGAAAATTGATTGCTAAATTTTCTTTATGTAGCCAAGTCAGGTTGTGTTCTCTTTAAACATCATGTGTTGAAAATTATTTTTATGACTTTGAAGTCTTAAGAGGAGAAGAATAGATGGAGTTGGAAGCCCTGCCAGTAGCCTGTTAAAATGCATCTGAGGTTTGTGTACTTGATATTACTTTTAAATGCTGTGCTGATGAATGATAAATATTTTACTAATTTCTGCTTATCTCATCTTGCGTTTTTTATGCTTCTGAAAACATGGATGGGAAAATAGCATAGTACAAACTGTATCTGATGGTCCGCAAAATTAGATTTCTGAAGCACTGCTTTTAACATATAGTACATGAAAGCTCTATGATGTCTCTTATGAATGTCTTATCTACTTTTGATAGCAACATTAATAAAATTCAAGGTTCATAATTTAAACAAATATTTTATCCTCTACTTAAAATCTTATAAGACTTGGTTAATATACTTTGCAGGCTGTTTATCCATTAGGCTTCTACAAAGCTGTTAACATTAGGAAATGTTAATTACTTTTTTTTTTTTTTTTTTTTTTTTTTTTTGCGTGAGTAAAACTAATTTATCTGTGTGCTTTTATTATGTTACCTTAAAAATATATTGAAGAAAACATGGACGTTATTGCCTAGGAAATCTGAAGGTGTTCTGTAGCTGGAAAATGTGCAAGGCTATATGAAAATATTCCAGCTTTGATAACGTAGGTAACACCAAATGTATTTTTCTTAAGGGTGTAAACACAGAGTAACACACTTCTTAGATAAATTCAGATGTGGGAGGGTACAATTGTTTTGTAAGGCCTATAAATAAGAGATACTGGACAAAGTGTAATACTTGACAAAATCATACTAGCATAATATACAGAACTCTTAAGTGTCAGAAGGTCAAAGAAAAACAGTTTGATATAAAGTGTCCAAGTAATGAACGTATTATTTGCTGAAATGACTTCCCTGGCTGTTTGCCTTGGACTTCGTTTTTGTTTGAGAGAGGCTGGTCTGATTGACTGCTCTAAATATTGTGAAGCCTAGGTAAATTGGGAAAAATACTTCCGTGTAGGGAAAATAGCTGCACCTATTCCCACAGCATGGTGCTTTTACATCCTAAAGCTCTCGAAGCTGGTGTCTTCCCTAGAGGACCAGCTCTCCTCTTGCAAACAGACGTAATAGTATAGAACTACAGCTGACCTTTCAGTGTTGCCTGTTAACAGCCTGTGTCTTGCTAAAAAGTGACCTTTCACAACACTTAATTGAAGACCCCTGATTAGAACAATGAATTTCACATAAGAATTAATTGAATCATTAATGGGATTAAAACAGTCATTAGAATTCCAATATTAAATATTTAATAGCAGTATGTGGCTAATGTATTAAAGAATTTTCCAGTAATTCAATAAAGCTTGTGGCACTGCATGTTCTTCTGCTTATCTGCTGCCTCCGTGGGTCCGGCATCTCTGAATATATAATTGTTTACATGGCCAAATATGAAATAGTCATTTTGATGTAGAAGTACTTTGGGAAAATGAATTTACCATTAATTATTCTCTGCATAAGAACAGTAAACTTGCCTGAATGTTGCATAGTCCTTTGGAACTCAAGAATTCAAACAAGATGCATTGACTGTGCCTCTGTATTGAACACTGACCCGACCTTTGCGTATGACGCAGGCGCTCAACCCCCTTTTACATAGGAACAGAGTGGGTGTCCTTCCTGAACCTAAAACACTTTGAGCACAGAATGTTCTTTCTTAACATGTGGGTAAATAATTGATAGATATATTTTTAGATCTAATAAAAATATCCTCAGGAACATTTGTAAGACTCATCTGATTTTCTATCATGATGTGCTAGCTCTGATCTGGTTGCTGCTGGGAACAGGACACGATCATCTGGACAACAGAACTAGAACTAGATATTTAGAAGGTGCAAAAACCGGGAGTATGAGTAATTTTTGCCCCATGAGACTTTACTCCACCTTTTCCAATACTTTAAAAAAAAAAAAAAAGCCAAACCAACACAACAAAAACCATGACCACAACCCCACCTTATGCACCAGAGAGCAATAGCATAGCTTGCATTTCAAGAAGTAGCTTTTTATCTGGTCTAACTTGGCAGAAGTGTGGGTCAGTCTTGGCCTGACTTGTTGGAAATGGGACCTGAAGGGCTCTTCTCTGTCCCAGCTAACCTGTGTTCCTTGATGGAATTGCATTATTGTTCAGGGAGAGCAGCTGCATGTGCCACTGGCGTTGTGATTTGCCTTACTGTAGCTGTCAGAAGGCTCCTCTGACTTCTTTTTTCTAGCTAGAGAAAATCCTACCTTAGCAGGAAGGGTCACGTTCAACAGATGTGGAAATAGTTGCCCTTATGTGTTAGAATTAGATATTAGGTTACAGTTCTGCCCTGTTCTGTGCCTGTGCTCCTCATGCATATCTGTCTGCTTCTCAAACCACCTTCTCTCACGGATACTTCCTTATCTTCTTCTGCCTTGGCACAACATCTTGTGTTGCATTGGCAGGAGAGAGAGGGAGAGGGATGGGGTGGTGTGTGAGAGAAGATAGGGAGGCCATATCTAAAACCCAACAATTGATCTGTGGGGATGGGTTCTCACTTCTGTTCATTCATGGGCTGCTTCCTTGGCATGGTGCCACAGGAAATCTCAGTCCAGATTAAGCGCTCTAATATTTCCAGACATAATGGAGCCGCCAGTTTCATTCTTGAATGCTGCTTTGTCCCTGGAAAAGTCAAAGTCATCATTACTGATGTAAGAAACCCAATCCTGCATTACCTATTCTTAAAAGAAGCAGGTAGCTCTGTTACTGTACATGTCTCTCTAACTGATCCAGGCACTTCCTGCCTCTTCCTTCATTATACTTGGTCATTTCGTTTTTGCTTCTCAGCTTCTGTGCTCCTCTGTATGCTTCTTCTGATCCAGCAAGATCACATGCTACCAATCAAGCAATAAGCAAGGCACTATAGTGCTAGTGGATTTTGTAATTCCGGAACCATAATTCTTAATTTCCTGATACCTTGTTGTTGGATAAATGCAGCATCCTCATATTGGATTTCACCCACAAGCTGAAATTGAATGTGAATTAAAAAGAAAGCAAATTCTTACTGTCTGGAAATTCACTGTAAACAAAGCATTGAAAAAATGTTATTTGATTACTTAGAGCTTATTGACTCAAGTTATTTACTGTTGTAGGTATAGATTTATTTTCCTTGAATGCTCAAGATCATTTCTGGCAACGTAAAAGGCTATTATAATTCATAACTGAGTTACTCTGTCAGTATTTTAAGTGCATCTCTGATCTGGAGCAGATGGCAGTACAAATGAGGATGGGAAAGGTACTCGATATCATTGGGGAGAATATCTGACTGTCTTGGTTAATATCAGTTACTCTAAATACTGCCCTATACCTTTTTTTAGGGAGTTTACAAATTTGGTGGAGAGCTCGTTTGTTCAGTATGATTCTCAGAGAAGATAATCTAACTGCTCCTAAATCAACCAGTTATGCCTGTCCTGTTATCTTCGTCTGATAATCTTTCTGAGAATGCAGAGAAGGGAGGATAAAGCATATACTTTTCTTGTTTCCTGGAGCCTGTCCTGTTGCTTTTTTCACAGTTAGGCCCTGCTAGACCATAGCACCTTGTAATTCTGTTTTGTGTCTTTTGCTCTGTAAAATGCCTGCCTACCATGGCTGTGGTTTTTCTTTTTACATTTTTTTTTTTTCTCAGAAGAGGTAAATTTGTTCTCTGTTTCTGGATTGTGAGTTGATGCAACAAGGAAAGAACTAACTGCTTTGATTCACAGTCATGTCAGCATACAACAGCCAGACCTAGCCTGTCCTTGATCTGCCAGCAGATCAGAGAGAAAGGAACAAGATAGCATCTAGTCCAGGAGAATAAAAAGGAACCCTAAATACAATCTGGAATGAGTGTGTGTGCATGCAGGAAAAAAAAAAAAAATCTTACAGCTTTGTTGTTGATGCATAAGCAGCTTTTTAACGACTAAAATGCTGACAAAATGTTTTATACACAGTATAGGGTGTTGTTTAAGACCAAAGTAACGTGTTGTGTTGACCCTTCTTTCCCACTAATTTTAAAAGAAGTCTATTCCTGCAAAATGTGTGAGGCAAATTTCTGTTAGTGTCTTCATAATTAATTCTGCTTTAAAAGCACCAAAGGCTCACTTTGAGAGTTTTTATAGCTGATGTCCACTAGTTCTCTTTTCAGGAGCTCAGTTTCCACTGATGCATCAGGAAGGCTAAACATTCCTCTACATGAACTGGTTTTATTGCTGAGATTACAGTGCTTTCCATAGCACTGGTGAATGAGGAGCTTTGTCTGCTAAAAATGCTTTAAAAGAAAAAAAAAATACTTTCTTCTCTCTGCCTTGCCCCTGCTCTCCAGCTAGCCCAACACACCCATGCTGATTTTTACCTTGTGTTTAGGGTGCAGTACTGTGGATGCTAGCATCTTCTGCCATTAGTGGCCATTAAAGTGCCATTGAGTTAGAGCTATTAAAACCTACTGGTAGGATTTCAGCAGCGCTGGCGGTACAGTTCTGACAGAGGTGGTGGCACTGAGTTCACAGGCTGGGGCATGCTGTGGATCCCAGGCAGCTGGGTAGAGCTCTTGCTTAAAGAGCTGTGTTGGCAGGATATGCGTTGCAGCTTGTTTTCACAGAGTGAAATCAATAGCCATCCGAGCTTACATGTGCACTCATTCAAGCATATCGTCTTGAGCTGGTGTTGAATCCTATGGTTTATTCTAATCAGAGCATACGTTGGCTGCTATCCACTGGTCAAACTGACCCTGTGGCAGTGAATGTGATGAATTGACGTTCCAGTAAGAGATGTTTTCCTAACGAGTAACAATATAATTTTAAAAAAAATCTATATCAGGCTATCAAAATGCTTTTAAACAAGGCATGCCTTAACCATTTAAATTGTTCACAGAGGTTCATGATCTGTGGTGTTATAGTGGCAGACAGCATAGTTTGCTACACTTGCTGGGAAATACTGCTTTCCTCATAGATATATATGCTGCACATCTATATTTTTACAAGGTTGTTTTTTTTCTTTTTTCTTTTTTTTTTTTTCTGAAGTTACTAGCCTGCTTCTTCATTTAGAAACAACAGAGGTCTGCAGCTACCCATGGCATCTCTAGACAAGGCTCATTTGGGAAGAGTACTGAAGAGGTCAGTGACCATTTTAGTCTTCTCATGGGCAGGTGACACTGAAGATCCTGCTGCAGTCATTGGAAAGGTGTTCTGGATAGCTAGTAAAAACCAGTGCAAACAGTAAGCCTTACAACAATCCTCAAAAAATAGTCAGTGAAATTCAAAACGAGACACATCAATGACTTTTCAAATTAAGCTAGGTGAAGAAAAACTGCTCTTGTCTGTACAAGTGAAACCTTTGTGTGAGCTGTGGTGTGATGATTTAGCTGATGGGCTGGGGAAACAGCATTCCCTGGCCTCTCTGCTTCTGGGTGACTGACAGCTCTTGTTCCTCATTGTTTAGGATAAATCCCATCTGGGAGACTAATTTTCTTGTGGTTTTGCAGTTCTCAGTGCCTTGTCTGGCTGTGGAAGAGTGATAGGTGTGCTCAAAGGAAAGCAGAATCGAGGTCTTGCTCTAAAATGTCTGCCTGCATATTTAGGCTAAAGCTGCTACTTCGGGATTGAATGTATCTGAGGAAAAGTATTCAGCAAATGAAGGTTAAAAATACTGGATATATTAGAAGGCTGTACAGTAACAAAGTTTGACCTACTTCTGAACTCTGGAGGAGAGCAGATCTGTGGCTTTGCTGCTGATCCTGCAGATATACTTAGGTAGTTGTTTTCCTAGAGTACGTGCTGTGTTCTGAAAGGTTTTGACAAGGAAATGAAGCTTTGACTTTTAAATAAGCCCCAACTCTTCCTGAAATGCTGGAACATTTAAATAAGCCTCAAACCTCTTCCTGAAATGCTGAACGCTGCTAATAGCGACATGTTTTTTTATAAGCAGTGATCAAAAAAGTAAATGCTCAGTTAATCACATAGGTTTCATAATTTGTTTAGTGCTTTTCATGAATGCTTCCTTTTTTTTCCTGCTGGGATGTTTTAATGGATTCTGAAATGTCATTAGTCATCCTTTAGTGTCAGAGCAATAACAGAAAATTAATCTGAAATTTATAACCACTTGTTTTCTAAATTTAATGATACCAAACTGATACAAAATTATAGCTCAGCTTTATACGCAAGCCATAAACGTGTCCTTGAATGTGTCCTTGAGCAACGAGTCTTGTACAGAAAGACAAGATTGAAAATCTTGAAGAAGAAAAAAGACACCACGTATTATTTTCTCTGCTGCTGTGCAATATTATATTAGTCTTTGCTTTATGCACCTAGGTAATGCTAGATAATCAACTGTATTCTAAACTTGTTTCTCAAGGAGGAGTGTATAAACCTTTCATTGTTTCTTTGGTTAATATATTTCTTAGCAAAATAGTCTGTGTGACTCGGTAGCCCAGAAACTGAAAAGACATGGCAGATCTGTTAGGTATTAGTGCAGTGGTAGAAATATCACAGGTTTTCCATTGTAGCTGAAATTGACAGTCACTCGGTGTGATTCTTTTGTCTGTACTTATTAATGTGTTGCACAAGCTTGCAATAACTTTGTGGATAACCATCACATCATCAAGGGTATCCAAGCCCTGCTGAAATTCTCATCTCTGTCTGATTTTGTTTAGCTACGATAAAGCTGTCCATAAAGGCCATTTCATTTAGTGAAATTAATATACTCCAAAATTTCAGTATAAACGGTGTGCTGAACTGCAGTAAAGTGTGGTTGAAAGCAGGGAGTACTGAGCAGCTGTAGTACTGTAGTGCTTGTCCTTGTCCCTGCCAACTGCTAGCTCATTTCCCTCTTGTGCTTTTTCATCTCCCTTTGTGCAAAGGTCTCCTCCCTCATTTGTGGTATTCCAAAACTGAACTGGAAAAGGTGGTGATTGGTTGAAACCCCCTCAGTAATTCTGGTTACTGAAAACCTGACTTGGCTCTATCTTGCTGTTTAATGGTTATTTTATATTTTAGAACCTTATTCATTAAAAAGGTGCATTTGTAATTGGGATGTATATGAAATACTGGAATTAAGTACATTTCTATAGACTCTAAGATCTATGTATATTGTGTGGAGGGCCTTAGTGAAGGGAAAGGGGATATATTAAATCTAGAAGGCAGATCTGCCCAGTACCTGCCCAGCTCTGTTTGTATTCTGTAAACAGTGTTTTATCAGCACCATGTATATTGTAATTTCCTGAGCTCAGTTTGCTTTTATAAACATGTTTAGATGCTCTCTTTTCTTCACTCAGCATGGAATAAAAGAGGAGAATTAAGTAATTTATCAACATGTAAGAAGTGGACAGCACTAAATGATAATGTTCTGATGGGTAGAGTACAGCCCAGCCACTCACTTGTAAACAGCAGTGAAACAAAGTGGCATGCAGGAAATCAAATTAGACTGCATTAAAATCTTGGAATATTCTGCTTTTCCACAGTGTCCCTGCTGATCCAGGCTTGACAGTGTGAAGTAGGGAGGAGGAGTTCCTCCTTGAATAGTTGCATAATTGAGGCACAGAGCGAGCATATGTTATGTTCAGCTAATTGTGGGAATTTAAATGTATTTTATAAAATGTGTTAATGACAGGAATGTTGTAGCATCCAAGGCACCAGGCTGCTGGCATCGCTTAGTCCTTAATTGGAGGTTTATATGAAACCTCATTTTTGAATACTGGAGCTTGTGAATTCAAAATAATGTGATAACTGAGACATGCAATGTTGGTGTTTAAGAGCACACAGAGTAACTAGTCTGGTTTGTCTGTATCGTGTATTCCAGTGTTAACATGTTTTGTTGTTGTATGCGTTTAGAATTGCAGCTTTCCATTTTCTATCTGTCTGGACTTCTTGGTGTTTTCAGTTCAGATTTAGGCAGGCTTAAATTTGTTCGCAAAGGTGATCTGGAAGGTCCTTTTTTCTTCACAAAATGAGGTTATTCATATATATTTTTTCTACGAAGCATGAAAACAACTTGAAAAGGCTAAAAAGAAATTCTGTTTTCATTAACCTTCAAAATATCAAGACTGTCAACCCAGGTCTTCTGTGATTATGCTGAAGGACTGAGATGTATACTGTTAGCTCCTGAATCTTAAATGAAGCGGCATATGTGTTGAATCTTTAATAAATTCATCTTTTATCCAAAATGTTAGACGCTGAAGTGAAGTAGGTGTTAGTAAAAACAAACAAAAGTGGAGTTTTGAGATGCTGGCTGGGAAAATCCCCTAGCCTCTCTTGGTGCATCTCTTTTTCCTTGTTCCTGCACTGTTGTCTTTCTAGGTCTCTAGCTGTAGCATGACCCAACTTCTCAACATGAGAACACTTGGAAGGTGGAACTGGTTTCTAAAGGAAACTGCTCTTCTCTCTCTGCTACCCCACTTGCCATCAGCTGCTACGTCTTATGCATTGAAGCAATAGTCTCTAATCTTCTTTTGTCTGGAGAATGTTTATATTGTATGTGAGGAACTTGGTAAGGTAGAGAGGTACGTAGCTGGCTCAGGGACATCACTGTCAGTTTGAGGACTTTCTTCTGTGGCAGATGGTAATATTTCTCCTCCAAGGACAGACCTCGTCTCTGGGACATGTTCTCAGTGCTTAGTGGTTTTCTCCTTGTATTTTGCAACTGTGAATGCTGTTGTGCCAGCCACCTAGACAGTTGCTGTTGCTGCAACAAGGACTAGGAATGGTTGGAGCTGGTTTCAGGAATCAGGATTTGTGTTACTTTCAAACTTGATAGTTCTGTACAGATTAGTGTTTTGTCATGGGGGAGTGAGGCTGTCAGTCTAGGATTTTTATCTTTGGGAAAAGCTGCAGTACAGGTAAGCTCCACTTCTGCTGTAGCATTCCAATCTATATGCTGGTTTTGGAAATATGTGGTATCTTTTGATTTTTTTTTATTTTTTTTCCCCAGTTGCTTTGGGATGTTACATATGTGTTTGTGCTTTATGAAATAAGTTTTGGTATCATGTAGTCTGAGTGCAATAACGTTGTGCTGCTGCAGAGTTTTTCTGTATCTTAAAAGGTAATCTAGGCTGCAGATGTTTGAATGCTGGCTTCCTTTGACTCCTGCTGTTTACCTGAGATAGGAACTTTTTGGTGGCAGAAGATGCTGAAGTTGTTCTCCCATGTGCTAGTGGCTTCAGCTAGCTGTTCACAAATGAGAAAAAGTTACACCATTATCTGACTTACATATTAATAGGAAGTCATCATCCTTCACATGAACTATTTATGACAGCAAATTAAGGCTCAGTGCAGAGCTCCATTGACTACTTGTTCTTTCTCATCATCCCTGTCCCCATGCCTTCTCTGACGCTCCTGCCCTTGCTGCCTCTTGCTGCTGAACCCTTTCTTCTGCTTTCCTCCCCATCCCATCTGTTCTAAAGCACTTGAAGCAGGAATCATAGAAACACAAGGTTGGAAAGGACCTACAAGATCGTCTAGTCCAACCGTCCTCCGATCACCAATACTACCCACTAAGCTACTAAATCATATCTCTCTACTTCTTGTTTTTCTTTGCCAGCTTGGCTGTGTGTTCTTTCTCCTCTTATTTTTCCTCTGGAAAAGACTCAGGCCTCTGTCAAAACTGATCATTAGGCAATCTGTGGATTTTTGTTTTGTAAAAAACAGTCTGAGATGATAGCTGTGTGGTCAGGGTCACATAAACATTGTCTGGTGGATCCTGGCAGGCTTCTGATGTGTCTGGGTACCTCTCCATGTTGTCAGCGTGTGTCAGGCTCAGATGAGTTGTCCGAGTGGTGGCTTGTTGCACTTGTTGCTTCTCTGGTCCACAGCAGCATTTGTGATGCCTCAGATCATAGTCTGCTAGTGTTCTACTCTGTAGACTTTGCTTTTTCTCCCTTGTTATGCTCTCTAAACAAGAAAAATAAGTTTGTAATTTTTTCTTGTAGACAGGAGAGGAATAACCCTTTAATACTCCATAAACTTCAAATATTCAACATAAAGCTGGTTTTACTTGTGGTTCATTCTGAATCAACTGGGTAGAAATATCACTGAATCTGTTCCATGCACATGTTTGGTCAGAGCTGCTTTGTTTAATGACCAAAGCATACATAAATGTGTCACTTTCTTTGCTTTAGCTGCTCTTGCAGGAGTTGGAAGGGAATGACCTGCCTTTGAAGCTCCTTTCCCCAGATAATAGAAGCACTACTTCAACTGGAGCTTTGGCTGTGCCTGTGCAAACTGCCCCACTTGTGTGCAAGAGCCTGGAGTCCGGGGACCCTGCAAGTACTGAGATGTATCTCAGGAACTGCATTGTTTTGTAGACTTTTTGTGTCTGAGAAGATACGAACAACCTGGTTGTAGCTCTGAATCACCATTTGTCCCCACATAGGGAGAGGTAGAAGATTAAATCCTGGCTTTTTTTTTTTTTTTTTTTTTTTTTTTTTTTCCCTCCTGGGATAGTCTGCATCTGCTCCTGTTTCTCTTTTTTTTCAGTTAGTTGTCCAGCTTTACTTTCCCTTTTGAAGTAGCAGCAGAGTTCTGCCGTGGTGCGTGTGCAAATGTGCAAACTTGGAAAGCCAAGTTACTCATCAGAACCAGTCATTACTTATTAAATTAAGTGCTAGCCTGGTGCTGATTTCTTTTTTAGGGCAGAGGTATTTTTTCAAAACTACTTTTTGCAATTTCAGCAAAAAGCAAGAAATAGCCCATTCTAATTCTGTGCTGCCTGTGGGTGAAGAATTTGTATTTATTTATTACTGTACTTACATATCAACACCGCTGTAAACATACCTTTTTACGTGCCATCTTCCAGAAACGTTGGTTCTGAGACCTTTCTTTGGAGCTGCAAGTTGTGTGCATGCTGCCAAATTGCTTTGAGGGGTCAGGATACATAGAGGTTTGTTGGTTTACCACCATCGTCCTGACGTGTCACCCTGTGATGACAACGTGGATATTGAAAAGCCGTAACTTGGTTGTTTTACCAACTTATGTTAAGCTTCAGTGTGAATTTGCTGTCACCTTTGATTTTAATGTGGAGAGATCTGCTGACTGTTCCAGAGTTGATGTGTGATTGTTTGCATCACACAAGGTGATGTGAGGGCTGTAAGTTTTGCACCAGTGGGTGTACATAGCTAAACTCTTCCCTGATGCTGATATACATGCACGCAGGTAGTTCATGCTATTATTACTGGTACGGTGCTTTCAGGGCTGAGTTAATGTTGTTCTGGAAAAGGGGCACGAGCTGAAACTTGAAACAATTTTTGCTACTTGACTTGCACTGTTAAGACTAGAATTCAGGTATGGCTCGTACCTGGACTCTGCTTTCTGGGACGTTCTGTCTGTAATCATGGTAATTTGTGTACTAGGAGGGATGGTGTTTAACTGCCTATGCTGAACAGTGTGTTGATAAATGTTTTGTCTATTTGTGTTACTAAATGCATGTTTTCTTAGTAATCCATAGAGTTTACAGTGGTCTTAATTTTTACAATGTCTTATAAACACACTGGTCAGTGAACAGTAAATCCCAAAATGAACGTAATGTTGTGTTTATAAAGAAAAAAGTATTGGTTTCAAGCTCACAATTCTGTAAAGCATTTTAAATACATGAAAAGTTTGCTTGTGGTTTGCTTTTCTAAGCTTTCTTTTTCCATTCCTATTCTTTGCTGCCATTTGTGTTACATGCAGGCAACTGGAGTTATTTCGGATGGGGAGAGCAGCTGAGTACGTAACAGTTTAACTTATTGCAAGTTTCCTGATCCTATAACGATGCAGCATGCTCCAGTGTGAGGAAAGTGAGAATATTCATGCATATAGAAAATCTATTCTGTTGTATTTTCTTTAACTTTCACTGAATCTTCATGTTTGTGTGGATGGCTGTCCATTCTTCCCCCCCTCCCCCCCGTTCAGTTTTGTTTTGGCTGAACTGCTTGTACCTTTACTGGGATTTGAGGAGAAGATAGCAGAATTGGAATATTTATCTTTTCCTGTGAAAATGATTCTGGTTTCTGCTTGTACACATTTTTGTGTTGATCTTCATACACGTCAAGCCTAAGTCCATGTTTAAAGTAACTGAAAAACACAAGGGAATCAGAAGTGACTGTTTGAGATAGATGTGAAGAAACATTGGAAATGATCACAGAAATTCCAAAGACTGCAGGTAGGAGCAAATCTGAAAGTGGAAACGGCTGGCAGGCACCAGTGAGACAGGAGGGCAGCATGTCTGTAGTATGTTTGAGCTCAGTACTGTAGGTACTGTAGCATGTTAGAGCTCAGTGAGACAATGTCATGGCAAAAGTGGTATGGCTTTTCTTTAACAAGTGCTCACCAGCCTTGGAAAGGTAAAACTTAGATACCACAGCTGTCAGTGATCTGTAGAACTGACTCATCACACCAATGAGCCTTCAGGTGCAGGAGTTTTGCAGAGGTCCCACAACTCAAGGTTTTTGTTAATTTGCCCAGAAAACATGCACGAAGCATCTTTCATTTCTGGAATTACCACAGGCAAAGCTTCTGCTTAAGCTATGGTGCATGGCTTCTACTGCCTGTAGGACCTGTAAGGATTGGTATTTCAGTCTTAAAATGAAGTTGTCTGCTCCCTGTGTCAAAACAAAGAGCGAGTCTGTTGCTGAGGGGAGCATGCAAAGAGTGATGACTGCAGCTGCTGCCAGCAGGGAGGTGATTCTGCCTGATGGTTTTCTGTTTTTGACATAATGGAATTTGGAGAGGGCAATCTACTACAGACAAGAAATTTAAATAAGGTGTTCAGCTAATGTTACAGCGTATTTCACTAATTATATTTTTTTTCTTTTGCTCTAATCTGTAAACAGCTAAGTAAGGAAAAATCATGGATCTGTTCTTCCTTCTACCCGTGACTTCCCTCTTTCTTCTCCCACAACATGTCTTGTCCTCCTTGTTCTCTTGTCTATGATCAAACTAGACATTCTTTAGGCATCAACAATGTTGGATGGCTTCCTAATGTTGTCAGTGTTGGATGTCTCAATTGTGTGGGGTTGTTCTCAGAAGTCTGATAAGTGAACATTAACTAAACTTTTTTCACCAATTTTGTGCCTGGGGGAAATGGGAATGCTTAGATGCTGGTTTTTCAGAGATTTAGGGGAGTTGTGTACAGAGTATGTCACCTGTTTCTCTGGGGTGTTGGTGTGTGTTTTATTATTATATTTTTTTCTTTTAAAAAGTCTTGTATTTCCTCCATCTCTGTTCCTCCTTCCCCCTCATCCTCACTGTGCTATCCTCTTTGAAATCAGGTTAGCATCCTTTTAGGGAGGTTTGGGTCAGCATTGATGATGATTCCAAGCCAAATCCATTAGCTTGGCACTGTCATGAAAAATACAGCTGTCAATTTGCAACAGCAACTGGAAAGGAAGTGGCAGAAACAGCATGATGGTACCTGGAAGACTTTCTCCTAGCAGGAGCTTCTTGCAAGAAAAGTGCTGCAGTAGCGAGCCATGCTGGTTGGACAGAGGGCATTTTGGCAAAAGTATGCCTTGTGCTGCTGACCTGGTTTAATTTTAAGAAAAGTATAGACATAAAGAAGTAGGGGTAAATATTCAAGACATGCTTTACGCTTCAAACTGTCAGTCCAGTTCTTGGCTATTGATTGTTTCAGCAGCAGAAACTGTTCTTAAGTGGGAAAAACAAGGTTATGAAAGCCCTCAGTGTGAAGTCTGAATATAGCAAACTAGCTGTCTTAAAATTATCCAGATCTGAAATGAATTTTAAGTGTTGAAGGCAATAGGGTGAACTAATAACCTGCAAAGTTGCACTTAAATCATTACTGAAAATCTGTGTTTTTAGTATGGAGACCTATAGGCGAGTCTCAGAAAAATGCCCTGGTGTCCTTCTGTGACAACCCCCTCACCCTCCCCAATTACATCAGTAGTCCTCTTTAACCTTCCATGCATTTTAATTACAAGATTTCAGAATGGCTGCGTGGTTGTCAGAAGTGACTGATGGTTCAGCAGACAATGGAGTACCAGGTTCTGCAACTTGATTAAGGAAAGAAGTTGTAAGAAGCTTTTATAAAAGCAATTTAAATGGATGCAGAGTGGGAATGGTGAGTTGCAAATGCCCTGGTGTCGAGCTGACAGATCTGTTCTGGACTTGGACCGAAAGGCATGTATTCATTTAGTATGCTTTCTTTTTTACCTTGTTCCTATAAAAATAGACAAAATCTGGGAGAAGTTTAGTGGTTTATTTTGGAAAAGAAGTGGGGTTTTGGGATACAGAACCTGTCATGAACATCCTTCTTCCTGAGTACCTGAGTGTGGTGCATTTACTGCTTTTATTCAGGTTTTTACTCAAGCTTTTGAAGCATTTCTAGCTTTGGGAATTGGATCCCAGCTCTCAGTGGCTGATGACACATCACCGCTAGAAATTTAAGCTGAATGCAGCTTTTTGTGAGGAACTTGGGCTGCACATTGGGACCTTAAGAAGCTGTGACAGTGCATCCTTCTAGCTACCTGTAACAATTCTGCTGTTACCTTTCTTTCCTGTCCTGAAGCTTGATATAAAGAAAGTTGTGAGGTTAAATGTGAGTACTAGTGCTGGCATGACACGACTGCTCAAAGTGGTTTTGATATCAGTATATTAAAGCTATATGTATTCTGCCCTGCAGCAGTGGTATAATTTCTGGAGGCAGGAGAGGACTAAGAAGGTTTCCAGAAAGCAACTTGTGTTGGAGAAGAGGGTTCTCTGAACACATCTCCTTTCCTTGTTTTTCCCACTCTGTAAAATCCTGCTTTGTGATGTGACTGTACAATAGGTTTTCTTTTTACGTTGCCTATATGCATGAATATTCAGTTACTAAACATGAACAGCATGCTCCTTGCCCTGCCATTCAGCCTTGCCTTACCCCCCACTCTCTAGACAGTGGGTCCAGTGATAAAGAATCTGTTTTCATCCCTTGGAAGCTTTTCCTTATGTGTGAAATTTCTCAAAGTGGGACAAAACGATTACTAACTTTGTGGTGTTTGTTACATGTCTTGTTATGAATTAACTGATCTTCAGAGACTGAGGTCAAGTTACAACTGTCCTTTTGGCTTGGTGTACCATCTATTTGAAGAAGACAATGTCACACCATGTGTGTTGTGATGGATATTTTGCTGAAACGTGGGTTGTAAGGTCCAGTTTTCTTCCCCTTGCCTCCTCCTTTTGAAGGGATATGGTATACGTAAACCTGCTTCTGCAAGTTCTTGTCAGACTCGTGTTTAATAAAATTGAAGTGTCAAATATGTTAATGAATGGGATTGTCACCATGTACAGACACTTTGCAACATACTTTCTTGCAGGGATAATGTGTGCTGTAAGCCACATATGGGCCAGGTTTTGGTGCTCTTAGTCATGCTAAGTAATGCCTTCATTTGTGAACATTTCCATTAAATAAAGTGAGATTGCTCATAAGGTAGGTGAGTTCAGTGTGACTAAGTTTCTGGTGTTGGCCCTGATTTATGAATCAGTTCTTGCTAAGGATTTCTGCCTGATACTAACAGCTATAGATACTGCAGGTGCATGGGACATACATAAGAGAAACCATGTGCTCCTGCCTCATTGATGGTGTGGTAGCTGGAGCCTTGCATCCTTTGAACTTGTCATCAGGGAGACATTTTGTGTAAGGACCTCAAAGAGACTTCCTCATGCTATACACCAGTAAGAACTGGGAGAAATTCTGGTGCCAGCTTTAATAATCATACATGCTGCAAATATTTGATTAACATTCAACATCTATTTTTAGATGTTGCTTAGAGATACTGTGGTTCATAGGGAAAATCTTTTGAGACACAATGTGTATTACCTTTCCTATAAAAAAGAGCAGAAAAGTGAGCCAGAAACAGTGCCCCAGTGGAGTGGAGAATTTTACCTGCCATGACGTTCTTGTTGTATTTAGGTGGGTAGTAGAAGGTTAGCTGGTGCTTGACTGGTTGTTGCCAGCCACTGAAATGCATTAAGCAGGAGTGAAACTGTGGCCGTATAGTCACTTCAAAGTGATGTAAGCATTAACTCCTGCAGAAAGTGGTCATCCAGCTGCCATATGGTCATCCAGTGGGATACCCTGCCAGTTTCCTTGTGCTGTTCCTGGGAGAATTGGGTCAAGAACCTGGCTTAGGCTGGAAACCAACCCCTTCCACGATCCAAAAGGGTTTTGGCATAGGGTGGTCTCTCACCCTGCTCACTGCTTAGGGACAAGGTGCTAGAGCCAGCACAAAGCAGGCAGGGATGTTAGGCCATAGGTTAGGGTTAGGGGATTGCCTCCCGCAGCAGTTGGCTGCATTCGTCAGAGCTGTGGGCTTCTACTGGCTGTTTCCAAGCTCCGTGGAGAAAACTCATGAGACAATTGGTTAATGGGGCCCAGTAGTACAGAGGTGGGATGTGATGACTGGATAATAAGTCCAGATAGTGCTTTTGCTACTGTCTGGTCGGGGAATTTGGAAATCCCTGAGCCATCAGCTGGTCTGAGTTCTTCATCCAGAGAAGTTGTGCTTTGCTTCCTGCTGGTCTGCATGATGACCATGATCATGTGAGTCTTACCACATCTTGGTAGTAAGTTTGGCCCAGTATTAGTGAAATACTGGATGTACTATTGTTTTGATGCAGGTAATAGTACTGTAGATTTGTATTTGCTACAAAAATAATTATTTTTGTATATCTTCTGTAATTACTTTACAAAAGTAATTATTGTACATTAGACAGTGATGGCTCAAATGTTCAACAACGAGACTCATCTAAGTAATAGCTCATTATCCTTCAGAGGTTGTTGTGTGCTTTGTGGTCTACCAGTACATCACTTCTTGCTCCAGAGTGGACATGTGATGCTTCTCAAAGGGATATGGCATTTCAAATCCTTTTTGTGTACCATTTCTTCAGCATTTCTTCTAAACACTGAACTGTATTAAAATTGATGGACGTTGCACTTTTAATAAAGCTGAAAAAGCAGTATATGATTGCTCTTCATTTTTATTCAATTGACTAGAGACTGACAAGAACTAAGCAGCATTTAGGCTACTAAAAAGCAGGAGGCTTATCTCTGTTTTCAGTGCGGACAATCAAATTGAATTGACTGTAGTTAAAGAGGGTAGAGCCAGGCTTTTTCAAGCAGTTCATAGATTGCAGGCATGTTTTCTACTGGGGTTGTTTTCTACTTTTCCATCCACTTTAGGACATTGAGGTAACCTGACTCAGGTAGGAAGGAACAGAAAACATCACTAAGAATGCACTTTACCTCAGATGAAACAAAATGGAAATTGAATTAGTGGGGTGGAAATCACCACTGGAAGAAAAAAGGCATTCCCTGACTGTGCATGCTATTTGCAGCAGTGTAAATTTTTATTTTATTTTATTTTATTTGAGGATCTGGCACAAAAACAGCACTCTCACTTCATTGCTCAGCCTCAGGGTGAATGGCTGTGTAGGCCATAGACCATTGAATTACTTACCAGAGGGGGCATGAATTTGATTGTCCTTTTTAAACAGGCTGGTGGCGGCGGATAGAATGAATAATGGCTATTTTTTTGTTTTCCTTTGTTTCAAGCATGTTAATGGTGCACTCCACTGATGTATGGGGATGTGTATGCGAATTTCATTTTGAGCTTGCAAAGATAACCTTGCATTCTGCACAGCCAAACACAGCCATAGACCAGTGTTGGATTTTTGAACCCTTTCCTCTGTTCTCTTTTTTTGAAGGGTTAGCAAGCAAAGTGCCTCTCCAGAGAGAGGGATTCATGGGAAGGGAGCTTTTTCCTTTGTGAAGGTTATCATTAGTGTTTGCTACTAAATGTAACAGGCTAATGTACCTGGGTGTGTTAAATGCAGCATTTTTCCCCTGTAAGAGCTAGTAATTCTTTATAGGCAAGGCTGCTCTCCCAGTCCTGATTTCCATGCTGACTGCCTTGATTTTCTTGGTTTTTCATTAGTTTCTCTTAACTTAAATCAAGACCTTTACCAAAAAAAAACATGTTTTAAATGAAAAATCCAAAACACTAGAGCAGTGGTGTTAAGGCTGCTGAGAGGAGAGAAGGCATTACAGATAAAAGGAATAAAAGTTTCCAAGAAAGAGCTCTTTTCCATATGGAAATATTTTTACCCAGCATCTAGAAGTTCATTTTGGCAGTAGTAAAATTTTGTTTTGATGTTGAGTTGTTGTTTTTTTTTTATATAAAAACAGCAGAAAAAATAAAACAAATCAAAATGTTTTAATCTGCCTATTAGCAAAGACTAAAGAGAAAACTCCTATAATAGGAAGTGGGAAAGGAAGGAGAGGAGGCAATTGCTGGAGTTCCTTGGTGCATACTGAGGGACCCAGAGTTTATAACTAGCTACCAGGTGGATGTCCATCCTTTCCAGATGTGGACTCTTTTGGTAGCTTTTTAAAAACTAAATCAGCTTCACTGTCCCAGCGAAGCAACTTTAAATAGCCATGCCCTTAACTACTTCTGTTTCTTAGCCTTTGAAGATGCTGACAGTGCTGTGGACGATCGAGACAGTGACTATCGCAGTGAGACCAGTAACAGCATTCCTCCTCCGTACCACACGACTGCGCAGCCCAACGCCTCTGTGCACCAGTTCACTGTGCCATCACGCCTGCAGCAACAAGGAGTCTTGCGGGAATCCTGTGCTGACTCCCTACAAAATTATGACCTGGATTATCGTGAGCATGTGGCCATCAGGTGAGTGATGCCTTCTAGGCAGCTTTTCTTTTCCCATTACTCTTCCACAGCAGAACCTGAAGGTGCTGTGCTAGCAGAGGAGGGCAGCAGAATGGCTCTGAAAGGCTTCTGTTGGGAAGGTATGATATGTTTTGCTAACTCTGGGACTTAACTGTTAACCAGGAAAAACCTGTAAACTGTGTATTGCACCAGATCCTGCAGTTAAGTGAATTACTTTTTAAAGAAATAGTCAACTATGAGGTCATTTGTTCTTGTCTGTACATTTTCCTTAACTTTTGATGGCCAGGACACTTACTAATAGGTTGTTCTGGTACCAATGCTTGGGTGTGCTCACAAAGCCCTGTCTGGCAGAGTTTATCCTATTAGGATAGGCCCCTCTTTCTTGGGGCACATGTATTTTCTGTTTCAGATTAGCTCCTCTTTTTCTATTAGCTCTGCCAGAGCAGCATATTGAAGGAGAAAGTCTTCAACAGATTATTTTCTGTTATCATGCAACGCTGTTGAATAGTGTGTTTTCCTTCGGGCTGCCTGAAAGATAAGTTTTCTGGCTCTAAATTAGCTTTTTGACCTTAAATCAGTAGTTTCACAATTGTTCTTAAGTATTAAGGGTGACAGAGTTAACTTACCAGGATCAATGGTTGTGAACTAAAGCTGGGAGCTATAACAAATGTAACAAAAACAGTGTTTCAAAGAAAAGATGAGTTAAACGTAAAGGGGAAAGCAGAAGAACTTGCATAGTGCCAGTCAGCTCCGTAAGAGCAGGTGTATGGAACAGGGCATGCTGCTGCCTCTGCCTCAGGTATGGAAGAACGGCATAGCTGGAGGTGCAGGGCTTTATATGCGTTGTAATTGCTTTGTTCTAACTCATCACTCTTGCTAAGAATGTTCTTGTTTCCTCAAGCCTAAACCTGAATTCAGTTGCCTAAATATGGCTGAGGCCAAATTTTGACTTTTTTTTTTTTTAAATGGTAAAAGCTGAAGCTTAATGGTAACACTTAAAAGTTGTCACTGTTACTGGGATTCATGCAAGTGAGCCAACAAAATACATTTACTGCAGTATGACCTCATTCTTGGTGCTTTTTTTGTAGTCTGTTAAATACCTAATGTAAGCAAGGTAGTCCCTTTTCCATTATATTCAATACCATTAGTTTATAGTAATAAAACTATTGAAGATCTTGCTGACAGTCTGTAAAGATGAATTGAAGCTATTTTTGTGTGGAAGAGCCAAGTTGAACAGTGGATTGTGAACTTCTAGCCACATCTAGTGAATAAATGTGTTTGTAACATGACATTCCACAGAAAAGACTTCTGGTTTGAACTGTTGAAGAATACTAAGATGGAATACATTTTTTAAATTTTTATTTCTTTAATGTGTGGCTATGAAAGAATCTAGACTGATAATGTTTATTTAAAAACTAAGAGCTTTGTAGCCTGCCTTTGAGCAGAGAATCCCTTTGAGGATTCCTGTTCCCCTGTGCATTTCCTACATGACTAGCAAGACTTTTTACTACATATTTAATCTTAAAAATAGGAAATGCAAATAAGCTTTTCAAAGAAGCTACATGGGATCTTCTTTTCTTATCAGAGAGATATTTCTAAGTAGAACTGACTGGAAAAAAAAACACATTGTGCAATCTTAAATATTTTCAAAACTCAGTTGTACAGAGTATTGCAAAAACAAAATGTGTTTAACTTTTGCTCTTAGCAACTGTGTGTGCTATGGACCAGGCAGATGCTTGATGAAGTTCCTGGCAGACTGCAGTTCATGATTGCTGAGGAAATAACAGCTTGTAGGAGGCTGTATAGGGCAGACCCAGAGAAACCAGACAAAGTTCAGCTAGAACCTGTCTTGAATTAGGTGAAATGCCAAAATGCTTCAACTGGAACTGGCTGTACTAACATCTTTTTTTTTTTTTTCTAACAACATTTGGGTTTGGCTGAAAGAATTTTGATCTTCTTTATTGCCTGTTAAGCATAATTGCATTCCGTTGATAGAAGGATGTATTTCATTTCCCTCTCCACAAATGATAAATACTATTCTTGTTTGCTCTGGGAGAGTGTTTTGCTCCCAACAGCCAGTCTGACTTCAAAATAGCAGTTTTCTTCTGCACAGATGTATTTATTTTTTAATTCAAGCACTAACTTTTCCTTGCAATGTTCATTTTGTGTAACCATGTGTCCTCCATGTTTCCCTGCTCTCGCCCTGTTTACTCCCAAGGCGATATGATAGCATAGATTCCACTGTGAGTGGCCGAACTGACCTAGAGTCCACATCTGAGTCTAGTCAAATGACAAGCCGCCAGTGCTCGCTAGAGAGCAGGCACTCTCTAGATCTGTCTGATAGGTGGGTTAACCTCTGTGCAGCCTGTGTGCTTGTCTCCTCGCTCTTGCTGCTGTGAAGTTGTCTTGTGGCACAGTTCAGCTGATTTTTGCTGTTTGCCTTGGCTGTGTTTCAGATCTATGGTGGTCTAGTGCCGGGCTCATCTTGTCATCTTTTTCCTCTCCTGAGTGTTGGACTTTTTGTCATTTCTCTCTTTCTAATAAAACAAATGTTTTGTAGAGTAGCAGGGGGAGTCCTTATTGGGGGATGGAGCTCAATTAGAAAGAAAAATAATTTCTATGCCTAAATTAGTCAATTGTTGGTTCAGCATTTACAGGTAATGGCTCTTCATGCATTCATGTAGCTTCCATTGCTCTCAGCTCAGTCTTGGAAGGGTTTCATCCAGTAACTATGGTGGCCCTGTGAGTCTTTTCAATTTCATTAGTTTTTTAAAGATAGTCATTTCCATTGTGAACTTAAATTTGCAAGCAAGAAGTGTTGTAAGTGTTCTAAACTGTGTGCAACAGGACTCATTTAAGGTAATGAGTATCTTTCCAATTAGTGCAAGTTAGTGCTTCATTTCCATCAGTATTAGCTAAACCAGCAATAGTGAAAACGCAATGACCTGTTTTTGTTTCAGTGCTATCCCACCAGCATCATACATTGGGGTGCCCAGGCAGCTCAGCCTGTGAAGGTGAAGGCTTGGTGTATTAGCAGTATCCATACAACGCCCATGTGCCCTTTGCCATTTCTCTTCTCTTGATCTGCTCTTACGGTGTCAGGGTGGGTGCACTGTCATGCTGCGTAGTTCCTGACAACTAATGGCATGAGACAAAGTTGCTGTGCACCT
The DNA here is from genome assembly GCA_011075105.1 of Heteronetta atricapilla. NCBI lineage: Eukaryota > Metazoa > Chordata > Aves > Anseriformes > Anatidae > Heteronetta > Heteronetta atricapilla. The sequence goes on from CM021763.1 coordinate 10,780,166, forward strand.
TTTAGATGAGCATTTTGATACTTTTTACAGGAACTCTTGTAAGATTTAGACAAACATCAAGCTTTCTTGCTGCTAGGTGTTGGGTTGGTGATCAACTGATATTGAATCCTTTTGATCCTGGTCTAGGAATTAATCTTGAAATCCCAAAGATCATGTATTTGGATTTCTGAGAAGCTTCAGCTGGTTTGACACCGAAACTAGATCCTTAAATCTGTTCTCTCACAACAGATAATGTGGGTTGCTGGATCTGTTTAGATCCATTGTAAATGGGGAAGTACAGATCCTGAAAAGCTGCTCAGGCTGGCGGTGGGCTAGTATTGATCACCAATGGGTTGTTTTGCCTTCTGACTCAGTGGCATCCCCAGGGATCTTCATTTTGCTTTTGGAGGAGCCCCTTGAGGGGAGAAGATTGCTGTCAGTGCACATGTGGCAGCAGGCTGGAGGTTAAGTTTTGTTGGTGGAGGATATAAGAGAATCAGCCTGTCTCCTACTTGTACCTGGTTTCAGGGCTCAAATGCCCAAAGAACTGGTCCATCCTTGCTCTGCACAGACTTCTGTCCACTTCTCCACCAGACCTTATGGCATCACAACCAGAATAATTACAGCCATGAGGTCAGTTGTCCCTAGGTGAGGGCAGGGGCCTGGTGCTGGGTCTGCCCACGCTGCAGGGCGCTTGCAGAGGGAGTGCATTAACTGCAGTGAGAGCACTCACAGCAAACAGGAGCGGTGGCATACCTGGAGCTCCTCATGTTGATGGTGTGTACAGTTTGTATTTTGTTCTGTGTTTTCTTCCTTGGAATCCAGTCATTGCTGAGTGCCTGCACCCATTCACTGCCCTTTAGCCACCTCTGGGAGAAACAAAGTGCCCCATGGGCTTTATGAATACTGCTAATACTCCTAAATTGAAGTCTGCTGCCTAGAGTAACCGAAATGCATGCATAGCATAGTGGAATGGTGTGTGTGGGTGCAGTGTCTTAAAGTAGTCCTGTTACTGTAATAACTGACTTTTTTAAAGCATGCCTAAAAAAGTAGCAGCAGAGTACTGGTACAGCTCAGGCTGTGTGCCCTCACTTGATCACAAAAAGCTGTTCTCTTTCAAACAGGCATTTCCAAATTCTGTGCAACTGTAACCGGTGGAATATCATAACCCGTACTGCTTTTTTTGACGGTTTGATTGAAGTTTAATGGTGGTAGATTGACAGGTTTTCAGTTTTGTAATGTCTGGATGTTTCTCATTTTAATTTTCTTTTATTTAATGCATGTTTTTCATTACTGTTTTTTTCTGTCCTTTCTAAAGCTTTTTTAAAAAAACGTTGTTTTCTCCTTTCCCTTTTTTTTTTCTGTCTCTTGTCCTTTCCCTCCCACCCCTTTTATTTTTCATCTTAGACAAGGATCTCTAGCTAGGAGGGACAGAGTCAGGATTATTCCATTTAATTCTGAAGATGGAGAAGAAGAACAAGAGAGTAACTATGAAGAGCTAGGAAAACTGCTAATAGAGGAATTCTTAGAAAAGAGTCATAAGAGTAGAAGTTGGCAGGAAGCAAACATAAAAAAGATGCAAACTCTCTCAAAAAGGGAAAATTTCAATTACTGTGAAAGATCAAGATTCTGCCAAAATGTCTGTGTGGAGTCAGGATCTGTAGATGTTCCTAGGTACCCTCAGGAGTATGATACAATAGATAGGAGAAGGAAAAAGAAACTGCGATACAGCAATCTTGAAGAGAGTGAACAAATGAGCCCGCAAAGTAACGGAGGTCTGCACTTTCCTAGGGAGAAAAAAAAATATTTCAATGGTGTGGCAACTATTTCTGAACCTGGTCATGATTTCCCAGTATATGATAGGACTGAAAAATATACCAGCAGATCTGAAAATAAGGAAGGTTTGTCTGCTTATCCCATTCTGCGTCCATACAAAAATGGCTTAATGGTTAAAAGCGCTAAGTTGCCCAACAAGCAGGCAGTGAACCATGAGGGCTCACTTCACCTCAGTAATGGTGAAGATATGAAACACGTAGGGCTTCCAGATAATACTTTTGTGCCCCTGGATATCCTTGAGGAATTTGACAGCAGTGCTTCTGATGAGTTTCAGTACTCTCCTGTTTCAGATGAGGAACTGGCAATGCTTTCACAAACATGGTGTGATTCTGACATCAGCCATTTGAGAGACTTCACTGTTAATTACCCTGCAAATTCAGGGCCCCAGTTAAAGGCTAGCTGTGATAAAAAACACAGGACTAAAGGGAGCAAGCATGGTCATCCTATGCAAGACTTGACACTGTCTCCTGTGGAAGAACCCAGTGAGGAGTATGTAGACACGATGGATGAACTTCAGTGTCTGGTAGAAACAGTTTCAGAATACTTGGCTGAAAAGGAGGAAGAAATCAGCAAATTTGCTACATTGCCAGAGACAAGAAAAAATGCTGAGCGCATGTCACTGAAGCAAGATAATGCTGACAATTCAGTAGAATCCAAGAAGTCTGAACAGACCAAACATCCTGCTGCAGAGGAGAGTACCAAGGGCAAGCCTGAATCTCTTCCAGACTTGTCAGGTGTGAAGAATACTGTGAATTCCCTGTTCAGCTCTTTGACTGAAAAGGTGGGGTCAAGTACAAAGCAGCTCACAGCCTCTGTTGAAAAGCTTGTTTCTTCCACTCCAGAGAAGACAGAAACCAGATCCTCATCAGAAGGTGGAGTCTCAAATGTATTTTCTAGCAAGCCCAAAAGTGAGAGTTCATCTTCTGGAATGACAGCAGATAGTAAAGCTGACACAAAGTTCTCCATTCACTCTTTGCTACCGTCCCAGGTGAGTGATGATAAAAGAGCCCCAAATGTAAACTCCAGCAAGCAAGAAACCACTCAGGTGGACAGTAAGGCTTCCACACTGCATAATCTCCAACAATCACAGGAAACCACCACCAGCAGCCAGCAGAACCAGCATTCAGTTATGAATTCTGTTCTAGGCATGTTTAATCCTTTAAAGATCTTCTCTGAGAAGGAAGTGCCAAAACCAGAAGTTGTAAAAGAGGAGCACACCAAGGAGGAGAGCCACGCTGTGAAAGCCGATGAGGCAAACAGAAGTGAGAGATCGTCTGGACAGACGGCAGCCAAGACCAGCGGTATGGTTCCTGAGACACAGCTGAGTGAGACTAAAAGTGAGGCAGGGGTAAACACAAATAGCACTTCTGTGTCTTCAGTCTTTGGCAGACTCACAAACTCTGTCAGTTCCTTCAATCTGAAAGCCAATTTAGATGGTCTCTTGGCTCCAAAGCAGCAGGATGTGCCACAGAAGCAGTCAGATTTGCATCATGTTACAGATCAGCCAGATGCCACCATAAAAGAGGGCACGCACACTGCCAGGGAGCAGCTTCCTGCACATCACTTAGGGGATCAGCATACTGCAGGTCATGGACTGGGAAAGAAGCAAAGCAGAGCTAATGGGGAACTTCATTCAGAGCCTCAAGATCAGGGTACAGCGCCTGAAAGCTTTTTCAGTCCACTCAAAAAGTCTTTCAGTCAGTTGTTACTTCCGTCTGCTGAACCAGGGCACAAAGAAAATACGCCTGGGCTTTTTAAAGGCCATAAGTCTGAGGAAGATGTAAGACAAAACAGTTCATCAAGTGAAGAACACTCGTTTCCTTTTACCAGGAAACTTCCTTTTTTCAGTGGGTTGGGTTTTTCAGACAAGGAGGAACATACAAAGGAGAAAGGTGGCTTTATTCCTTCATTATTTAAATTTTCCTCTACAGAAAATCTAGCAAATTCTAAGGACCAACCAAGTCATCAGAGTTCTAGTGGCATTTCTTTGCCTGAAAACAGAAGCAGTAATTTAGAAAATGCCATTTCATTAAAATCTAGTTCTGTTCCAGATTTATCAGACCACAAGGAAGAACTTAAACAAACCAAAAACATGAATAAAGAAAACTTACCTAGTGCCCAAGAAAGCAGAAATAAACACCAGGAGAATGCCTCTCTTACCTTTACGGTTACAGGAGAGCAGCGGAGAACCAAGAATGCTCAGGAAGAACGTAGAAATTTAAAAGGAGAATTACCAAAAGGACTAAATACAAACTTAAACGACAGCATAGTTGAACCCATCCCTTCAGACAGAGGGCCAGAAGCTGCAAGTGCAGATGATACGCAGAAGAAGCACACACCAGGTTTTCTTTCTGGATTTCTTCACATTTCTTCCAATGAAAACACTGCCAGTAACCGCGAGTTGACTGTTAAAAATGAGAGTGATAGTCAGAAAAGCAGTTCTTCTGGATTATTTTCTGGTTTATTTAAATTTGCTTCAAATGAAAATGTGTCTGAATGTAAGCAGGAGAAGGTGAAATCAAACTCTCTTGGCCTCATGAAGCTTTTTGATAGAAGTGAGGATTCTAACTTGGAGAGAAAATTCAGTGACTCAGGAGTGGCTTCTGATACTCAGAGCAGCACTGTAGAAAAACAGGACACTTCCAGCTTCTTTAAAAATCTGCTGCCCAAACCAAAGGAAAAACTGGGTAATGTGAAAATAATGGAATCTTCCAAAACTACTGATCACCTGCCCAGCACAAGAGTAAATAAGCCAGCTGAGCATTCTGTGCTCCCTGATGCTCTAAATCCTCAAGCCAAGGTACACGACTTATCTGGAAAGTCTGTAAAGAGTAGGCAAGTTGCTTATCAGGATGCAGAATATAGAAGTTTTCCAACCTTTTTAAAGAAAGAGTCAAATGAATTTCGTAATTTGACTAATAAAAACCGTAATGTTACAGAGCAGTACTCAGCTTATCAAGAAACAAGAAGCCATTCTAGCTTTGAATGGGAATATGAAGTGGGGGAACTTGATGCTTGTGAAATAGCCCTGCCAGTTTACTACATATTAAACCAGAACTCTGCTCTGCCCCCTCAGTTCATGGACTGGCCTGAAAATGATACGGTAATGAATCTCTGTAAAAAGGATGGGAATGCAAATGTGATGGATTGGCAGACTAACGCCAATTTTGATGGACAAAGTTTGGATTTAAGTGTGATGTCATATGAGTCATTTGACCAGTTAACGTTCCAAGATGTTTGTTCAGAAGAAAATGATGTGTGGACTGCTAATTCTATCAATGAAAGTTACAGTAACTTTCCACCATTTGAGAGAGAGGGCAGTTACTCATTAGAAGAGCTGCCAATGGATTTAAGCTACTCCTCTGGCTGTGATGGAACTATATGGACCCTAATTGACCAAGACACTTTAAGCATGGATGAGAGCTTTATGTACTCATCCTATAGCCAGGACTATCAGGAGTGGCTGATGATGCTTGAGCAGGGTGTATGGTGGCCATCAGAAGATGGAGATTGTGGATACTACATGTACAGTGATAGCCAGTATGTGTATTCACTGCTCACTGATCCCACTGGGCAGTATGTTTATGTGTGTGCTCCAGAGACTTATTCCTACCCAGAGTGCTGGGATTATAATGTTCAGATGGGTTCCATTCCAAGAGCTGTGCTGGAAGACAACACAATTGCTGTTTGTGGTTTTAAGGTCCCTCTTGGCAAGGAAGATGAGCTGTTTTGGTTTGCTGAAGAGGAGTGTTTAGATGATTTTTCAACAAATAAACCTCTGGATTTGTCAGTAGCTTTGCAGAGGAGTGATCAGTTAATGAACATGAATTTGGAGACATTTTCGCAGATGTTTGAAGAGTCCATTTATTATCAGAGAGAGCAACCACTAGACTTCTCAGGTTATAAACTTCAAAAACTCAAAGTTGATTTTAGACCTGAAAAGGAAACCCAGAATTATTCCGAGGAATCTTCGGTAACCCTTGATCTCAGAACACATTCCAGAGGGGCTCGTGATAAATCGCTGAGTAAGGAAGCCCACACCAAGGAACTGGGTAAGGCTGTCCCTGTGACAGCTGCTGGGGGCGGATCATCAGGATTCTTTGGTTTCCATCTGTTTCAATCTACTCCTAAAGCTGAAGAAACTGTGGCAACTACTGAAAGAGTAACAGAAGCAAAGAAGACTGAAGAAGATAAGAAAATGCCAGTGAATAAAGTTACCTCTTTATTTTCTGCACTGGGTGGATTGATTGGAAAGTCTTCGGGTCCTGACTCAGAGACATCAGAAGATTCTTCCTTGAAAAGAGCAGACACATGGTCAAAATCATTGGAAGATAAAACTGATGTTTTATCACTTGTACCAAATAGGAAATTAGATGAGGCACAGGCAGGGCAGAAGTTTCCTGTTACATCACAACTGAGAAGAAATACTTCATTGGATCTTAGCTTGGAGGCTGCCAGAAATGAAAAGCTGGAATTAAACCAGAATGAAAACATCCATGTTAAAAAAGCAGGATTAACAAAATCTCCTTCTCAACTGAGCCAAACTGCTCCAGATGGCAGGCCCGTAAGAGCAGAGGGACCTGCTAAAGCAATGCCAGCTTCCAGGCATCTCGAACGACATGTGAGTATTAATGAACCCAGTCAGCCACAGCCAAATCAGAGCCACCCAGCCCCTGAGCCCGAGGAAACATTATTTAAAAGTGCTCTGAAACTGTTCAGCCTTGGGGAAGATTCTTCTGGAAGCTCAAATGCTAGCAAAACCCAATCTTCTGGATTTTTTGACTTCTTCAAAACACAAGTAAGTAAAGCACCACAGCCATCACCAGATCTGGGAAAAAGTCAGAATGATAAACCAGACAAGTTGATACATCCAGAACAGAAGGAAGCCTCCAGCATCTCATCATTGTTTGGATCCATTGGAGATCTCTTCAAAGTGGAATCTGTCTCTTCTCAGCCAACACCAAGTGCTGCAACTCTGCCAAAAAACAGTACTAGAACTGTGGCTGAATCGAGACAAAAAACTGAAAAGTCTGGTGGTCCTCAGAGTGTTAGTATGCCATGTCTGTCCTCCACTCCTAAGGAAGGGGTGAGAGCAGAAGGAACAGACAGGCAGATCTATCCTAGCCCTGGGTTGCAGAAGGAACAACCGAGAAGAAAAGCTGAGGAGGAGCCTTGTGAGGATAAAAAAGTGCCTCCAGGAATTGCTTCACAGAAGCCACTGGGTGTAGGTCCCAGTGTAAGCCAGTCGAATCAGTCAGCAGTGCAGCAGGGCACTGTACCCACAGACAGACCAAAGCAACAAGGAGGAAATCATTCAGGTGGCACAAGTAACCAGACGAAACCAAGGCCAGATCAAATCCCTAAAGAATCAGGTTTCAGTTTCCCATTCAGCTTTTCTGATATCGCTGCTCCAAAGCCGCAGGCAGCCGGTAGGAGCATATTCTCCTTCTTCACCGGATCAGACGAACCAAAGGCTTCAGCACCCGCTCCTGCTCCTGCTAGTGCAAAGCAGCAAGAAACAGAGGGGCTGTTTCATCTGCCCTCCTTCTTTTCCAGCGGTCCAACTGCTGACAAGAGCATACCTCAAAAAAGTACTAGCTTTAGCTTCTTCAGTTTGACACCCTTTTTGGATGAAAAGCCACAAACTACTCCAGGACAGGAGGTTAATACGAAACCATCTAAACCAGTGAACTCTAAGCCATATATAACCCAAAGTATTTCCAATGATTCTGGTATCAAAATTGCCAGTTGTGCCAGCCGGCAAGATGCAGACAATAAAAAAGAAGCTGATGATATTATTGCAGCAGTGACTGGCAAACAAACATTTAAAAAAGTCACTGTGACAGAAAACAAATCAGAAATGCTGGCAATGAAAAATGCAGAAAGCGTTGCTGAGGTAGTTGAAGAGAGTGACTTAAAAAAGCCTCCTCAGACTGATGACACCACTGGAATCGGTTTGGATGATTCTGGTCCTTGCCATCAGACTCCTGATGTGCAGGAGCATTCTCAGGATGAGCAGACTGTTTCCTTAGGGGCAGAAGATGATGCTCGGGCTAGCACAGGGAAGACGGACAGTGAATTTCCTATTGATAAAGAAGAGCCATATTCTTCAAAAGAACAAGCTTCTGAAAACAAAGATTATAGTACAGACTTAGATGGTAAAATGGATTCAATGACTATAAATGACTCAAATATTACAAGTGAAATAAAAAATGAAGTAGCCTCTGAAGAAGTATGTGCACAAAGTGAGTTGCCGGAACATAAATTACCCAAGCAAACTCCTGGTGACAGGTTACAACAGGCAGGAGAGTCACACTCTCTTTCTAAAACGCCAGAGGCATCTAATTTGCAAAACAAACCTAAGGAATCCGAGGGTGATAAATCGGTACTGGATTCTTCAGTTGAAATGTTTTCAAGCTTCATGACAAAAATGAAACCTCCTAAAACATTGTCTGGTTTCTTTTCTCAACCGCAAGCTCCTGCACCTCCTACTGCACAGAAGAAAAGCTCCTCTTTCTTTGGTTTCTCATCCCTCCCTAGTGGCCCAGCACCAGCTTTCACAAACAATCTCTTTGGCATCTTCAAAGGTCCAAAAGAATCTCCAAAAGAAATGCCTCCACAATCCACCCCTAAACCTCAAAGCAGCAAAATGAAAGATGTCATTGGGTCTGTTCCAGCAAAAGACTCTAGGAAGACAGAAAGTGTTGCAACCAGAGAGTCTGAAATAGATATGTCAAGCTCTCTGAAGCAGGACATATTGCCTATTTCAGTAGAAGAGAACTTCATAAAAGAACCTCCTATGAAAACAGAAAATGAAGAAAATAGGAACTCAGAAACCTGTAAAGAGGAACCTCTGAAGATCACTCCAGAAGCAGTGGTCTCTGGTGAAAGTCAAGTCCCGGAGGCCTTGCAGCTGGTTAGTGATGCACAGCCCTCTGAGATGCTAGATGCTAATCCATGCCAGTCTGAATTCAGTACCGTAGTCACTACAGAGCAGGCTGAGGCCACTGACCATGCTGAGGTAAGTCCATGCCAACTAGATGTGTCTTCACATGTAACAGAGGAACAGGATGCTTCTACAGACAAAGCAGCTGTTGACTCCCTTCAGACTGGCTCTAATGGTGGGCTTGAACTGGAAATTGAAGCCCCAGTTGATGGGACAGACACAGACCTTTCCCAATCAAATAAGAGTGTTGCACTTGAATCAGAGCCTGCTGTTGCAGGGGATCAGGCTAATGCTGGCATTGACCAGCCGGACATGATCAGTAGTGATGGCAGGGAACCCACAGCTCCAGTTGATGAGCCCAGTGTTCAACACCTTCAGCTGGATGAGCAGGAAAGAACAAGTGAGGTAGAACTTCAAACTGCTGGACAAGAAAATAATCTGTCTGTTAATGAGATACCTGAGGAAGGAATTTCTTCTGAATGTGAGTTGAAGAAACAGGGTAAGCCTAATAATGCTCCTACAGATGCAAACAGCAGTAAATCGGTCTTTGAAATACCAAGCATGCCCAGTTTGCCAAAATTCAGCTTTATGTCATCTGCTGATAGTGGAAAACCATTTGGGTCTTTCTTCTCTCAGCAGCCACCTTCTGTTAATAAAGCAGGGGCAGATCAGGGCCTCATGTCCAGCTTTAAGAAACTTTCTTCGACTCTCTTTGAAGGAGGCAGTGAAGAAAAGGTGAGTAAGCCAGAGAGTGCCCAAGGAGCAGTTTTTGGGAAAAAAATAGATTTCTCCTTTCCCTGGCAAAAAGATAACAAGGAGACCTCTGCCAAAAGGGAACCACATGTACCACCACAGGCTTTGTCAAAACCAGATGACAAGGTGTTAAGAACAGTCAGTTCAGATGAAAACTCAAAATCTGCAGTCTCAGATCAACTGACTGATGCAAATATAGAAGTAAACTTGTCTTCAAAGCAGCCTGATGCTGTAGACAATGAACTCTCTGAAGAACCATCTGGTGCAAGCACTGTTGATGATGCGTCCAACAAAGAGGTGGGAGAGAAGTTTGATAAAGAGCCCAAAGATCAGCAGAACGTGATTTCCAGCGAATTGCAGAAAGATCAGGCAGATGAGTATGCACCAGAACAGCCTGAACTGAAAGAAACTGAGCTTGATTCTGCTCCTAGTGGAGCTGCACTTCATCCTAGCATGCAGCCTGCAGAGCTGAATAGCGTGGAACAACCGAAAGAGAAAAGGCTAGTTACAAATCAGGCATAATAAATGGTTTCAACAGATTGGCCATTTATAATGCAGTACTGCAGCAGTAGATGTTAGCCTTGGTGTCTGATGTTAGTAGCTCAGTCCCCGCTGTATTTGTTAAGTGTTTTTAGTATCACTGATAGCTGTCACAGGGGATGTGGTAAACCACGATCACTAGTAATGCACAAACCCTTATGCTATTTTCTCCACTTTCTCCGCTCTTTTTTCTCTAAGTGTTGATTGGATTTCCCATGTTCTTGCATTGTGTCCCACTGAATGAAATGCTTTTAGTGCTAATTTCATTAGCCTTTCAGAAATTGAGTTCTTTGTGTGTTAATTCTGCTGCATACAATTCACTTTGCTTTCTTGTTTAGTGATAATTATGTTGTGTTTGCTAAGAAAAATCAACAGTAGATAAGGTATTGAAAAGAATGACCATGTTGTTTTCAAACTGCAAAGTAAAAATTTTAGAGAAAAACATACTACTAACATATTATAGAACTAAATAGGTTCATTTCACATTACTGATGCTTGTAAAAGATTTTCAGAGATATCAGTGAAGGTATTCTAATGCTTGCTCTTCCTAAAATCTCTGCAAAAGTTATTTCATGCAGTTAGGGAAGCTGCTAAAGTAAAGTATCAGTATTTCAAGAAGCTGTATTCAGATCTGTGTCAAGTTAAAATTGCCATCAAAATTTGAACTGGAGACTTAAGTCACCCACAGATACGTATTTAGTAAGTGGAAGTGGTTCTGTCTCTGATCTGACAGTTGTTGCACTGCTCTCACCAAACTTGCCGCCTGGCTTCAAATTCTCCTTACTGTACAAGTGAGAGAAGTATTAATGCTGCTTAATTCTTGGATTGAAATATTTACCGTGGCTGAACCATAGTTTTCCTGACTGCATGAGAAATTTAGAAATTTCCATCCACTGTAATTTGTGTGAGGATTCTGGGGATTCAGTTCTGGAAGTGGTATCTTGAATCATAGATATCACACCCCTGTGGTGGTGGTGTGTTTCTTTTGTTTTGTTATTTTCATAAATTAAATTATTGAGAGCGCTTTATCGGAGTGAGATATGCAGCATCCTTTTGTGAACAATTGCTCTCACTGTTTTTGTAAAAAGTTTTTAAGTTTGATGGTTTTAACCTTAATCTTGACTTCAGTGTATTTTATTATAATTATATAAATGTAAACAAAGGTAACTTCTTATTAACAGCTTAAATGGTCATGGTAAAGCTGCAGTGAAACTGTAGAAATCAAACGCTTCCACTCTGAATTCCCACGTTTCCATTTTTATTCCTCTCTGGCTATTAGAATATCTTCACTGGCCGTGTCTAGATGATGTAGGGTGGGGAAGCGAACAATTGGTGCCAGGCAGACGTTTTGTAACTCCGTATCATACATGATCTCTGTAGTGGTAGGCTGTGTATTTCTGTTGCCTACCCACGTTTTGAAGTTCAGAAGTCTAGACGTAGTTCAGGGGCCTAATTGCCAGGTCTGACTTGATAACTTATCTTTTTAGTGTATTTAGTGTCCCATGCAGGTTTTTAGATGTGTAAATTGCTTTTCATTTTTCAAAGATATTGCTTTATCTGACGGACTTTCTTATTCTCTCATAGTCCTGCTGGCAGTAGTAGATATGGCTCCTCTTGTAATGTCAGCCAGGGAAGCTCTCACCTGAGTGAGCTGGACCATTCCCATGAAAGTGCCCATGGCTCTGAGCAAGATGACGATCACCAGGAAAGAGAGTCAAATCATTCCTACCGCAGTTCGGGCAGCTACCAGAAGGATGGCCAGACATGGCTCAGGGAGCAAGAGGAGCCTCGTGGCAAAGGAGGGGAGGAGAAGTTCTGCGAGACAGAGGAGAAGCATACAGATCACTCGGCAGCTAAGTTACCCCTGGAACTTGACAAGCCCAAGGATGTTGATTCAAGAGTCCAAGTGAGGTAGGTCAAGTGTTCTATTCCTGAGATCTTTTGAACTAATTCAAAGAGGATTTGTCTCTGTTGTTTCCTGGTGCAAATTATATACATTATTTTTGCAGCTGTCTTTTACAACTAGCTTGGTGTTGCTGATCTGTGAAACATTTTTCTGTGAAACATTTTTATGTGTAGAACCAGTTATTTATGAGACAATGACTAAACTTAAACTATATTTTCTATGAACCTGTTAGTCCTTTGAAACTTAACTGCTGTATTTTCTGTTTCTTGTTTGATAAATGTAGTTTAGCCCAAAGATAGCTGCCTTTATTGCTCATGTGTGATCAGGCTTATTCATGAGCAGCCATTTGGTGACAGTAGGAGCTGCATTTGTTCTTTTCTTATGTAGTCAGCTACCACAGCCTAAGTTACTGTTTATGTAGTTGCAGGTTATAGACTTAACTCATGAATTGACATGACCTCATGAATTCAATCTAACTCATGATGGCAGCTTTTCTTGTCCTTGCACTTGGACTTTACAAGCTGCTGAAAGTGCTGAAGACAGTTCTCAGAAGTATTTCATCTAAGTTTGAGGAGTAATGCTCTGGATTTTATACAGGTTTTACAGGGATAACTTAGGTTTGAGAGTAGCTATCTTTTCTTGAGGTATTTAAACCATAGCAGCCCTTAGTGTGAATATAGTTATATTTTCATGAGCATGGGGGATTATTTTCATCTCGTTAAGATGGATGGATCAGTTAGATTCAGGGAAAGATGTCTGCCTGTCTGCAGTCTTTGGGGATTACAGTAGAGAGTGTGCAGTTACACTGGTGTCATTGTGCTTATGTGAAAGAATTAATCACAGCAATTCATGTGTAGGCAACTCTTACACTAAAGATACAAAAAAGGAAAACAAGACTAGCAAGAGTGTTAATCTGTTCTTAAACTCTGACTCACTTTCCTCTTCTCATTAGAGAGTCTTGTCCCAGAATGGCTGGCCTATATTTGCTTACATGGAGGGTTATTCACGTAGTCTATTCCAAGCTAATTTAGGCATCTAGTTTAGATATTACTGCATCACTAGCTCCTGTTCTCTCCACTGTGGTAACACTTGCCTGTCTCCATAGAATACATAGGGAACTTAGCTCTGAACCTCTGAATCTTCATCTCTGGAGTTGCACCTGAGCTAGATGTGTAGCATGGGTGCTTGTTGCTATCAGCTATTGCAAAAACTGCTGTCAGCAGTGCCTGCTGCATCTCAGGGTGACTGACACCTCAACAGCGTACAAAGGAAGGGATACAATCAAAGGCCCAATGTATCTCAAGGACAGAGTATAAAATGTGTCGTGGGGTGCAGAGGTGAAGCTTTGCTGCCAGATACCTATGCCCTCTTGAAAAGCTGTAGGAAAAAGCAGAGTGAGAAAGGTGCAGTGATTAGGAAAAATACACCTGAGCCCCATTGCCAGCCTTTCCACTGAAAAGAGGCTGTAAATTCTTAGCAGTAGGAGTGGGAAGAGGAAGTGGTTAGAAGAGACCTGCAGCAGGCACAAGGATGGAAAGTCTTCTGTCTGCTTCTTTGTATGCAATTATGATACAGCTGTGCTGAATTGGCTTGATCAGGTATCTCGGACAGCATTCCTGATGATCTGACTGATGATTTCTTTCTCCTGTAGCTATTTTTAAAAATGAAAATATTTTAAACTAAGCTTTTATCTATATGGATTTTCCACCAAAAGACTAGGATTGTATCCTAGCTTACATTTTTTAGCTCATCAGTTTCCAAGACAGTTCTTATACATGAGAAAATCTCTGCTTTAGTTTCTCACTTAAAATAACGTGCAGGGCTATGTTTGTGAGGAGTCTGTTGGTTACTTCAGCTTCCAGAGCTGAAGCTGTGATTGCACTATGTAATACTGAATCTTTATGTTACATATGAACATTTGCCATACAGTGATTTTCTGTTTCTTGTTCTTAAGCTACCACGGTGACAACGAACCACCACCATTTTCTCCAGCGCGAGCCCATTGGATTCGAGCCATTAGCAAAGTTCGGCTGCAGCTTCAAGAGGTAGGATGGAGAATTGCTTCCCTCCTCTGTGTTTCCTGGGTTTTAGATCTGTGGCTGAAGGTTTAATTTCTTTTTCCTGTTACAGTTCTGATGTTTTGCAGACAAAAAGCAATCTAAATTACTGCATAGGACTGCAGCATGTTTTGATGGCCTTAGAGCTATCTAATTCTACCAAACATTTTGGACACCGTTTTTTGGAACTAGAGATGAATTATGAGAAAAGGTGCAGAAGCAGGGAAATTAGCTAAAAATTTGTATACAGTAGTCAAAAAAGGTTTTGAACTAAATGGTTTGTGTTGGACTGATAAAAATGAAGACTTTTTCTCAAGGCAACTTGAGGATAGCTTGTTAGCTTAGTAGGAGTTATCTGTATTATTTGTCGTGTGAAAATGTTCCTTGGGAAGTTTTACATCAAATATTTTTATATATACTAATTGAAAGTGGGTGTATAATAAGTCTCTTGGTATTTCCAGCTCATGAAAGTAAGATTTAAAAATAAATAATCTTGATTTGGAAAGTCAAAAGGAAAAGGTTGCGACATTTTCTTCAGCAGTATAAACAGTGTTGTTTTTAGAAAACAGCAATTAATCCCCCTAAAGATTTTTTGTTGTTGTTGTTGGTTTTTTTTTATTATTATTACAAATCTTTTGCTTTTATGTGTCTGTAGGCCCACAGAAATAAACCATATGGTGTGTTCATGTTCTGTAGAAGATAAAATATTGCCTATTACCAATGTAGGTACAAAGTGCAGAGTTAATATATTTCATTCAGCAGTACTACTTTCTTATATATCTTATATAGCTTCTTTTTTTTTTTTTTTTAAGAAATAATTTTACAGTATCTATCAATCAGTGGCAGAACTTTTCTTTCTCTGCTGGATCTGTTGCAAATAGTTGTGAAGACAAGGTTTTTGTCTCGGAAGGCATCCAAAGTGCCATAGAAGTGGCTTTTCCCTTGGATTATCTGGATTGTTAATTATTTCCAAACTAACTACTACTGTGTTACTTCACTTCTGAGCAAAATTAATTTAGGTCAAAGCTAGTGTGACCATAACCATCCAAGAAGATAGGGAACTTCCATTTTTGTTCTGTAGCATGTGCAAGCAAAAGAGTTTAGTTCTGTACCTATGGAGAAGAGCATGTGCACAAGCATACTAGAAAGGACAAGAGGTTTACTTATGCCTATCCCTAGATATCTTTTTGTCTGAGAGAGTATGAGGTCCATGACGTCATTCAGTGTTAATCAAAACTTCAGATTAATGTATTCTGACTGTTGTGGTTTAACCCGCCAGGCAGCTAAGCACCACACAGCCATTCGCTCACCCTCCCCCCTCCCTCTCTGGGATGGAGGAAAGAAACGGGAAAGTGAAGCCTGTGGGTTGAGATAAAGACGGTTTAAGATAGGAAATAATAATAATAATAATAGTGTGTACGAAACAAGTGATGCACAATGCAATTGCTCACCACCCACTGCCCGATGCCCAGCCCAACCCCGAGCAGCTGCCCCCCCCCCCCCCGCTAGCCCCCCCCCTCCCTTGTTCAGCACCACCCCCCATGGTATGGAATACCCCTCTGGCCAGTTGGGGTCAGCTGTCCTGGGTCTGTCCCCTCCCAGCTCTTGCTGCACCCCCAGCCTGCCCGCTGGCAGGACAGAGCGAGGAGCTGAAAAGTCCTCGGCTTGGTGTAAGCACTGCTCTGCAGCAACCAAAACATCAGCATGTTATCAGCACTCTTCTCATCCTAAATCCAAAACATAGCACCCTACCAGCTACTAGGAGGAAAAATAACTCTGTCCTAACTGAAACCAGGACATAATATCCACCCCTTATTCCATACCATTTATGTCATGCTCAGGTTACACTCTTTCCAATACATTCTAGTTAATCACCATTTTCATCTGTGGCATATAGCAATTATGGTAGTGAGGACACTGACTCAGTATTTCTGCTGAATTTTTAAAGTAAGACATGCTTTGAAATGACTGTTAACTGAAACACGGCTTTAGTGTTTCTAAACTGGTGGTTTTGTGACAGCAAAATGTCACAATTCACTTTGTGTTAACCACTGCTAACTTTTGATCCAAACTTTCCTTAAATTCAAAATCTTAAGCGTTGGAGTATTCCAGCAGGCTGCTCAGGTTCTAGCTGTCTTTACTGTGCTTTTCCTAACCTTCGCTGTAGATCTCTCTTGTTCCGTATAAATCAATTTCTCTTGAGTAGGACAAGCAGTAAAAGTGCAGAACTGATTCCCTTCCTCCACTGGAAGAGAGAACCAAGCCCCACTCACTCTCCTCATGTTTGCCAAGGGACCCTTTTAGTCTTTTCTTTGTCAATTTTTGTAGGCACTCCTTAATCAGCCCTTGTCTTTGTTCATTATTTTTTTTCTTTCTGAAGTACAGTGTCCAATGCTGAATGTGGAAACCCAGCTGAGAGCCTGCTCATGTGCACCACAGAGCATGGAAGACTTTGTTCTCCAAGACTGTGACGCTTATATCCCAAGATATCAGGTGTCTTGCTGTGGTGGTACCATTTTGTATCAGACTAACACTGCTAATGCATAGTTATTCTTTTCTACTTTCCATAGCTTAGGTCCCCTCTGATGAACAGCCTTATCGGTCATTCCCTAGCCTATACTTGTGTTGAATTAGATCTGCATATGGATTTGCAGTTCTTCTTACAGATTTTTTTTTTTCACGTATTAAGCACATTTCTGTCTGTCTCTTTGTAATCTCTTATGCCTACAAATCCTTCAAGTCATATGTGAGAAGTTATGTAGTACTCAAGCTGTCAGGCTGTGTGCTACTATAACTGCCAGAGAGTCCCTACTTGATGCATTCTTTGAGTTTGCCTGCTAATCTATTTTTTCCAGTGTGTTTCAGTCTATTTTAGCAGTTTCATTGAGACCTCAGGGTATAAAACTTTCTCTTCTGTTCTCATACCCCTAAGACTAATTTACCTTGTTATAGAAGGAAGTTAAATGCATTTGACGCAGTTCTACTTTTGATGAAACGATGCTCCCTGTTATTTCTCTCCTTTTTATGTTACAGATGATTTGCAAATAATTTGATTATTTGTTCCAGTCTTTAATTCCCAGGAGGAAAAAAAAAAAGTTATGTAATTATAATTTCTTCATGATTACATAGGTCCCCCTTTTCCTATTTCTTAAGCATAAATGCTTGGTGTGCCCTTTTCCCATCTTTAGGTGCACTGCCTGTTTTTCAGGTTCTTAGCACTTTGTGTATGGGCAGTGTTGCACCCTGCCCATACACAAAGTGTATACTAATGTATACACTCAGATACTAATCTGAGGATGAAGTTTTATCAGGGCCAGCTGACTCCAAAATAATTACCTGCATTTGTTTTCCTTTACAGCAGCATTTTTCCTGACTTGCTAAACTAACTAAACTTATTTTAAAAACACAAACAAAACCCAACAGCATTTAATTTTGTTAGCTGCCTGACTCAGTTGTCCCTGTCAGTGAAAACCAGAAGCAATTAAGGCATCAAATGTTCCAGGCATCTTAAAGCCACCTGATGATAGCTCTCCCTTCCTGTGAGTAGTAGGCATGGGTTTTTTTTTGTCATACTGTGTGTTCACTGCTAGGTTTTTGATTTTGTGCTTTGGCCTTCTGATTTCTTCCCTCCGTATTCATGCTCAACCTTAAAAACCCCATCAGGAGGATATCTGTAGTTCAAGGTCTAAGCCCTCTGAAGAGCTTGTGACGGGTTTGAACTAGTTTCTCAGTACAACTCCTTTTCTGCTCCTTCACTTGAGACAGCTGGTGATTTATGCCTGTTAATGCTGTTTTGTTAACTGCTAAACAGCTTCCTGATCTCATTGTCCTTCAAGCCTGTTCTTCATGAGTTCTAGCTACTGATTTTTGGATTTTTTTTAGTTTGTGGTTTTGAACTAGATAGTGGTTATCTAGTATGCCTCACTCCTTTCTTTCCAAGGCATAAGGAAAACTGTCACTGTTTTCTCAGATACATTTGCATCCCCAACTCATTTCTCTGTTGTTTCTCTCAAACCTAGAAGAGCTTATCTGCTAGTTGGCTTTCTGCACGTTCTGCATCATCAGCTTATTTCTATATCTTGTTTGAAAGTCAGTGTTACCACTACAGATTATCCAGATAGGTATCAGGACTTTAAAGGCCCCTGTGATAGTAGTCTAATGTCTCAGGTGATTCTGTTGGTTGTTAGAAAAGGTCTTGCCTCATTTATCTGAGCACCATATTAACATTTTTCCATCTTCTGTCATTACCTAGAAGCTTTCAAGAGGACTATCTTCCTCTTTTGTTCCAGCCCTTACAGCTGCTGCTTAAGTCCTTCGTGTTCAAAGCAGTGCCTTCAGCTCTTTTCCATGTTCCCTTTCCTCAGTCTGTGATATTATTTCATATTAGTACTTGTGGAGCTCCAGTTCGCTGATCCGAACTATTGGATTCCTCTAGCATAGGCTACTGAAACGGTTCTTAATGCTCTTAATTGTTAATTATCTGGCTGAAATTTGAAAAAAAGACACCCAGTAAGTTTCCATACGTGATGCAATTATAAATCTCCTGAGCAATTGAGCCTCCTACCTGAGAAGAAATTAATATTCATGTGAATAATATGCATACATCCCACAGCACCGTGAGTCAGAGAAATATAGTATTTTAATTAAGACTTGACAGCTACAAAATGGCTCAGAAATTGGTAACTATGCTTGTTAAAAAAGCTTTGTGGTAGCATGCATAGTTTCTTTTTCTTATTTTCTGCTGCTCTTTCTGTGTTTGTGAAGAGGAAAATTAATTATGCCAAATTCAACCTAGGATATTCAGACCTGAGAGGAATGACTCAATAATTCTCACCTTCACACTTAGAACTTTGTCTACAAAGAGGGATTAATTGTTAGCTTGTCTGCTGCAGTCCATCTGTGGGAGCTTTTTTTCCAGAAGAACAACAAACACATGGCTATTGCATTTTCAATTTGCAGCCCTCCTTAACTGAAATAGCCCTCAGCTAGGGATGTGGCTGTGTAACTTTTAAACAAATTTGACTCTGGGTTTTGTATAATACTGAAGAATTGGCTCACTCTAGAAGAGGAGAAATTCAGAGAAATTATCATATTGTTTCTCAAGAAAATCTTTCAGAATTTAAAGGTATTACAAGAGTGTGTGGGGCCTGGAATTTTATGCACTTAAACAGATTCTATGTATTGGGGGAAAAAGTCTTCTGTATCACTTTTCTCTTTTATGTCAGACAATTAAATACATCAGTATACTTGTTGTTTTTTTCTTGTTTTGAAACCAGTGTCATTGTAGCAGTATTCACTCTTTGGCTTTTCTTCTTATAGATGTCATTTTATACCAATTATTTTGATTTTAATCTCAGACTTCGCCTGTTAAATGTCAATAATCTGTCCTTGTTGATGGCTGTATAACTAGATTGCATACCGAGGTGGCAGATGTAGATCATGACATTGTTGTGGAATATGATAAGCACCCAGAGCAGGGGATTAAATGACTGTTCTCTAGTCTTACAGCTGCCCAGTCTTATCCTCAATCTTATTTTCCCATGCAGTTACACAATCAGCACTTCAGATCAAGCACCTGTCAGTATGTAACAACCATCGGGCTCTCACTTTTAAAAGCCCTGGTCCAGGGAGGATGTTGCATTGGTGTTTTTGGAGTGCGAAACTCTGGTTTTATTTTGACAAAGAAAGGTTTGTTGCAAACTGTTCTCCTCTTATGTGAGGTGCCCTGAAGAGTCCATTCTGGACTTCACTGCCTACATGTGAATGTGGGCTGTCCAAGCAGTACAACTGGTACTGCGTGGTGCCTAATGGAGATGTACCTGCTTGGAGACAGAAACCCTTTGTGCCTCCCGGTAACGGTGCGGTCCATGCAATAGTTTACTTTTGACATTTCACTTCCTTTAAGCTTTGTTGCCAAGGTGTCTTTTTATCAGTCCCGTGAAGATGAGTAAGCTCTGCATTTTGAAAGCCTCCCACACAGTGACAAAGAAGCAAACTGAAGCACTATGTACTCTTTCAGAAAGTTACCAGAAACTTCTCTTTATGCAGAGAAACGACATCTCCACTTAGACGTCTTCCTTTTTTACCTGTGGTATTTATAAAGGTTATCTTTAGCTTTCAGCTCTATCAACGTTGCTGATCAAATGTCTCAGGGATAAGGGCTGGTGGGGGTCTACAGAGCACCCTCGTGCTTAGGAGATCTCTGTTCCTGCTCCAGAGAGGAGGTGGTAAGGCTTGAGTGCAAGAGTCGCTGCCGGCTGTAGTGCAGGCTGATGTTGGGTGTGTGTGTGTGCAGTGACAAATGCTTTCTGCATACCTTATCTATAAAATTCCTATGTGGCTTTCATACTTCTTAGGGAAAGTGCAACAATAATTATTTATAAAGCATTTAAATACAAAAGTAGTGGAGACCTAGCATCTTCCCTTGTTGTGATCTTACTTCCCTATGTGGCTTCTGACTTTGTGGATTGGCAAGTCTTGTGGGATTCCCCTAAGCCCCTCACTGGCTTTTCCAAGGCAGCTTTTAGTGTGAGGAGATGCCCTGGTACTTGAACAACGTGTGTCTGCTGTCTCTTGGCTGCATCTCTTTGAGGGAAGGTTTGGCTGACGTGCTCTGCTCGGAGGAGGGAAGCGTTCTTTCATCTCCAAGCATCTCAAATAAGATATCTACATATCCACATCTGTTTGGAATAAAATGTATGTTTATCATTACTAAGATTCTCTGAGACCTACCAGCATTTTTACCTGCGTTACATCAAATGTTATGTTATAGCAAACATAATTATTTGCTTGCACACACAAGGAAATAGTCTTGTACCACCGTTAATGCAGCTGTTGTGATTTTCAGCAGATTTTCAATAACCTTATTTCCAGTGGGAAAAATCATAAGGCTTTCCTCCTTTTGCAGTACCTATGCTAAAATTAAGAGGAATGCATCTCTTGTGCAGCAGCATGCTGGTCAGAAATGCTTTTCATGATGACCAGAGCAGCTAGAAGCCTATTTGATTGCTAACCAGATTTTCTGAGAGTTTCTGCAAGTGTATCGGTGCAATAATACTCCAATTCCATTCACTTCTGCTAAAGAACAATTTCGGTGTTGAAGGCCTGCATTCCCTGGCACACAGGATATCTGTCCCCTTTGGTGAAAACCAAGTTCCCAGTTGCTGGCTAGAGGGGAGAAAAACCACAGACTTGGGAAGCTTTCTTAAAGCTGTAACAGAGGTTTGCAGAGCGGATAGGAGTGCACAGTTACCTGTCCTGGCACTCTATTTTACTTTTTCCATTGCAAGCCTCCTGTGGGCTTATGAGACCCGGGGATACCCTCTATGAGAAGGTAAAATACAAAGCCAAAAAATCCTGACGTGTTGTTTCTTTTCCTAATCTGTAGTACTATTCAGGACTATAGCTTCACTTTTCTAGTTTTATATTGTAAACTCTACGCATCTACAGCTTGAAATAATTATGAAGCCTTTAAATGAGAATTGAAGTACATTTTCTTTTCCGATGTTTATTCCATTGATTTCCTTAACAAGAAAGGGAAGGCTGTCTGTGCAGCATCTAGGATATAAATTACAAGCACAGGATGTTCCACAGCCAGGCACATTTTGCTTTGTTCCAGCACTGCACTTTGAGCACGAGTAACCAGGTGTGGTTGAACTGTGTGGTCTTGTTCTGTGACTTGTAAGGTCACACTGACATATGCAAGTACTGGGATGCATACGAATAGTTCTCTGGTAGATCTCATTTCCTGACTTGGAACACTTAATGAGTGACTGACTTCTGGAGTGAAGCTGGAGGGAAGAGGCTGGCTCTTTTATATGGGATAGTGCTGGGTTTTTTTTTTTTTTTGTTTTTTCTTCATTTTTAGGAGCTAGATTTTTTTGATTCTGGCTTTTATGAGATTGACTGGGATGTGACCTGGAAAGAGAAACCCCTCTGCAGAGGAGCCATCAGCTTAAGTTAGAACATGTCTGGAATAAGGGGCTGGGGAAACAACTCTGGTTCTTGGCCTAACTTGGGCAATGCAGAGACTTTAACCTAGATTTTCCACATTTTACATCAGTGCACTAACTGCTAAGCTGCAGCTCTTGTCTAGGTAATGCCTCCTCCCTGCTCTCCCTTCCCTGTTTATATATCTCAGACCTGAGAGATATGCCCTTTGACATTCATCACAATCCTGTGAAACGGCTTAATTCTGACGAGCTGGTGTTTTCTGAAGGAAAAGATGCCTTATTCACCTTCCTTCCTTCCCACTGGAATTGTGCTGCTGCTGATCAGAGAGCGATGTGTGGGTGGCATCAGTGAGGTGGCACTGTGGTAAATGACCTTATGTCTCACACTGTTCCTAAGTTCCCAATTAACACTGTGCCCAGAAGTGCTGCCTTTTTGTCTCTGGTATCTTTTGTCTCAGTCTGGTCACAGCAATTTCTGTGTTTGTCTGCAGAAGGGACTCGTGTGTTGTAGACTGAAGAAACTATCCAATGTGCACAAAGCACCTCAGAAGTGGGATGAACTACAGTAAATGTTTTTCCACTGCAGGCTGCTGTCCAGCTTGTGTTCACGTTTGTATCAAGTACTTTGTCCATATACTTTCCCAGGACTTGCTGCAGCAGTTGTCTGAAGCTTTTAGGAATAAATGGAACCCAAATCTGTTTGGAGAGTAGACAAAGTCCTAGTAACAGTACACCATCATCTGTAGAAGAGTACTGAAAGTGTTAGAACTGAGGAAATCATTGCCATCTTATGCAAAATCCCCCTCTTTGTGCCTTGCTTTGAACTTGTAATGGATGATGGAGGTAATGAAGGACTTCCAGCAGCGTGCTCTGTTGACAAAGGTTTGTATCTGCTATGGAGTGTGACACGGAACCCTACTGTGTCCCGGTCACCTCCACGTGCACTTGCACATGGTGCTAAGCAGTGGAAATTGAGATTGATCTAGCACTGGAGTAAGTCGGTTCTTCCTGCTCAGAATAGGGGTGCAATGGGAGAGGTGGGTGGGGAGACTCCTACCTGCCACATACGCAGCTCTTAAAAATAGCACTGGCTGTTGGGAGAGCCAGACTTCACGCTCTTATTTTTAAGGCTCTGCGTGGGCGGAGGGGATATTTCCCAGTGTTGCGTATTACTGAGACAATCTGTACGAGAAATGCTGCTCTGGGGAGATAGCAGTGCGCTTTGGCTTACAAAGCACAGGACGTGGGGAGGGGATGAGCTGAACAGCACTGGCTGAACACATCTAAAGTGAAACAATATTAGTGCAATATTAGCAAATGTTTTGAATAGTATCATAACTCCATAGAAAAGGGAAGTAGAACAGAAAATGGGTTTAGTACATGACCGTTTTGGTGTAGTTTTCCTTTCACTTCTGTCTTGTTTTCCAACCTGTGTGGTTATACAACTTGTTTAGATGTAGGGCAGGGTTGCTGTGCATGCTTCTGAGATGATTTTTGGAGTTGTGTAAGGGCTGTTGTGATTGGCATCGCCTAGTGCTCTGCATCTGCATTTAAGTAGGTGACTGCTTTTCTTTTTCCTTTGTATTGTAAAAAATGGCATCTAGAGGTCAAAATACTGTGTGTAATTCTTAGTGCTATGCCCGAAGGCAGCAGGATTCCAGTTCCGGTGTTAAGTAGTATATAAAATAGAGTATTTTTAAATTATTTTTTGCACATTTTCATGTCAATGATTTATTGAATTCAAGCTGCTTGAAGGTCTTGTGATGTAGCAAATGATTGCAGTCCATTGGAAGGTAGTTCTCCAGATGATACGAGAACTTTCTTTGCGTCCAGGACTCTTAGCATACAAACAGGATTTTTAGGCTGTATCATGGCCACTGGCAAAGCGTCTGCTGTCTGCTTATTGTTCAGAGTCTGAACAAATTATGACATTGTGGAGGATGGGAATTCCACATCCCTGGCAGTGTTCAAGGCCAGGCTGGATGGGTTTTGGGCAAACTGGTCTGGTGGGAGGTGTCCCTGCCCATGGCAGGGGGCTGGAACTGGGTGGTCTTTCTGGTCCGTTCCAAACCAAATCATTCTGTGATTCTATTTCCACACTACTTCTAAGATGATGCCACACAGGAAACCAGCAAATGATTTGGATAAGCTGTGGGAGAGGGGACTCTGGGGGAGTCCTGGGAGGAGAGATGCTGAGGATGTGAGCCAAGGCCAGGCAAATAGGGCTCAGTTAGCTGAGCAGACTGGAAGCTTAGAGCAGATGTTGCTGCCATGTACTAATAGAGCAGGGGAGTAAATATTGGCAAGTTTTGCAGCTACTTAAGCTAAAGGTTAATGTTAGTGCAAGAACAGAAGGGTATAAGCTGGTTATGAACAAACCTAGGCTAGAAATCAGAAAGTGATATTTCTAATAGTTAGTGAACAGCTTCCAAATGGGTTTCTTTGCCCTTTCTGTTTCTAATTAATCTAAAAATGGGTCTGTTTATGAAAGCTATTATATGACAGTCGCCTGTGGGAGCAAAGAATGGGAATTCATCATCTAGGAAGCCTCTAAGTAGGCTGTGAGAAATGTCCGTGGAACCACAGCCTCCGTAACTGTTTTTTGTAGTATAACCTCCCCGTGTTCACACTGCCCACCTGCCTGCCTTTGCTGCCGAGCTCTGCTGTTTTGCAGGACCCTGTGGGCTTCGGAGCACAACCAGAGGTGTGTGGGAGAGGTATTTGCTACGTAGATACTGTCACTGAAGTGAAATTGTCAAAATCATATTGCAGTCCTTCTTGGATGATGACTTCTCGATACACTTGTGCAGAAAGTATTAAGGATCCAAGACAGTGTGAGGGGTTTCTTGAAGAACGGTGCGTATCAGTGATTCATGCTTGGTAATGAACCTGTCAGAGCTATAATTTTGTTTTCTGACAAATGATCAAGTTGTAACAGTTTAAGAAAATATGGTGTAGTATATAAACAGTTTTGTTCTTAAAGAGATTTAAAAAATTTCCCATGAGATTTCAGTTGCTTGTTTAGAGAGTAAACTGCAATTGAACACACATTCATTAAAAGTTTCTAAAAGCTAATGCCAGGAAATTATCTTTTTAGGAGAGCCTGAAAAGCAGCAGATAATATTAAGGCAACATTAAATCTGTGATGTGTACTAAAAAGGAAATAATAGAACTATCTAGCTAGAAGGAAATTTAGATTTAACTTTGAACTGATTTATCTATTTAGCCCCACCTTGGCCATTGCTCTAAGCATAATTCACTTATTCTTGTGCGTAACCAAAATAGAGATTACTTTATGTAAAAGATCAGTTTTATTTTAGCCATGTTTCCATCTGTTTTTTATTTTTGTTAATGAGTCAATATTCACCTTGTCTTAAGATAGCACACACATTTTTGAGAAACTGTTATTGAGAAACTGAGAATGCTAAATTTTGCTGCAAATTATTTAAATTTTTCTATTTTTATTCAGCATATTGTGTTAGTACAGCAGGCTGAAATGCATGCATGAGTTTTCGTGATATCTCACATAAAGGGTACTTGAAGGATCCAGTTTTGTCTACACACATCTATAGATTGTCTGGCATATTCACTCAGAATTTTGTTATGCATTGCTTTAGGAAACTTAATTTAAAGCAAGTACAGCGTCTTTATATTTGTTTGACATGGATACATGTTACTCATTCTAATTAAGTCACTCTATTTTTAGCTGACAGTAGTAATAGCTAGTTAATATACAAATATGTACAGCTGCTGGAATTATCCTTTTCTCATCCTGTATTTGAATCTGCTTCTGCGCAGCTCCAGTGGAGGTGGCATGGCTTCAGGGATCTGAGACAGAGCAGATTCAGCTACAGTAATGCTCCCCCTGAACCCTGTGCTCAGGATTTGGGTGTGTTTTGGTCAAAATGTGATTGTCCCTCCCATCACAGACTTAACAAAGGGGTTAATTGGCCACTCAGTCATTTAACTTTGCTTTACATAGCTGACCTAAACCTAGCTTGTGGTGCAGTTTTTATCCCCTTGCAGAGGCTTGCTAAAACCAGTTATTTTTGCTTTTTTTGCATTGAATTTTCTTTTTCATGACTGGGTTTCTAGACCAACATTCAGGCCCATTTTGTAGAACCTGTCAAATGCCTTTACTGGAGGTGTGAAAGCTGTGTCAGGGCTTATTACTACCAGTGTGATTGCTGGGGTCAGCTTTGTCAGAGCTAGTGTGACATTGTCCCTTTTTCTTGTTCAGTGCACATGCTAACAGTGTCCTTAGAGACTGACTGAGACATATATGTGCTTCATAACAAGTATTTATGGAGCATTTTGGTTCATTAATCAACTGCTGTCTTCTGTGGGGAATATAAATGTACAAAATTATTCCTACCTACAGAGAAAGGAATATTATTTTAGCCAGCAGTCGTTAAGGCAAAGGTGGTGTAGTGCAAAGCTTTTTTCCATGCTAACTGAAAGTTGGTTTGTCTGTAGCAAATGAGGGAGAGAGAAAGCAATCTGTGTCAATCAGCAGAGGTAGCTGGTTGTTTCTCCGTGCTGTTACTACTTATTCTTCTGCCACGCTGTTGTTACGTGATGCTGCACAAGCCATGTTATGGTAGCCTTGGAGGAGGGTTTTCACATTGCTTCTCCCTGTGACACATTGCATTGGTTATTTGACTCAAGGTGCTGGAAATGAGCCATCACAACAGTAACTGAAGTAGCTGTAAGCGGGGCTTCATCGTATTTGAGGTGCTTCAAATTTAAGTACTCTGAAAAATCTGGCTTTGGTTGTCTTGAGATGGTTATCCAAATGGCAAAGGTCTTGACCTGATTATGCCCTCATTCTTCACTTGCAATGGGGACTTGTAAACTTTACAGAAATGATATGAAAACACCAAATGTTTAAATTACTTGAATAATATGGTGATGAGTGCAGCGAACACTCCTTAACCCACTGCATATAACAGTGGTTGTTATTGTAGGGCATGGCTACAATGCAATAAATAATACATGTGGTCATGCACTGAACAGTTTCCTGCTCAGGGAGCAGTAGGACTCCCTCTCTTCTTGCTGAGAAAGAGGTTTACCTCCAACCAGAGAAGGAATTGTCTTTAAATTCACACAAAGTGCTACCCTGTAGGATAAAGTTGTCTATAGCAAAATAAAATAATAATAAAAATCTGGATCCTGAAATAATGTGGGAAGAAAAAATAAAGTGCTTTTTTTTCAGCCCTTTTAAACAATGGAGCCTTTAGCCAGAGTAAGAAAATCAACCCTGAGAATTTTGAGGGATACACAACTACTTTGTCCTGAGGGCATGCAGGAGGAGATGAGCAGAGTATCATGTCCTGACAGTGCTGATTTAGGCTGGATGAAAAGAGGATGATTGGATCCTGAAATATAATTGGGTGCTGGAGATGTTGGCTTCAGTGTTTGCTGCAGAGAAAGGATCTGAATTCCAGTAGCCAAATCCTTATGTGTTGGACCTACGTTTATTGCAGGATGCACAAGCAGTTTTGTCGGAGGCCATTTCCCTCTTCTCACTGTCAAGCTCAGGTATGAAAACATACTCTACAGAGTTTGAACTGAGCTGTAACACTGTGAACAGCTGGGTTGTCACGCAGACCATCTGTGGGGAATCTTTCACCTTCATCTTTTATCACTAGTGAAGTGGTCCCAAAAGAGTGACGGTGCTCAGCTGACACCAGGGCCTTTAAATAGCTTGCCAAGGTGATGTGCAAAGTTAGGACACAGGTGCCTGTTAGCTGGTGTGTGTATTACCATGTAATTTTCTACCTGAGACAAGTTGTTGAATGATAAAAGTAAGGAGCAATAAACATCAGACCTGGTTGGCGTGTGAGGAGGTTAATTAGATCATCCATTTTCCTCCAAAGCATCCATGAAAAGTGCACGTGCTCCTTCTTGTTCAGAGCTTCTAGGCTGGAGATTTCGTAGCTTTCCTAGACAATCTGTGCTTGCTTACGATTAAAAGCTTTTCGAGATGTCTAACCTAGCTTTCCACAGTTGTACGTTAAACCTGTTATGTTTTTATCTGCATTTATGATAGAATGTTGACTGGTTTATGTCCCTTGTGTGTGCCCCAGCTGGTTCATGTCTGAAGGCTGTTACATTTACCTGAGGTCTATATTTCAAATCATCTGCAACTTTTCCTTCCCAGGTTTCTCGATCAAAAAAGCAATTACAGCTCAGAGTGTAATTCCAGGTTTTTCCACCTCCAGCATGTCTGTGCTCAGATGCCTGTGCGTTTTAGTGATGCTGATTATTTAATTAGGTATGCAATTAAGGCATTGATTGTAATTTTCCAATTTCATGAATATCAAGTCCTTATGTTATGGATGCCATTAGGAGGGAAAGAGATGTAATTTGAAGGAGGAAGCAGCAGAGGGAGAGTTTTCTCTGCTATAAATGCTTCCTCACTGCCTGTTGACCTGAGATATTCAGGCTGACTCTGATTTAAAAGCCAGTTTAATAGCTGCTTCTGGAATGGGAGCAGCCAGTTGGTGAAATTTTCGAGTTAGCTGGGTTGTAGAGGGCAATGTGGAAGATTTGCTGTGAATCCATCTTCTGCTTCTACTTTTTGATTAAAAATGGAGAGTGACAATTCAGCTTGAGGAAAGCTTTATCACGTATGGGTGGGCAGCCAGAACCCGGGACAAGAGCCCTGGAGGCATTTGCTTGTTTTCAGGAGAACATTTAAGAAAGGTTTTGGTATCTGTCATTGCTGGGGCATGAGGAGACAAGATGTTAAACCTGAGCATGGCACCTGAATCAGCGTTGCTTTTATAGTCTGACTCTGAAGGCTGGTGTGGGCTGTGATGAGTGGGGTGCTAGTGTCTGAGCAGCAGCTTCTGCGAGGAGCGTGGTGTCTGGGAAGTAAGGCTGGTTTGTGCCCTGGGGTGACTGGAACCCACTGGATGAGAATAAAGCAGCCTTTTTTTAAGAAATTTTATTTTTATTTTCATTGTGAAGCACTGGGTTTCAGAGCTGATAGCTTTTGGCTTTGTTTCCCAAAAGCCAAGAGTGTGTAAACTCTCGGAGGGTTTTTTGGTGTGGCAGCAGCAGCCTCAGAGGAAGGAGGTGGGAGGACTCCTTGCAGACAGCTCTGAGGTCTCTTCTCAATCCCTGCCTGGTAAAGATTGGCCTAAAGTGAGAAGCAGGAGGATTCATCACCCTGCAAAAGCATTAGTGCTATTTTATCTCCAGGTTTTTCGTTTACCTTACAAAAATCTCACTCCTTGAATCTTGCTCTGTGCTTAGCCTTGGAAATATCCTTCATTCCCAGGGTTCAGCAGACATCCTTACATTCAAATAAATGTTAACACATGGAGTGTTACCCTCTTTAGTACAAAGATAACAAGTCAGTCGGTGGTTTGGGCTCACCTGTTTACAGCAGATGGACTTGCATTGCCTGTTCCTGGAAGGTAGCAGTCCCAGTACATCTGACCTTCAGCAGATTTTAACGTACCAGTGCTTCTTTTCTGTCTTTCTGTAAACCAAATAATTCACCTTCTTTTATGGAAGAAACCCCCTTTTCATAGAGGGGGAAATCTGGGGCTTTGTGGAAGATTACATACCCTTCCTTTTTCTTCAGGAGGCTAATCTCTGGCCAGTAACAGTTTCTGGGGTGTTCTGGGTGCTGTCGGAGGAACCTGTGCCTTTGTTTCCTTCCGAGCTTGCTGGTTGCTTTTGCACCTTGCCTCCCCCCTTTCATAAAGGGAAAAGAAAGAATCTGTGCTTTGTGCGACACCTTACTTGAAGAAACTTGTTCTTTTGTCTGAAGGCAATGTCCTAAATCTGGTGTTTGATGCATGTGGTCTGGAGCTGTCGGGTGGCTGTAATGAGGGAAATGACATTGACACGATAGCTTTAAATGCCGTGGAATATACCGTCTCCTCCAGCCTACTGTCTGAGCAGCACTGCTTATGTTGTGGTGATGCACAGCTAGCTCCTCAAAGCACGGTATTCACTGGGGATGGCTGTCAAACAGCAGAAAGTCGCTGCTTTTTCATTAGCACTTCAGTCTTTAGACTGTAGATTGATTTTGATCTTTGTGTGGCTTTGAAGAAGATAATAAATAGCATGTTTTCACTGCAGAATCAATTGATGATAGATATTACACTGTGTATTTGAACTTCTAAGGGCCAATGCAGCTCTGAACCCAAACTACCTTCCTTACTGAAAACTCTGTCTTCAGGGAGATGCAAGAGGCAGTTTCATTTGGGACAGATGGTTCTTTTTGTTTGCTTCAATGGGAGGAAAATAATTTATTTTAGAGAGCTCTTGGGTCAGAGATGTCTGAGTCCATTTGTGAGATGAATTAAACCTGAGTGTGAGTTGGGCAGAACTTACCCCTGATGTTCCATTCAGGCTGTCTCAATTGATTTTTCCTTCTTCTCTGTTTCTTCTCTTTATGTAATATCATATTGGTTAATTTACTTTGTCCCCCCAGTTTTCTATTTCCTTAGGAGCCAGGGCACTCCAAGTGTTCTTGCTTGTTTTCCTGCAGGGAGAAAGGGATGTGAGTGTGTAGGAGAGGGAGGAGCAAGACCTGTACTTGAAGTGTCCTCTTTTTTCTTAGGTTAATCCACTCGTGCTCGTGAAGGAATTGCTTGCTTACACAATTTTATCAGTAATTCAGTACTTTACAGGAAGTTAGAATCAAATAGGAAGATAACAAGGATTAAAAAAGAAGAAAGGGTAATGTATACCTTGCAAACATCAAAGCATTTGGCCTATATAGCTGAGCCTGGTTTTATCAGTTTTAATAACTCCCTGCTGGCTCAACCTAAAATTAAAATCTGTTGGCGAATTAAAAAATCACAGTACGAAGTATTTAAATTTTTAAGTGGAAGTTTATTTCTCTCGTAGAAGGCAAATAACTCAGTGCTCTGAGCCTTAAGGTAAAGCACACTTTCTCATAGGCTTTTCATTAGACGTGAATCGTGTCGTAATTCCAAATTACCTTCTCTATTTCCATAAATGAAGCATTCCTGAAAAACAGCACCTGTGTTAATCTCCTTTGTGTTAGGTAAGAGATTTTAAGTGTTTGAAAGGTGCAGTCTTCCTAGCTGCTGAGAGCCACCCGAATTTTGTGTGTTCATTGCCTCATTCTCCTCCTCTCCAACTCCTTGTGAGCCATGGGGAGCACCATGATGTTTTCCAACACTTCATTGCTCATGACCTCTGTTAATGATGTCTCCTGTCTCTTTGTCTACTGAATCTTGCTCACTCTTCTCATGTTATTTTTCTGGTCTTGTACCTACAAGGCATGTATGGGGGTTTTATGTGGTAGTGCTTGGAAATTTGCACAGGCTGTCAGGGTCTTGAGGTTTGTGTTTGGCCCCAGTGCATTTTTGACTTGGATGTGCTAGTGCACTGATGACTGCAGGGACAGGCAAAGACCACGGAAAGAAGAGATGTGAAGAGGCAGCGATGGCAATATGACAATGGCTCTGCTTGTAGTCAGATCATTGGAAAAAGTAGGGTAAATAAAATCCTACGATGCTGTGCAATGGGTAATCCAGGTGCTATAGACAGTTAATGCCAATGTTAACTGAATGTTGTCTGACTTTAGCTTTTTTAAAACTGTTACTGCAAATGAGACCCCTGATAAGTCTTTTTTTTTTTTTTTTTTTTGTCTTATACACAGTGGTTTGAAGCACTAAGTGCCACGCAAATCCTGGATTGCATTCTTATTTTCTCACTTGGGCAGTCTTCATCATTATGTGGATGCATTTGATGTGGAGCTTCAGCACTGAGCTGAAGTGCTGTAATGGGTGTGTTTAGTAGCAATCATTTCTTTTGCAGTGGAACTTGGTGCCCTTGGTTGGGTAGGAGCCGTCTCCTGGTGGGGTGCAAGCATATAATGAGAACTTCGGGGTCAGGCCCTTAAAGGCATTTAAAGCTAAAGCACCTCTGAAAGTCTGACCTATGGTCCCTGGCCTTGCAGCAAGGGAAAGAGCAAAAAGAGGGAGGGTTCTCTGGAGGATGGAGGGTATCAGTGAACTCCAGCCTCACTTGGGGTCTGAAATGAGGCCAGTGGCTTGGTGTCTGTGCAGCCCTTGGCTGCAAGGAACAGTGCTGTGTCTGCACCTGGAAAATGCAGAGGGGCACTGTTCACTGCGCTTGCTGTTCAGTATTGTTCACAGGTATTGTGCACCGTGGCGTTAGCCTGCCTGTGTGCAAAACTTGTGCTTGTGTCCATCAGATACATAAGCAGATGGAGACACCAGCCTGGCTGTTGTCAGCTGATGCTTCCAGATGCCATGAGAATATCCCACGCAGCGAGGGCAAGGCTTGGAGCACAGTGATGCTTGTAAGAGGAAATGCTGAATGAAAGTTGGTATTGGCATAGGTAAGAGAACTGGTGCGTGATGGAGGGGAACAAATCTCATTTTAAGCATGGCTGGCTCACAAGGAGGTGGGAGGTATTTGAGCAGATGGGAGGATAGTGGCATTTCCACAGCTAAGTCATAGAGGCCTCTTCAGAATCCTACCCCATACTGCAAAAAGACTTTGTTTTGAAAGATGCAGTGATTTGTCCTCGAGCAAAGCAGGAAACACACGCAGCTCCCTTATAGCGCCTTCGGTGTGAAAGGCACAGGAGAGAAACAGCATTTGGGAAGGAGGTGCTTGTGTTGGGTACATGAAGAACGGGGACCTACTGACAGGATGCAGGGAGCATTGGTGGAAAGGGGGATGTGAGTGTGGACCAACTGGCCAGGAAGATCTTTGTAGCAGTGGTGCGTTGGATGCTTTTGGGACAGCTTGTGGGGCAAATAAGCACTTCTTAATTAAGCACTTCTTATGGGATCAGTGCCTGCTGCTGCTCACTTCCTAGGGAAGAAGTGTCAGTACAACGTGAGTGGATCCGATTCTGTGCACAGCATTTCTGCAGTCATTCTTTATGTAACAATGTGACTTATATTTTTGGGAAATGCAAGATCACCGGGTGTTCAATCCCCCACACTGGTGGCAGAGCTGGCACTAGTCTTCCTTGGAAACCAGACAGGATCCGTCTGAGTGAGGGCATCACTGAGCCTTGTGGGTTAGTCTGGGGTGAGCAGGAGATACAAAAATAGACATACATATCTGCATCGGGCAAAGAATCTTCTTGGAACTGGTTAATTATGTTGTCCTGGGCTTCTCTGCCAGCCCCCTGCTCCGCAGTCCTGCAGGATGCCAGGAGTCAGACAGAGCGCTTTTCCAGCACAGATCGCCTCGCTGTGCTCTGTTGCCTGCTCTCGTAGTGCCAAAGGAGCGCGCTTTGTCTTTAGTCAGATTGGCTCTATCAGTTCGTATTTCCTTCTGAATGGATAATAAAGTGGAGAATCATTTCAAGGCGAGGAGTGTTGGTGTGTGAGCGAAGCGGGGAGGCTGCGTGTGAGGAGCTAGGCAGTAAGCAGCTGACGAGGAGGAGTAAAGTAGCAATAGCTGCACAGCTTTCTCTCTGCCTCTGAAGTACAATATTTTCTGTTGAGTCACAACTGAAGACAGAGATGAAGTTTTTACTGTACTTGGTACTGCCTGGGAAAGGGAAAAGATGCATTGTGTTGGTGAATTAAAGAATTTCTGTTGAGGGATGCTCCTTGAAGCTGACAGGATTTCTGCATTTTTGGCTTTTACATTTACTGGCTTCTACTGGTTTTTGCTTTTTGGATTTTTAGAAACTGTTTTCTTTTTTTTTTTCTTTCTTTTTTTTTTTTTTCTTCGAAACATGCCTTCTACTTTGCATGGTTTCTCATCATAGTGCTGCTGTGGAACAGGATACTCTCGGTGCCTTTTTACATTGCTTTCCCCGATACCTGAGATGGGACATCAACAATGTGTTGATAATCTCCACAGTGAAAGTTCATTATTGGGTGAACCTTTAACAAGATTAGGAAGCCTTTGGGACTTGTCTTTTCTATGAGACCAAGCTATTGTATTCTGTAGTTTCTATTCTATGTATTTCCTTTACATTTAAACCTTTTATTTTGAAGCAGAAAGGTAAGTGAATGACTGGAACAAATGAAGTGGCTGGGTATAAACTGCAAGTAGGCAGCAAACAAGCAGAATTGTTCTTTATTTTGAGTGGGCTGTGTGCATGTGTTTACTTTGTTAATACAATAGCTCCATTTGAAGCTTACTGGATTTAAACACATGCTTTGAAAAGACAATCCACTCTGAGTAAGTTCATTTGTGTGCTCTGTTTCTTAGTTTTTGTATTCACCCATTAGACACTAATTGTAGATGTCCTATTGCTGGTACAGTTGAGGTTGTCTGTTTACTTCTCACACTTCTGTTAGGAGGGTTTGTATCTCAGCTGGAATTTGACATCAAAATCACTGTGCAAAGAGGAGTTAAGGGGAAGGAAATTTTGGGATAATACAAGTTTGATCACTTAAAGAGCAAATAGCTACGGAGTAATTAAATTACTGGTTTGATTCTGCCTTAAATGTCACTTAAAACAAGCTTGTTTTTAACCCAGAGTATTTGTCATTGGCTTGATTTCCTGTGCTGAGAAGGTTGTGAGCTGATGAGATGAAATGACTGGCATGAAGGAGCAATGAGGATGCTGTACAAGCTCATGAATCAGAGCAGATGGCGTGGCTGCTTCAGATATCTTTTCAGTTTTTCGTTCCTTTTATACAGGCAGCTTTCTTTTGCTAATGGAGAGAGCCTTTGGGGGATAAACATCAAGACCTAATACAGAATGCTAAGGTCTTCTGCTCTCAAGATGAAAAGGAGAAAGCTTATAGAAGTAAAGCTTCAGTTTTAGCCCAGGAGAATTTTAGTTGAAGAGCGCTGCAGTTTGGCAGCATGAGCTGGAAAAGCCTAATTGTTGTATCAGCTGCCTACGTTACCTCTTCCCAGCCTCTCTGAAAGCTCCTGAGTGTCTGCTCTGAAGAAGTGCAGGAAAGGTCAGAAACAGTGAGCAAGATCAGATAGCGCCAGGCTGTACTACAGCTATGTTAGCTCTGCCCTGACAGCAGAAGTTGCATCTCTAAATTCATCACCTTGGGTTGGTGAGTGCTGCCTGTCATTCCCCTACCTGGCTGGTCCTGTTAACTGAGGCACCATTCACTGGAAAGCCAGCTCCAGACCTCCACAGTG
Organism: Heteronetta atricapilla; assembly: GCA_011075105.1. NCBI lineage: Eukaryota > Metazoa > Chordata > Aves > Anseriformes > Anatidae > Heteronetta > Heteronetta atricapilla. The sequence continues at coordinate 10,815,236 of CM021763.1, forward strand.
AGTAACCAGAGTTTTGAGAAAAATCCAAGGGACAAATGTTTCCCGGCGGCTCTTGTCAGAAATGGCAGCATTTGGGGAGTTCAAACTATTGCTTCAGCACTGGGTTGTAAATCGGATTACAAGTAGAGGAAAGGTACAGCATGTTCTGTTTCTGCTAGTCTAGGCAGAGCTCTTAGCATCCTTCAGTGCTTTCATAATGGTGCACGCAAACCTCATTTAAAGCAGAAGTACTGGGTTTGCACTGACAGTGCTCTGCCTCTCTCTGTTCTCTTAGAGGTAGCTGAACATTCAGAAACTTTGCTCCAAAACCTAGCAGATGTTTGTACAGTCCTGATCCCAAGACCAGCCAACTTATCAGCATGCTGCAGTACTTCTGTTTGTTCTCAGTGCTGTTTCCTTTAAACAAAAAGTTGCTTCTTGCTCACGGCTCGTCTGTTCAATGTAGTACTTGGTCCTTAGGATCCTGACTTGGAAGAAACCTGTTTTAAGGAACAGCTGTCAGAGCTGGTTATATCACAGTGCTTTAGGTTGTCATGGGTAAATCATTTACTGGAGATATCTGATTGATGCCGCTCTCTATTCCGGGGCGGGGGGGGGGGGGGGGGGCGGGGGGGGGGGC
>CM021763.1:10815954-10932466 GCA_011075105.1 Heteronetta atricapilla
TAACCTATGCAGTGCTCTGGAAACAGGCTACTGAACTTAATTCTTTCTCAGTTTGCTCTTAAATTGCTGATAGCTGGCTGCTTAGATTTTATATTTGCTGCCAGGGAGTGAAGTAACTTTACTTAATAACAACAGAAGAAGTTGTGATTTCTTCTCTCTCTCTCTCTCTTTTTTTTTTTTTTTTTAGCAGTCAGTTATCCTTTTTGCCCTTTTCTCAGTACAGGATGGTTTCAGCACGTTGGGTAGGTGCCTTAGATTTAGCTTGCTGCTGGCTGTGCATGAGCCGTGAGTTCCTGTGGTCAGCAGCTTCCAGCCTGTGCTTCTCTCGGCACTCGGAGACAACTCCTCTTTCTTTGACTCTGTCTCTGGATGCCTTCCTTTCTTGGCCACCAGGTAATGACAGACCCCTTTTATTACTGCAGCTGTGCCAGCCACTCCACGTCTAGCTTGCAGAAAAAGCTGTGCTAAAAGGATGTGGCTGCACAGGGAATGAGCACATCTTGAGGAACAGCAGGACTGCCTGGTGCCTAGGAGCTCTCTGGGGGGCTCCAAAGGCAGCTTCACTTAAAAGGCCCGAACATCTCAATCCCTCTCCATCCGTGCTCACTGAAGTGATGCCAGTGGAGGGAGACCAACATTAGCTCCATTTTACAGAAAGCTGAGGCAATTAACTGTTTGTTTTTGGTGTCTGCTGTGTTTGTAGGGGTTATTAAGGAGTTAAAGCAGGGCGTGCAATCTATTTACTCCCCTATACAGCGACACTCTTTAGTTGCATGAATTTAATTTCATGCTGTTTCTCAACAAAATTTTTCATGCTGTTGAACATGCTTGCAACACTTTAGTGAGTTTTTACCCTCATACTTAGTGATTTGTACAGTTCCTTCACTTTGTAGCTACATCAATATCATGGTGGTACAGCAAAATATTATTCTGAGGTGTTTTTGCCTCAGTTTAATGGCTTTGCGTGAAAGGTAAGGAATAACTGATGGGAGAGGTGCAGACCTGTGTAATTCATTCAGCCGATATGCTGTGTTCCCCAGATCATTTTTTCCACCATGAGGGTTACTGACTTGCCAAATCTGACCTTTTGTCCTCTTCCCTCTTCTCATCTATCAAGCTGTTCTGGAAAGGATTCAAGTGTGTTTTTCTGAAATGTGATAGGCAGGAAGGCTGGCCCTCATGGATGTCTGCATTGAAGTGTTTTGACACACTTTTTGCTCAGTTTTATTGAAACAAATCTGTTTGGAGGTACAGATGAAACCTGGAACACGTCAGTGGAAGTGCTTGAACGTTTCAGAAAGTCCTACGGGCAGGGCTGGGATGTGGTTAGGCAGTTCTGCAGCTTGTGCTGTAGCATCTGAACAAAAACGCAGCCTGAGATTTGGCAGGCAATGGGGCTCTGAAGGGACTTTGAAAGGATTGCCAAGGGAGTGTGAAGTAGTTTTTTTGCTCACATTGTTTTGGTTTTTGTTTTTTGTTTTTTTTAAAAAAAAACATTTTCATCCTTTTGTAACTACAATCTTTTCAATAGTATGGATATATTTCCTCCATAGTCCACTGTGAAGTGCCATGTGTGCCTTGTGCACCTTACATTTACAGAAATGCCCCGAGGTGAGCACATTTTTCGGAGTACATTTTGTTCTCCAATCCTGCTGTTCCTTGCACAGGATTGCTCAGCCCTGTAACTTCTTATTCCAATAATCAATGCCAGGACTCAGAAGTTAGTTTCTATTAATTATCAGAAGGTTCGAAAAGAGACTGTTTCTCAGAAGCAAGCAATGAATTTCATGTTTAGCAATGATCTATCCCAAAATTAAATCTAATCATGTTAATTAGCAAATTGCATGCTCACCTCCAGAAGTCATAACATCAGCAAAGCTGGCTGTAACCGTTCGTATCTCTGTCAAACCTTGCTGTTCGGATTCTTTCAGCAATTAAAGTGTTTAAAAATGCTGTAATATTCCCAGGAAGAGTCGATGTTTCAGCATGCAGAGTGCTGGGGCGATGTTGCTATGGTAGCCTTAGCCATGAATTCTTGCTCTTGCTGATGCCAAAACCTCCTTTCCCAGAATGTCCTGCATTTTGGTTTGTGTTATTCTACATGTTTTTACATATATATATATATATATATATATATTTTATAAAGTAACAAGACCATTTATCAGTCACTTTATTGCTTTTCCTATAGTAATTGCTTACACAGGTAACACAATACCACTGTGTGGAAGGTACTATAAATATAATCCAGTCCAAAAGACTTCACTCAGTGCCATGATGGTGTGAGTCAATAGCCAGAGAAGGTGCTGTGAAGTACTTTTTGGTCATGGCTAATTGTTTTTATACCCCTTTGAGTATGAACATCACATCTACCTTTGTGTACTGGCACCATCTAATGTGATGGTATGGGGTAAAGGTGTCTCTATTTCCCTTACTGTGATGAAAACCTGAGAGCTGGCAGAGAGACAAACTAGCTTTGTTTTAGCAGAGCATCAATGAACACAAAACTGCACTCTCACACCCTGTTCTTCCACTTGACTGCAGCCAGCTCTTTGCTGCTTGGGGCAGTGCTAAAGGCACTGCAAAGCTGCCTTTGCTTTGAACCATGTTTGCCCAGTGGGTCATGGAAGCAAACACCCTGTTCACAGTGGCTTGCAGCTTCTGGTGGAGAGTGCTGTAAGTGTAAAGGGTGACTGATCCCAGATTGTCGGGCAGAGATCTCAGGACTGCAATTTATTCCTTCATGGGATTTCTCATGTTCTTGTTTGCCACTCATTGTTGATGACGTGCCATGCTTTTGCTCCTGTTGTGATCACAAACCAGTATATAAGGAGATGTAACTATTATTCCTGTGTTACAAAGATACTCCAGAAATGTCACCTGTGGCCAGGTAATAAGTTGTGCAGTGTTTGGTTCATCATTCCTCCTCCCCCAGTTTTAAAATCTTAAGATGCCAATTTTGTCCTCATGGAAATTACAAGACAACACAAACATCCCCAAAGAAAGCCAGTGATATTTTGCTTAGCTTGGTCTTAGCTTCCATTTGTATAGTTGCACATTGGAGAAATGGGGGAACCTGTGCATGCTGCTCTTCAGTCTGCCCAACCAGAGACACCTGGGTGAAACTGTAAGTTCTGGAGAAAAATGACTGCTAAAAATGCAATCAGAACAAAGTTTGTGTGAGGGCTTGCAGTATCTGGCAGGATATCAGGATGCAAATATTCTTTATTTAAACATGTGATTTCTTGTTATATTGTAGTATGACTTCTGAAGTGATTCTGGAAGAGAAAAAGACTTCAGTGAGGATTTGCATCAAAACAGATTTTAAGCTTTCAGTGTCACTTTACTGTCTTTGCTACAAGGGAGCATGACCTTAACACAACCAACATTAAAGAAATAAGGAGCCTTTACAGGGGACAGGTAACTGCAGAATGCCTGCTTTGGGTCAGCAGGAAGGGAACAGGGAAGTGCACCCAAGGTAGGGAGAAGGAGGGAAGCAGGCGATTCTCTTACCTGCTATTTGGCTTATTTCTTATAAGTGGCAATGTTTTGCTCTTTGATGGAAGCAGAGAGACTTTTGTTCACTTCCACCCACTGTACAGAGAGGTGGAGAGGCTTTGCCAGCATCCTTGTGCTCTGTTCTGGTCTTGTTCCCAGACGTGAGGGGAGCAGTTTGTGTCTGTCTTGGGACAAGCTGGAAAGGTATTGCTGGTATTTGTAATCAAAGCTGTTGTTTTTTGGAAGTCTCTAATGAAATAGGTGTGTGTGCATATGTGTGTTTGTGTACAAATGAAAGCTTGTAGCATTTGCATTGAGCTGCCTGCTTTGCTACGGCTGCAGTCCTGTGAGTGTGTTCAACAGGAAAAAGCATCCTCTGTAACAAACTGCTGCTGTCAAGAGTTTGAGCAGACAAAAGAACAGAGAGTGAACTTCAGCTTAATTTCTTTTTTTAAACTAAAATGATCATTAAGCCCCTCTGGTGCGTTGAAAGCTGCATGGAGAAGGAAGCGTGACGAATGCTGAGCTTTCCAAGGGAGTCCTTGCACAAGCATGTGTAGGCTTTTCTCCTAGCACTGAGGGTTTGATATGCTGGAAAATATTTGCAACGAGCATCTCTGCTAGCCACCCTCCAGCAACGCCTGCAGGGAGCTGCAGCTGCAGATCTCTTCTTCCAGGATGCTGCTGACTTCAGGTGCTTGTTCTCTGAAGGCTCACTTCTTAATATTGACACAGAACTGTTTTTCTGGCATTAATTACCAGTTAGCCTGTCAAGTGGAAAGGTAAATTGTTTAAGTAGTGGAAGAAGATAGCCTGAGCAGATATTTCTTAGGTCAACCTTGTTCTGTGAGGGATTAGTTAGATAAGAGATACTAAAAATGAAACAAAACAAAACAAAACACTGATCTTTATGGACTAATGACCTGAAAATTGGTATAAAATCAAAATTTGATTTATTTAAGAAGCTTACAAATTTAATGGGGAATCTGTTTAACTTACATAAGGACAGGTATGGAAGTTCATTTGAGATGCTGGATTATGGGGCTTAAGCCTGAAGCACAGATGCAGACTCTGTTATAGCATGTTAATTAGCTCTGATTATAGAGATTGGTATTTGGAAGTGCCATCTCTTCCAGATCAAAAACCTTTCTTTTCTTCCCAGTCCTCAAAGAGAAATGACAACTATGAAAACAAAATTTTCACCATGATGAAAATGCTCAATGGCAGCAAAATGCTGGCGATATTGCAACAGGCTGTCAGGCAGAACTGGAGGAATTGTTAGAGAAAGGGCTTCTGTTCTTCAGCAGCTTGGGGTCAGTACAGGTGTACAAGCCTTGAATTAATCTTATAATGGGGATTGCTGTTTCACTTCTGAAAGAGGCACCTGGTAAATGCTTCTGTAAACTCTGGAGCTGGCCGTTGGGCGGCGAAAAGGCTTGGAGGGAGTTTATGGTCCTTAGGCAAAGGTAAGGAATTCAGTGCAGACAGACCTATGGTGGTGTTCAGTCCTCTGCTTAGCATGAGAATGTGAAACACTTGGGCTCAGCTCCTGGTCCAGCCCTCACCAGTGGGTGCCACTGGGACAACACATGACCATCTCTGCAGAAGATTTCAGGGTTGCAAAGACCACGCCATGGAAACCAAGGCCTCAAAGCAGGGTGAGAATGGAGCAGGAGAAAAGCATGTTGACGTGAACCTTATTCTTGGTTCAGCTGTTAAAAGACTAGAAACCCTGTGTCTATTCCTTTCAATGTGGCAGTAAGCCTTCCTGCATAAAGCTGCACTCAGTGAAATTAAGCTTAGGCTGAACATTGCGTGTGATGTTGGTGGTAAATGTGAATTTAAAAGAAAGTCACTTTTAAGGACTGGATAATTACAAAAATGAAAAATTAAAGGCATCTCCTATAGATCTTCCATGAAACAAGAACATGAGAAAGACTCTGTGCTTAGCAGTGAGTCCAAACTGGCATGTCAAAGGCACTAGTGTCCTCCAGTCACCTTGGGTCAAGGAGGATGTCTGTCTGGGTCTCTGCCTGACATTCTGGAGAAAAAAGATGTTTGTGTGTTGCTTAGTATGTACAGCAGTGAAGACACACAGAAGTTTTAATTAGGTAGCATAGTATTTTTTTTTTTTTTTCTGTGCTCTTTGCAGAGGCGATTTAAATTGGGAAAATGATCCACTGCAAAATCTTGAGGGTTGGAGTAGAAGTGACGTGCAGAATCTTCGTGCTGTCAGCTCAGCCTGTTTGTACATATGCTGAGTGTGGCATATTTAACTGCAGGTTAGCTTGGGAGCCAGTAAGCTTTGAGATTTTTTTTTTAGTGTTTAGTAGCAAAATATTAAGATTAAAATATTAAAATAGCAAAAAGGTTTTACACTCAAAATCTGTCATCCAGTCTTCATGCCCCTTTGCATGACTTTGTACAGTTCTTGTGGGATATCTGGTACTGAGCCAACTAAAATATGATTTCTGCTTTGGTTTGAATCAAGAAAGGATGAAGAATGTGGATGGACCGAAAGGAAATGTGCAGGGATAAAACCCTTAATAATTGTCAGAATCCTGTATTCAGGGGGGTAATTCCATCACAAAGCACACCATTGTGGGGATCTCAGTTTAGAGGACCTTGCAGACCCCAGGTCTTCATTCTCTTTAGATTTCCTGGGCAGGAGGAGGAGTGAGGACCAGTTCTTTCTGCAAAGAAGGGTCTGATCTGGGGAGGTGGCCAAAACCAAGGTGATGGCTGTACACTTTAAATAGTACATCCTCTTTCTGCCTGCTTTGATGTGGATGCTTTTTTTTCTTCAAAAAAATCTGCTTAAGTTACTTTGGCTATTTCTATCTGAACCAAACTGTAATCTTTTTTCCCCTCTTTTGGTAGCTGCTTCGTGACAGAATAAAAACTGGATGTGAGTTGTGCATTGGGAAGTGATTGATGTGTGCTTGTGCAGCTTGTAGCACTATGAAAAACTCAGGTGCAGCTGCTGATGATGTTTGCTAGAAGTAGATTGAAAAAGCAAGAAAATGAAATTGAGCTTCTGCACAGAAAACCTGTTGTAAAATTGTGGGCCAGGAAGCAATTCCGGAAGCAAAGACTCCGTCTGTTCCTGCGGGACAAAATGAAGAGGCTTCTTCAAGGCCAGGTAGATGAGAACCCAAGCCACGCTCATCACTGCCAGCTCTCCCCAGTAGAGATTGAAACGGACATGTTTGTTTGTGGAATAAAGAGGAGCTCTGCCAGCACCGAATTTTCCACTGCTGGAGGGGACTTCCATCAGGATGGAGAGCATGATTCCAAGGGCACGAGTGAAGTGTGTGTTGGTGAGGTGGAACTGAACTGGGATGGTTATGTGAAAATACCATGCTCAGTTCAACAGAACAAGAAAGACTCGGAAGGAAATTCTTCTGATGGTACGATGCAGACCTCTTCTGAAAGAAAGGGTGGAGTATCTGAGGGGCAGGACCTTTCTCCCCTCAACATGACAATGAGCTGGAGAGACATAGCTGAAAGGCAAGGGTGCTTTCCTCAGGAAAAGCCTGCTGCATACAAGAGCCGTAGACGGCAGTCGAGAGATCGCTCAGCTGATGTGGTTGATTACATCGTTAAAGAGCTTCAGGGAATAAGTCGCATCCAGACGGAGATTGCAGAGCTCCGGCAGCACCTCACTTTGATAAAAGGTTCTGTGGATGAAGTCTCTAGCTGTGTGGATACGGTCTTGAGTGAGATAGAAGGCCTGCAAAGTGGTTCCACTGCCAAAACCTTGAGTACACACACTCAGGAGCCAAATAGGGAGGTACACAAAGAAGAACCAGTATTATATTTTTATGGCATTCCAGAAAAAGATGGTGAAAACACAGTAGAGCTTATCTGCAGCTTCTTGTCTGAATATCACTGTTTCAATGGTATCCAATGCAGTAAGTATATAAAAGATGCTTATAGGTCAGATATTGGTACAGGCAAGCCTCTAACACCAAGACCGGCGGTTGTGAAACTCGTCAATTGTGAACAGAGAGACTTTATTTTACAGAAATCTGTTCTTCTGCAAAGCTCAGGGGTCCGGATTGCTACCAGCGACGAGCAAAAGCGGCAAAATGTCCAGAGGGGCCGCAAAGCAGAGTCTGTCTCTTCTCAGTCTGGCTTGAAGAAAAATCATCGCAACTCATTGAATCTTGATGCTTCTCAGAGAACTGATGGAGCTGGGCACCTTCGAGCTGACTCTTGCCAGGTTAAGTATAAAAGCACGAGCAGAAAAGCACAGAGCACAGAGGAGAGATGTGATTCTGTGCAGAAATCAACCTTGACTAAGAAAAGCAACTTGGTACCTGAAACTGGGAAGGAAGCACAAACAGTAAGTTGCAGTGAGCAGCCTTCACGTGAGGGTGACTTCTACAAGGCCCTTTGTGAACCTCTACAAAATCCACAGGTGACTGGTTTGGCCAAACCGAGTGATGAAAATGATTCCCATTCATCAGAGTCTTTGGGTCGTGCAAGCCAGATGTGTGCTTCAGGCACTGGAAGTGAACACAGGAATGGTACTGAGAGTGGCACTGAGAATGGCTCTTCCCTTCTAGATAAAGATGAGCAGATAACTGAAGAAGGAATTGAAAGAGACTGTGATACCCCATGCAAATTTACCAATGTGGAGAAAGCTGATACTCAAAGGGAAGATGTTTCTAGTGGGGTGACAACCATTAGCTATGATCACACAACAGATGAAATGGCTGATAGTAGTGACAGCTTGAAAGATATGATCCAAATGGACCTGAATGATCAAGATCCAACTGATCAGGTCTTTAGGGATGTCCTGGAAAATTCCCAGTATTTCCTTGACCATTCCCGGGATAACATTGATCTTGTAGACATGAAGTTTTACACTAACAAGCTTGGGAAAGCCATTCATCACTTCAGGTCTGCTCTGCAAGTGGTGTTCAACAAACTGGAGACAAGCGATTCTGAAATGCTTTTGGAAAATGACAGTGGCTTACAGATGGATGATGACAATACACTCATGCTGACCAGTTCAGGTATGTGTGGCAGCTCTGACAACTTTGCAGAAACCCCTCCTAGTCAGTCCTCTGAGAGCCAGGCCAACACAACCGCAAATAGCGAAGCATCTGCTCAAATGCAGTTCATTCCTTCCAGTCTTTCCTCAGTTCCATGTGAGTCTCCTGTTTCATGTTTGATGCCGTCATCGGACTCTGAAATGCCTGCTGGGCAGCACTCACCTCCTGATGAGATTGGAATAGATGCGAGCTCTCTGCCTGAGCAAGGAAAGGAGTGCAGACCTATGAGCCTTGAAAAGGTGTGCGCTGAGACCATCTACCTGAACAAATGCATCAACAATTTCAAAAATGTGCTAAGGGAAAAGAGACAAATGCGTAGGAGACTCTTAAAAGAATTAGCACAGGAAGGAAACTGGATTTCTGCTGAGGAGACAAATTCAGGTAAACTAAAATAAATGTTTTTAAAGAGATATCAAAATCAGGTATCTTGTGCAGCCAGTAGCCAACACCTCACTCTGTGGGTGAACAGTTTATGAGAACTATCTTGGGAGGTGATTATGAGAGCAATTGCATGCACTGTAAGATAGTACTGACCAAAAAAAAGCCCTAAAATTTGTTGTACAATGCACTGAAATGCAAATTGGGAAGTTTCACTTTTTTTGAGAGAGAGAGGGGGAGGGAGGGAGATTTGCAGTGCATCTTCAAAATAGCAGGTGTTAGGGGTTTTCATCATAATTCGTGACTTGGTTCCCTGTTAAATATAATAGTTAAGATGTGATAACTAAGTGTGCATTTGAGCTATAAGTAGCTGGATTTGCAGTTTTAGGAGTAGAGTGGTTCCAGACTTCAAGTGGCTCCATCACGAAGTGGGAGTTCTTGGTGTTAATTCCCGCTAGATGTTATCCTAGTAGAGACCTTAAAAACAAACATAAATAATTATATGTATATAAAAGTTGAGACCTGTGTTTTCATATTATTTCTGTAACTTGTTCATGAGATAATGTTCCATTTCTATGGAGCTACATTCCTTATTACCAGTACAGTTAAAGAAGTGTCTGACCAAAACGGATGAGAGCTGATGCAGCAGTGGAGCAGTGCTGATTAACCCCTCCTGAAGACATGGAAGATGGAAATGACCGACATGCTTTGAGGGGCTGTGTTTTGATAGGCCTTAGTTTGGTAAAACCAAATCTAATGTTGAAATCTAGGTCCATCTGCCTGCTCCTGCTCCCAGCAGTAAGATGACTTTCTCAGTGGCATCTCTGTCAAAATCACTACACAGTTAAGGGAAGAAGCTTGATGGTTTCAGGAATGGTGGATGCTGGAAATACAGTTTGCAATCTTCATTTCCTTATTTGAAGCCTCAAATATTTGCATCAAATGTTTTGTTCACTTTTCTTATTACAATTATGAACGTTAGAATAATCTGTGCTCTTTTTCCTGTTGTAAAAGTTGTCTTGCTCTGAGTGTTTTTTCCAATGACTGTGCTTTTACTGAAGAAACAATACGTATTTGACTTCTGTACTGGTGACCTTCTCAGTTATGCAGATCATAAAGCATGTAATCATCTCTTCACTTTCTTATTTTATGTGAGGTCCTTATTGTAGAGTTAATTCAGTCAATAGGTTTTTAATGAGTCAAGCACTAGGATTTCTTTCAGGCTTGGCACAGAAGTATACCTATTCTTATTTTTCAAGGGTATGTTCAAATCACTCAATTATAGATAGTAAAGATCAAACTGACCTGTTTTTCCATTTAGAAAGCTTAGTCCTGTCCTGCCCTCATTTTAAGACCTGGAGAGCAGGCAGTGGTTTGGGTTAGCTTTTGCTACAAATCAACAAAAGAATCTACTGTGTCTGAGGCTTCACCAACTGTGAGAGGAGGCTGCTTGTTTCAGCAGAATTTGAGTAGTACAGGCATGTTCACAGGGCAAGAAGTAGCCAAAACAGCAAGGAAGATAATGATTACAGCTGGACTTCAGTGTCTTAAATCTGGTTCCAGTGTGGATTGGCATCCTGAGCCTCCCTTGTCAGTTTTCCTGTGTGAAGAGTTGATGTTTGTGTGATGCTCACGTTAAGCCATATCTATATGGTTGATGTGACAACTGAGGTTACACCAATAAGCATGGGATGAAATCATGGTGTAGGAAATGTGCTTTGAGAGACTGGGAGAGTCCAAAAGAGTCAAAGGTATTGGAAAAAAATGACAAAAGGATGAGAAAAGAGGGAGAGTTTGGGAAAAACAAACAAAAAAAACTGGAAGAGAGGTTAGGTAGCAAAGCAGCCAGACCATCGGGGCAAGGCAGGGAAGCTGGGAAGGAAGAGCAGCCAGGTCTGGAGAAGGAGGTACAGCAGGGCATCATCAGAACAGCAGTGCTAGCAGAGGATGGAGCAAGCAGGCGGAGAAAGGCAGTGGGTAAGTAACCTCTTGGCAGCAGCTAGAGCGAGAGGAGGGATGGCAGCCTTGCCAAGGGCTGTAGAGCAGGACAAATTAATCATACAATCATTCAGTTTGAAATAGGGTTGTTTTGGCATGCATTTTCTGAGAAAGTGAAGCAACAATTTTGTTTGAGTTGTACTCAACCTGAAGTAAGTTTGGGCCAAGCTCTTGTTTTCTTCCTTTGGAAAAAACATCAAACTGTGAGTGCAACAAAAGGGTGGTATTGTTTTTCCCAGCTGCAGATGTCTGTATATGTCCCACTTTAAAGATATTAATTTGTTCTTAATGTGCTTTTAAGTCCTGGGTCAGGTCCATTGAAAAATCTGAAAAAATTCTGCCTGCTGTCTTTTTGGTTCTGAGCCTGAACCGCTGTCTTAGTTATGCCTGACTGAAAGTTCAAGTTAAGGGTATTTTATTAAATGTGCTTGGCAAAAGGATGTGGCAAAGGAATAGATGATAACTTTGAAGGTGTTAGTAAGTCTGTGTGTTTTGGTGAATCAGAGATGATGCACTGGCATAAAGGTTTAAATTATTTATAGTTGTACACAGATGCAAATTACCAGAACAATTTAGAAGTTAGCAGATGTATGTAAATAGTTGTATTTAATTTGAAGTCAAAAAAGAAACTAAAATATCCCCTGAAAATATGAGCAAGCTTTTAAAGTTTTAATTTGGAAGGGGGGGAAAAAAAGCAAATTAGATAAAGATGGTTTGACTTATGTTGTGAAAACACAACAATAAAACCCACCATCCTGAATTGACAGATTTTTTGTAGATGTAAATTAAATGTTCAGAAGTGGAATGGTGAAAGAATTCTATTACTGTGGGTTAACCAGGTTAGTCACTCACTGTTGATGATGCTGTGAGCACGCCTCCTGTAAGGGGGTGTTACCAGAAGATTTTCAGTCTTTGCCTGAAGTGGCTCTGAGCTTTGCCAAATGTTATTTAGCATGAAACTGTCCCTAGTAGCTTTAAACTGAAGGGGCTCAGAAGTCAAAGATACGCAGGTGAATCTAAGCCAATCTAATCCAGTATTCCCAAAAAACAAGTCTAACACAAGATTCTTTGCTGTGCTTGTATGAAAATTAGCTTGACTTGTATTTAAGAAGCTGTAGTGCCCTCTGACCTTAAAATTTGGCAGTGGTAGGTCTTTGTCAAGGGTTTATTTGTGTAAAACCACCCCCAAATAAATGAAGTGAATAAGCCTTTGAAAAATGTATAGTTTGCGTATGTTCGTTGGTAACTTGCTGCAGTTCAGCTGTTGCACTCCGTCTGTCCCCAGTGTTTACCAGCGAGGGACTAAAATTGGGTTTTCCCTGCTCAGCACAATGGAGCCATGGCAGACCTGAGTGGCAGTGAGTCCAGGCCTTCTCCATCCTCTGCACTCAGAGACTGGACAGGCTCAGGAGGTACTGGGAAGGAATCCGGTTCAAAAGGAGATGAGACCCAAGGATGAGGGAAGTCTGGATCTGCCTGGGACACACTGAGACAACCAGAGGGACGAAGCCAGGAGAGGATGGGCTTGGGCTTGTAGTGCTTGGGGGGATTGTTGAAGAGAGGGACGAAAAGGACTTGAAGTGGAATGGGGCTGCCTAGCTGAGAAGGTTGTGCTTAATAGAAAGGCACTGGGAAGAAGATGGCGTAGAAAGTTATTTTAGAGGGGAACAGTCAGAAATGTCTGTGCCCCAAAATGCACGTTCCTGGCTGAGTCTGGGATGGACCCCAAGTTTCCTCAGCTTCTCTAGGCCTGCAGGTTTATGTGGAGCTGACTGGCAAAACGTGGCTGTTACACAGAAGACAGCAGCATGCTGCTGCTTGTGTTTTCTCCTCCATTGACTCACAAACGAGAGGCCTGCAGGGTGGTCTAAGGGCTTTCACAGAATCCCAGAATAGCTGAGGTGGGCAGGAGCTCGGTCCACCTGGTCCCTCTGGTCCAACACCTGCCCAAGCAGGGACACCCAGAGCAGGGTGCCCAGGCCCAGTCCAGCTGGCTTTTGAAGATCTCCAAGGAGGGAGGCCCCACAGCCTCTCTGGGCCACCTGTGCTGGTGCTCTGCCACCCACATAGCACAGAAATACTTCCTGATGCTCAAAGGGAACCTCTTGTGCTCCAGTTTGCACCCATTGGCCCTTGTCCTGGCACTGAGCACCACTGAAAGGTGCTGCTCCTGCTGAGGATCCATGAAGGCATGACTTAAGGAGGAAAGTAGGGCTTTTATTTTAGCTACAATCCCCCACTTCAGTTGCTGAAGAAATTTGACTTCTCCTTAGTGACTGAGTTAAAATAGCTTCTCTGTTTTCCTGTCTTAGTGATTGCATGTGTGTAATTACACCCGAACAGGGAGCAACTTTGAAAACTTATTTTAGCTTTTAAACCCGTCTGAGTGGCCCCCGTTGCCATGAAGACATTTCTTCTCCTCCATCTTTCATTAGCAAATGAGTAATATGACTCTTGTGTGCGGAAGCAGTTACCTGATTGGAAGGCTTACAAGGCACCACGTCTCTGCCGGAAGTTTTCGTACGACTCCCATATAACTTTACTAGCCTTGAAATTGCCTATCCATAAACATGAGATTTAGTGTAGGAGGCTTCTGGAGTTTTTCTCAGAGGAGAATTGCCTAGATTTATAAAGCCAGAAAATATCTCCTTGCATTATGGTATTTGCAAAAGCAAAATGTGTTCCGTGGGAGCAACCAGTTTCCTCGTCACGGGCAAAATGTACAGGGGGCGAGGAGGGAAGGAAGGGGGATGCTTCAAATGCAAATAGTAGGGAGGAAAGGAGGAAAGGGGAGGAAAAGAGGAACAAATCTGTTCCTCTTTGTTTTAAATACAGGTTCCCTCTCAATTGTGATAAATGGCACTGCTAATACTGTATTAAAATTACTTAAAATTCTTGAGTTAATAAAAACAGGAACTGTAATTGTAAAAATCAACTCTCAAAACCATATGTTCTAATGCATGTGCAGTTATGGGTGAAATTTGATCAGAGTTTAACTTGAGAGGTTAATTCATAGAGATTAACTGGTGTATGTCCCGGGAAGCACATGGAGAACTCGGTGCTGCACAAATGTTTTATCAACTCGCAGCAAATGTTTACCTCACTTTCTGAAATCACTTTACAGAGCTCATGGCAGAAATCCAGTCTATTAACTTTTGTTCCTCTCCTTCTCTCTTTTTTCTTCACAGAAGGAGGTAGAGGAGAGCTCCAGGTTGTACATGTTGTCCCTTCTAACCAGCATCTCTTTCTGAAACTCCTGTGTGTGCATGCCTTGTCTTCATGTAACCAATTGCTCCAGCTGCAGCGCTGAGATTCAGTTTAGCATGTTATGGTTGTCAGTGGAAATGTGAATGCTGTGTATGAGTTAAGAGTCTGTTCAGTGCGTAGTACCTTGTACAAAGAGAAAACATGAATGCTTCTAGTGGTGTTCACCCTTCAGTGCTCTGTGGGGTGCACATAGTGTGCAGAGGCACCATGTGCAGAGTACGAATGGTTTGTTTTGTCTTTTCCAGTCTTCCTCTTTATGAATCTTGCTTAAACCAAGCATTTCCCCATTTTGCATTATTCCTCAGTTGAGTTATTTCATTCCATCGCTAATTGTTTTGTGTGCTTACAGTAATCAAAGCCAAAAGTACCAATATGGTCTGTAATACTGAGATTTAAGTGAGGCTATGGGTGCTGGAGGTGTCTGCTGCAGATGCCGTGCCATTTTAGCTCCAGACTGCACTTTGCTTTGAGTAGGGCAGTGTTTGAAGGTAAGCATTAGCTGTATTATCAGCTAATATCGGATAATTAGCTAACTAGCTAATAGATACTTAGCTAACTAGCTAATTATCAGCTGTAGGTATTAATTGCCTCTCCAGTCTTGGACCTATTGCCTCTCTGCTTGTGGTGCTCAGTTGTGTGGGCAGCCTGAGGGCAACAAATAACTCCTTCCTTCTAAGAGGATCCACATAATTTTTTGTTGGCTGCTGTGTAACATCTTAATTTGTGTTTGTGACTGTATCTCATGTAGGGAAAGTTCTGGCTGTTAAATTCTCAGTTTACTTTTTTTTATTTTCTTGAACTTAATGCTGCATGGATTAGGTGCCCGCTGCGCGTCTGTCTCTCCCTTAGTTGTATAGATCAGACTAAATTGCCTTCCTGGAGCAGACTGAACACTGTGTGGCTTTTTGGCTTCCATGTAGATCCTATCCATTGAGTTTGGTGATTTCTCATGTCTAAGCTTTGTTGGCCTGTGTATCAAGAGGTTTGTATCATTCTTACTGGCAAATGTCCATCCATTAGAGCTTTATTGGAAGTGCAGACATATCTGGGACTGGTGACAAATTCTGTCCTCTTCTGGCTTTGGTGCCGAAACAGTGCAGTCTCCTGTAGGCAACTCATCTGTCAGGTGACTAGTACTGGAAGATTCATCAGGTGGAAGGAGCTTCCTTTGTAGCTTTTCAGTCGTTTTCTAAATTGATGTTGTTGCTGAATGCAGTAATGTTGAAATAATCCTGCTTGTTGCAGCTTTGGATCCATGTAAAATGTAGCATGCTTGAATCAATAAAGACATTGAACCACAAGACCAACTAGTTTAATTGGGATGATTTAGCTTAGTCTGATTCTGCTAATACCCTTGAAGAAAGGATCTAATTAAGCGTGACTAGAAGTTTAATTTAGACGGTGAAACAGTTGCTTTTGCCTGATTCAGATTCATCTATAGCTAATTTAGGTATCAGAGGTTTAATAACCAAGCGTGGTATTTGAAAACAAGTTACGATGATTTTCAAAACAAATAAAAAGTCACTGATTTGTTTTCCTTATCTGTTGAAATAATGCAGCTTTCCATGCTTTCCACCTCTCTTTCTGTAAGAGGACAACACGCTAGACACAATACTTAGGTGTGATGGAAAGTTAGGTGTTTAGACTTTTATGTGGTCCTGAAGTTGGCTAACAGATCTGGGGATGTTCTTCCAAAAGAAAGACTTGGTGATTTTTTTTTTTTTGCTGCGCCTCTGTTTTATGGACTTTCTTTTCTACAGAAATATTTGTTTATTCTCGCCATTGAAACATCTTCCTGTGAATGAGATAAATTGCAAAATTTGCAAATTGCAGCTTTAAATAACTTCTCAAATTACTTGTAATCTTGGCTGCTGCTTTTCCTGAATAAGCAAAACTCCTACTAGATGCCTTCTTAGGCTTCAGCAAACATTGTCTTCCCTATGACTGAATACTGTGCCTTAGATGCTCTTTTTAATCCATTTCATTTTATGCTGCTGTCACTGACATGATTTGGCTAAGCAGCTCTTGGTTGGTAAGAAACTGTAATTACTTGGAGACGACTTTCCAGCATCCTTTCCTGCAAGTTAACGTGCTGCATTACTAGGAGTGACAGGCACTTCCCTGGCTGAAGACATTTGTTGGAAGTGGGTGTGAAACTGTCATCCATCAACATCAGAAATACAAAAATGGAATAGAGAGGTGATGGTCAGTTTTGTTTACATTTGTTGCTCTATCTCTTTAGTGCTTACTGGAGATCAGGGGGAAAAAAATCCTGATTCGGACTGGTCTGGCTGCTTACAAAGACAGATCCAGTGACACAACAGTTCAGAGAAGTGAAGTAGAAGCCATCCATAAAGTTACTTTCTCTGTAGTATGTGCATGTCTAGGTATTAAATGTGTCAACATTGCCTTTCTGTTAGCTTTGGGAAGGACAGTGTTAAAAAAACAAATCAACAAACTCATAGCTGTTTCAGGTGTTCTTTGCGTCCAGATGTTCTTTGCATCTTTCCCAACATTTTCTCTGTTTGCCTAGGCTCAAAGTGAGCCTGGCTGTTGTTTAGGGCTAGACTTGGGCAGATCTTCGGCTGGTGACAAGACCCAGACCAGCTCCTGGAGCCCTCCTGTGTCCTGCAGCAAGTGCTGCTTTCAGAGGTTGGAAACTCCCCAGCTACAGCAATTCCACCTAAACAACATTGCCATTTGCCTTCAAGCAAATAGGAATTTCTACAATGTTCCTGTCTATAACAAGGATATAAACTATGGATTGATTTGTTTAACTGGCACTCCTGGAGGTTCCTGCACCCTGTTAATCTGCATGCCAACACTTGCAGGTAATGTGGCCTCTGGTTCATCAGTGCCACAAGGGACGATAGAGGGCTTCTTGGTGCATGGTAGCCCTTTGGCAATGCGTAATACTGTCAATATCTCCTACATAAATTGTCCATCTCTCTTCTTTGAAAATGGTTAGATTTCATGTCTGCATTTCCTTTTGAAAGGTTATTGCAGGACTGTCATGGTTAAACACCTAATCCTCATCCCACATGTTTATTTATCCTAATTTCTTCCATGCTGTATGTTCTGTCCTCCACTGAATAAACACAGAAACAGGTACATTTTGTAAGTGGTTTGTCTCATTCTCTTCTTACATTATTGTCTATTTATCGTCACACTGGTTTTGCCATTTTTATGTAAATTCTTTTTACTTTGATGTAGAATAAGATTGTACATGCCTTTGTGAAGGAGTCTTGCCAGCACTGTACAGTGGTATTTATGCTTTTATTTCTGTAGAGGTGTTTCAGTGGATATCCTCTATAGATGATATTCCCTCCTTACATGACTGTATCATGGTGGCTCATGGCCACGGTGCGATGACTAGAACTCAAGTCTGCTTTCACCTGCTGTTCTTCTACCGAGGAACCCCTTGTGTGCAGTAGAATTCACGTCAGAAATGTCAGAGCACCAAAACCTAATTCTACCGTATTTAATCTGTTGTTGCAACCTTCAGTGTCATCATTCTTTTTTCCATCAAGGTCCGAGTTCTGTTCTGTATCAATAATTCTCCCATATTTGTCATCACCAGATTTTATCAGCAGGTCCTTACTCCCACTAGCTTCCTTATTGCGTTGTCCATGGCTCAGCTAGTTACTTGTTTACCCACCATAAAGCTCCCCTACTTCTTCTTAGTTTATCCAGCCTTATTATAATGTCACATGGTGTTTCATCAAAGCTTTTTTGTTGAAACGAAAATTTGATTAAGTCTTTTCATGCTCTAAAGAAAAATGGTTGCTTTGTCAAACCCAAACTGATGCTTTCTAAAACTAGTGTTCCGTGTATGGTATTTTTTTTCCCCTATTTTTCTTATTTGCCATTTTCCTTTCCTCCATATTAATTCTTCCCTTCATGTTTGCTATGAAGTATTTCAAGCTGTTGAAGCCAATAATGAGCCTGTGCTAGTCTGGATCACATTTCCTTCCTCCTCTCCCCATGCCTTAGCTGTGGGTACTACATTGGCTCTTCCCCAGTCTTAAGGCATCAGCCCTTGTTTGATGGATGTCAGGTGCTGGTTCCCTAAGTGTTTCCCCAGGGAGAATGCTGCCTGGAGCAAATTAACCTCTTTATTTTTGTTTGTCTGGTGATAGCTCTTTTTTCCACACAGCCAACACCTGCTTTGGCCCCACATCAATATTGTCACTTACCAAAAGCTCTTTTTTTTTTTTTTTTTTTTTTTTTTTTTTTTTGTTTTACCTTAGTGATTTTTATTTAATCTCACCACTACAGAAGTTCTTCCTCTTCTCTTGTTTTCTTTTTATTTACATGTCTGAAATGCCTGGCAAAAGTAATGAAGATAAATGAGCAGAAGTGAAGTTTATCTGGACTCCCAGCATTTTTACTTTGCATTTGTCAAAATCTGGGTGATGGAAGTTCATTCCCTGATCGTGCTTTCTGCCCTTTTCATATGTGTTCTCTGCCATTCTCTGTTGACTCTCAGTTGCCTTAGGAAATGGTTATTGCTCATACAACCGAGCTCAATCTTTTTTCCTTGAAAATAGTTCTTGATACTCTTGTGGGCTCAGACCTGCTGCATTGCCCTTGCTATTTGTGATCTGTCGAGCTCAGGCCAGTACGAAACGTCGCTCCATTTGATAATTGCTATCTTGTTGCAGCTCTTCCAAGTGTTCAAAGGTAAAGTTAGGGGTGTTCTCCCTTTTGTGTGCTGAAGGAATCTGGTTGCATTTGCTTCACAAAATTTACTTTCTTGACATGCAGTTGAGCCAAGTTCCTCCAAAGGAAATGCAGGTTTCAGGCTGAGAGGTATGTGGGGAGCACAGCCTGGAGTGGAGGTGTGTGTACGTCAGTCATCTAGGTAAAAGAGCCTGGAGCCTGGTGTGCAGCTCTGGGTATGGGGCAAACGTGCAGCAGTGCTGGACTGCGGGTCCAGGCTGCAGCAACTTGGTCTGCAGGCCTTTGAGATCCCACAGAAAACCTGGGGAGCACATTCAATTTTGGATATGTCATATTTCTCATGCCTGTTTAAAATAAATGAAAATGTATAGTCTTCAGATCTGCCTGGCCCTGGAATTATAGAAATAATGAATAAGAAGTTTGGGCCTTTGTTTTTGAGACCTCAGACAGAAACTTGTTTTTCTTGGTTATTTCTGCTTTTCTTGGGAGACCTTGTCTGACACATGTGAGCAACCTGAGGTTGCACAGCTCATCCAAAGCACAGCACCAAAAAAACGAACCTTTGGGGGCTGTCTTCTTTTATCTTGCATATACTTTGAGCTTAATTCCTGATATTCCTTTACATTGTGAAGATTCTCGGGTTGTACGTCCCATGGCTGGAAGTACTTTGTTTTCACTGTGTATAAGTTACAGCCTATTGGCAGATTTGATTATCTGAGGTTGGAGTATTAGATATTAGCTGTGTGTCTTCCGTAATCATATTTTGCTGCTGGAAACCAGCTTTTCTGTCAAGGTGTGCAGGAGAATATAAGAGCTGTAAGCTGGAACAAAGATGCTTCCAGTTATGAATAGACCATTTTCCCCTTACGTGGTAAACTCTTTCCTCTGGTTGTAAATGTTTGAACACTTCTCTAATCGATCTACTGAAGATTTTCAAAGAAACAAAATGTCTCTCTATAAATACACTCCTATGAGAATATAAGAACATGGTTTGAATTCATGAAGATGAATCCTCATATTGCTGCCTGTGATAGCTTCCATCCTTGCAAGCGATGGCCCTTACTTCTTGGAAGTTAAATAGTTGCATTTGAATGGATGGGGCTGCACTGGGACTGTCCAGTTCTGGGGGCTGGAGAGTCTTTACATTTGAGAGTGAACAAAGTACAGGAGTGCTTGTACAAAGTATCATGCTGATCCATCATTTGCACATTTCATACAGGTGATTTTAATTTATAGCATCCTCATTGTGACCATGTTCATGTCAGTGGTGACCTGTAGTAACAGGAGTGCTACCATATCTCATGTGTTTGTTGGGCTGAAAAAAACAAAAACAACAACAACAACAAAATCAAGAAGGGAAGAGATGATCTTCAAGACTTCCTTTTGAAAGAGGAGGTGCACTGAACAGGCTCTTCTGGTGCCGGTTCTAGTTGTTCGGTGGCATTGCATAGCCTGTGTGTCCATATAACCTGTCCTCATATGTTGGCCTTTGGAGGTGCTTGAGTGACTGTCTGTATGCATTTGCCTGCACGCAGTGTGGTCTGTTATTCTTTACTCAGCGCATAAGCTAAATATTTTTTTTCTGATGTTTTCAGAAGCTAATTTCATATTGTTCTTCTGCCTTTCCCCATTTCAGGGTCAAGATGAGGCTGATCCATCAAAACCACCCTGGCTCAAAGGAGGGTAAGTACTATCCTGAGACCTCATTTCTCTGTGTTTATAGAGTATAGTTTGAGGTCTCCAGTTCAACCTAAGTAGAAGCAGCACTGCTGATGCTCTTAATGTCTGGTCTGGGGAATGATCAGGTAGCCATGCCTCGCTTAGAGCCAGGCTGCTGCTACATTTTATGATGTCCTTTTAAACAGCAAGAGGAGGGCTGTGCAGCTCTTCTGGAGATCTGTGGTTAAGGACAAAGGTTTAGTTGCGATGTATAATCTTGAATGTGATGGGAGCAGGCACTTATGACAGTAATATTAAATCTTGCTGAACACCATGGAGAGGGGTCTTTTTTCTGGTGTCAGGTGTGACTGATTCAGGACAGGGAAAGAGTAGCTCAGAAAAACTGCTGTGTAAGTTGCGCTTAGAAATAAAGGTAGCTTTGGGGAAGCCTTCTGTCTTTGTAATGATTCCTGTGGTTAATGTAGAAGGCAAACCTGGAGCAGGTCAGGAAATCATTGCAGCTTTTCATTCAAACAGTGGTCATCGTAGCTCTTTTACACAGGTGAGAGTAAGAACTGTTCTTTCCATAACACACTAGTTTCAGAAAATGGAGCAGACAAATTCTGATTGTGTATAATTTCAGCATGATACTCAGCATAATAGGTGCCAGCATGGTAGCTTCCCTAGAATCCTCTGTGGAAAAAAAAGGAACGACGCATTTTCCAAGCTGCTAGGTTATGTGCCTCATTCGTGATTAGAACGATACGGTTTGGTAGTGGTGCACTCATTAGTAGCTGATGTAGCAGCAGATTTGTCCTGATATCTCAGCAAGAGGTTGGCTTGCTGCACGTACAAGTTAATTCTCATAGTACTGAAGTAAGCTTTCCTAATAAAATGCAAAGTTAAATCAGAGGCTTCATTATATGTCTTTCTGCTCTGGGAGTCATTGTTCTGTAATGTTGGTATTCCCGCAAAGCTTCCTCCACACCTGCAGATGCCTGGAGCTGCCTAGCAACCCCATGCTTTCTTAAGGAGTCCAAGATTTCACTGGAAAAAGTGGCAATTAGCAGGAGCAGAAGACAGTGATTTATTCTGACTATAAACAGCACTTTCTCCTGCTTTAACAAGGAGTTGGTGCACTGAGTTTACCAGTGCAGATTCACTAAATGATTTCCTACCCTGAAAGACGAATACAACTGCAGTTCTGAAATAATTAAAATTTATTTTGTCTGTTCAAGGCCATGTTTGCTCTAGTCTGTAAGTTCTTATCTTATATGGGAGATCTAACAAAACAATTGACTAATGTAGTTTTGATGAAAGTTTGACTTATTTACTATATCCCTGCATGCAAGAGATTTCCAGAAAATGTGGTGGATGGTGAACCTCAAATTCCACTATTAGCCACATTGTGGCTTAATTAGCCACAACATACATTAAAGCACTTAGATTTTGAGTTCTTTGATGTGAAGATTAGAGAAGTGGTGTCCTTTGATGGCACTAATCATCTTCTGTCATCACAAACAATCTTGTTTCCTTAATTTTTCAAGATTTAATGTAAACTTCTTTGTGATAATGGTCATATTAAAACATGAATTGAATAGCTTCAAGGTATTTGCACTTTTAGCATAATGCCATAATATCTTCCTGTCTGTAACCACAGGTTTTGGAAAGCTAGCTTAAAAAAAAAAATACAATTGTTGTTATGGATCAGTTTCTGGGTGTAATATATCTGTATATTTTATTTATTAGTGCAAATCATATTCTCACACAGAGATGCTATTCACTTCCCAGTATAGCACTCCATAATAATGTTATAAATATTGCAGGCATTGCAGAGGAGAGTTACCCTATTGTGTATGAAGCCGTGGTGTACATATTTGAAGCAGTGTTAGTACGTCTGTCTGTACAAACACTGTGTAAAGCAAAGCAGAAATTGTGCTAGAACAGAGATTGAGGTAGCTGAAAGCACAAGCTAAATAATTTTGAAAATTAAGAATCACTTTAAAAAAATAACTTAATAGGTTATCTAAGTATATAGCTGTCTAGGTATTAAGACACCTCTCTAAGAGGAAAATGCAAGCACCTTTCAAGTATTTCTATTCTCTGTCAGTCTGGCTTAGAAGCAGTTCTCTTATTTTACAGGTGCAAAAACCTTAGTCTAACATAAATATTTTGCAAGAAACCAGGCTGTAACTAGACATGTTTCTCAAGTACAATATCTTGTTTAGGCTTGTCTTGAATTACAAAATGTACAATTCTAGTATATATATTTTTTCACTTGGAAACATCCGTGTCACAGTTTCCTTTCAATTGAATTAGAAAAAAAAAATCTTTGAAAATTCTGTAGAAAAGAAGTGTATTTCCCAGCTGTGCTGTTAACTTTAGCAGGGGCATTGGCTCTGGATTTTTACTTGTGACTATTTTATTGAATCTTTATTCTTACAGACTCTCCCTTTATATTTTGCATATGCTTTCATAATGATTTGACCCATTTTTTTTGACCCAAAACTTAGCAATAAATTAAACTGTATTGTGATTTAAATAATACTGGAATTCTTGACATCATCTAAATAATCTCCTATTTTACTCCAAAATAGTATTGCTAATATCAGGCAGCACTTTGTAGCATTAGGATAGCAGAAGAAAAACAAAACAAAACAAAACTGTTTGATCCCAGCAAGACTGTGCTGAGGTCTTATGTGTATATTTATTATTTGCTGATTTGGGCCAGATCTTTCTGTTATAAGTCAGAAGGGATTGTTGCAGTGTAACTTGGGCAAAAATATTTTCTGGAGCTGTGTTGGAAATGAGGATAGGCTTTAGTAAAAACACCACGTAGCCTTGCTTTAAGGATTTCCACTACTAGAGAACGCTTATTCTTTGCCAGAGACTCCAACAGTTTAAACTAACTGAACTGCTGTAAAGCAAACCTGGATCTTTTTCATGCCTGAGTTAGTCCCTTGTTCCCAGCTGCAGGATCTAGTGTTCACGTTTTGCTGGCAGAGCAGTGTACCAGACTGTGAATGGGGTTTGTTTATTATGTAGGAGCACAAAGAGCCGTGCACAGCTCTATAATGCAAATATGCCTAATGTTGCGTGTGGAGGCAAGGGTAGTTCATATGGTCACACTTGACTGCTCACCTTCCCACCAGACTTGTTCAGCCAGCAGGATCTGCCAACTCAGACACGGACTGGATGTGTCACCCTCCTTCTGCCCAGTCAAAAAAGTCAATTTTACCATTGCAGCACTATGGCATGTTTCTATGCGTAATAGACATCCTTCCTCTTTTGACACAACCTTGTGCTAAGTTGTGCAGTGACAGCTTTCTCCATCCTAGTGTGGTGTGCTATAATGCAGGTGGTTGGTCATCATTTGTTTTTTTCTAGATTTACTCCTTTTTGTGACTTTTGGCTATATTAAATGTAAATTTGAGTAGGCCTTGCTTGCCAAGGAAGGCAAGCTGCCTGTAGTCACTTACCAGCATACCAATTTCCATGGCATGTGCAAATTTGGTTCCCTAGATCATTTAAAAGTATAGCTCCACGTGCATCTTTTATATGTAGAATATTAGAGTAGTTTGTTCCATGCTACCTATTCTAGTAGTTGTGATGTCTTAAATCATTTTGTCTGTCTATATATACATATACACATATACGTACATATACATACATACATACATATATATATATATATATATATATATTTACCAAATCAGCAAAACATACAGGTTACCATTGCCAGCCCTCTTAGCTTTACGGAGACTGCTGCATATCTCTGGTTCTACTGTTAGGTGAGGATTTTTGCCAAATCCATGCCTCAAGGAAGCTGTGGGGATAAGCCTGCCTTTGCTTGCCAGTGGCAGTGACCGTGAAGCACTGGACGCTTTGCAGGCATGTGCACAGTCTGTGCTGAGGTAGCTCGGACAGTCAGCCTTGAGACTGGGGAAATGACTTTTCTTTTTAGTGTTTTAACAAGTTTGGTTTATTATTAAGTTGTATTTGCGGTGAACTGATTCTTCCTGTTCTCTTTGACTATGATATTAGCAAAGAGAATGATGTTCTAAGGAAACTTTTTGGTCATCTGTTTACTGTCTGTCAGTGCTGGTGAGATTTCTTTAATCCTTTTTCCTCTTGATTTTCCAGGCCTGCAGGTGGTCTCTATGGCATTGATAGCATGCCTGATCTACGCAAAAAAAAGCCAATTCCACTGGTCAGTGATCTGGTAAGAGATTTTTCTTCTGCTACACAGTCACTAGTGCAAGTGGCTTTATTTTTTGACATATGGTAGTGTTCATTGTCACTTCAAAGAGTTGTAAGTTTCCTGATTAGTTAAATTAATTCTTACAAAAAAGGTTTAAGGAGTTGTGCTTGGAAAAAATCTCTGAGAACAAGGTATGGTTTCATACAGTGTTGCATTCATTTGGCAGAATTAAGATATTTTTCATATTCATCTTCCTTCTTTTTCTACGCAGAATATTTGATTATTTTTGGGCCTGCATTATTTTTAAATATTTTCCTAAAAATCACATACTTTGTGGAAAGTTATGATGTCCATGTGAGATTTGGAAACTTACCAGAAGGTTGGAATTTGAGAGGATAGATAAACGAACATATGTGCTTAGATTTTTTTAAAGTAATTTGAAATATTGCCAGTAGGCTCCTGTGCTGAGGAAGCAAAAGAACCAAGAAAGTAATGAAGACAAGTTTCTTATGGTTGTGAGATATGGTGAAATAAGGCTTCTCTGGGACAAATGGTTTTCTGTTGTCTGCCTGATCAGTACACATAGCACATTCATAGTTGGGAGAGACGCTGCAACATCTGAAACACCAAAGTTTCTATATCCTGCAATTCCTGTGAAAAGATGCATACAATTCTCTCTGCCAGCTCATGCATGGGAAGCCTAATGTGTCTTACTATCTGCTTGTGTCTACTAAACCTGTGCAATGATGGCATTAACCTGTGTTGCTTCCTTTGTATGCTTTCATTCTCTCTCTCCACAGGCCATGGTAAGTGAAGCTAAAGACAATCTAACAAGCCTTCACCAGAAACAAAAATTATTATACCTTATTTGCCCTCCTCCCTTATACTTTTTATTTTGAGCCTGCAGTATTGCAGTGCATGCATATTCAGCACTCTGTCCTGCTACATCACTGATGGAATGAACTTCTTTGGTCTGTCTTCAAATAGCATAAATCAGAGCATAAATGAAGGTCTCTGATAAGATTTGATGATTTCAAAATAGATGTTGCTGGCTTTAATTTCTTTCTCAGCCTACATCTTTGTATAGCAGTGTTAGGTGCTGCAAAGGCAGGTCCTGTGCTGCTCAAGGGTGCAGAATGGCATTGGTGTGATGTAAAGAATCAGTTTTCAGGGGAAAATGCTGTTCATTGCATTCAGTGATAGCCAGTGAATGTGAGTCACCAGCACATTCAAACCTGTGCTCCCAACCCACCCTTTATCCTGTTTGTATCCTTTCACTGTCACATTTGGGAGTGTTGTGTATGTTTTAAAACTGACAAAATAATCTCCTTTTGTTTATGAATAAAGTTAAATATAGATGATTGAGTCCCACGTAATTATCTTAGGCAATACCAGTGTTACCATTGCTACCAGAACATAGAAGTGAAACCAGTTATCATTATGACCAGAGAAACAAATAAAAATTTGAGACTGCCTGTGGGCAGTCTAGTTGGAGACCTCCCAGAGTATGCATTTGACTCTTTTGAGATGTGAGCTATCATTTAATAAAGTAACTTCAATATATTAGGCTTGGTATCTGGCATGACAGAGTGCCTTTGCTCGCATCTTTGGGGTTGTAGTACAAGTGTGTTTCTGAACGTTGGTAGTGAATAACAAATTCTCTTCCTTCTAGTCACTGGTTCAGTCCCGGAAAGCCGGAATTACCTCAGCAATGGCCACTAGAACATCTCTCAAAGATGAAGAGCTGGTAAGTGGGAGGGTTGCTTGGCTCTTGTTAACTTTCAATAAGCCAATTAGGGAAGTTTGGCTCTCTGGGATGCAGAGCCAGCTTCGCAGATGTCTAGAAATATAGCTGCAAAGCTTCTTGTATCATTTGTTTACAGAAATCAAACATGTAAAAAATAACATTTAATATGTCAAATATGATCCTAAAAAATACAAACTTATTTCCTTTTGTGCTATCTATGATTCTATAATCCTATCTGCTATGGGAGATAGTGTGTGAAACTTGCTTTATGTAAAGTATCCCTCATCCACAAACTTCAATTTCTTCCATCTCTTCTTTTAAATGTCTGGAGAAACATTTTTTAAAGTATATTCTCTACTGTCACTAGTAGAATTTGGATAAATTTGGCTGCTTCAAATGTGTAGATAAACTGCGCTGTTCATGCCTTTTCCCTAAAACCCATGTGTTAACTAGCAAAAACAGGTTCAGTCACCTTCCTGGATGTTGGTTTATGGGTGTTCTTGTCTTTCAGAAATCTCATGTCTATAAGAAGACCTTGCAAGCCTTAATTTACCCTATCTCTTGTACAACCCCACACAACTTTGAAGTGTGGACAGCCACAACTCCTACCTACTGCTATGAATGTGAGGGGCTGTTATGGGGCATTGCACGGCAGGGAATGCGCTGCGCTGAATGTGGAGTCAAATGCCATGAGAAGTGCCAAGACTTGCTCAATGCTGACTGCTTACAGAGTGAGTAGTGGTTTTGCTGGTTTCTGTCCTAAGAGGTACATTGGAGCATGGCTGTTCCAGAAGTGTTACAAGAGCTTTCCTGAATATAAAGGTGATACGTCAATAATCAGTGAAGATGTATTTTTTAAAATGACTGTGTCTTTTCAGAAAAGGTGCCATTAGGCTAAACCTGTGCCCATCACCCTGTGGATGCAGGAGAACTTCTTTGCTAAGAAATTGTACTTTGTGTGCTTTAAAGGAAGGTTTACTAATTGACTCTTTCAGGTGTACACAGACACACACACACAATGGGTTTCTGCTTAGGGAATGCCATCCGTGGACTTAGCCAGGGTTCTCTGTACCAAGTACAGGTTGCCCAGGCACATTGTCATTTGAATAGGATTGCCCTGTAGCTGAGTTGTCAGACATGAGTCTGAATGAGTTTGGATGATGTTTCAGATAGGAAGGTATTATTTAAGCATATCTCACCTTACTACTAGTAGCCCTGTTTATTTTTTTCTGCAGTGTTCAAAAACTGAGCCCTCTCTTCCAAGAAAGCAAAGAGCTAATAGTTTGCAGAGTAAAAGAGACCTTTCACATATGATGGAGAAGTTTAAAAGGATTTGATTTCGGAAAAAAAAAAGGAGAGAGAGAAAAAGTAAGCATTTAGGCATCTGGTTTGATCAGATTATTTTTATTTGCTCCTAAAACAGTTTCTTGATTTGGTCTCAAATTTATATTCCTGCTTGAGAGCAAAATATCTTAGCCTAAATGGAATACAAGTTTCCACTGTGTAAGTGTTAAATCTTGAGTAGGAAGGTGGGGCTGCTTCTGTTCGCTCTTGATTTTTTTGGTATTCCAGCTTGAAATCAGAAAGAACCAGAAGTTTGATGTAAAAAAAATAAAAAAAATAAAAAAAATAAAGCTTATTGAAAATCCATGCCAGCAGGAGTATAGGGAGTCAAATCCTGTACCTAACTCAGACTCTCGTTATTTGGTAAAGCCATACTGGATGATCCAGCAAAGGATACTAAAGAATCATAGGTCACTTGTTTTTCTTAAAGCTTATTGTGATACCTTACATAGACGTTGGTGCTGCTTGCATTTTTGATGTGTGCAGAGTTTTAAATAAGTCATTGTTAGGACTGATGATCTATGTTAAGTTTGTGGAGTTCACCAGAACCATATGCTAACTTGTAATTTTCAGTATTTTAGATGGAAAGCTGTTTATATGTGTATCCAGGCTTAATTCAGATGCACACCCAAGATGTTGCAGTGTCATGATGGAGTCATGGTATCTCAGTATGGGAAAATGCTATTGATAGAACAGGAAAATTAGGCTTGCATGAGCAGCAGTGAGGAAACAGGCACAAAGCTATACGGAGGAGAAGTAATGAAATAAGGAAAAGTAATGAAGTTTTGAAGTATTGTTCAAAAACGGTAGAAGGATAAGCTAAGAATAGCCATACTGGATCTGCCCCAAAATCATCTTTCTAAAGAAATGTGATGGAGCCCAAGGCAGAGGTGTAAGACATGCAGTGAAGAGCTCCTGTGATGCTATGTTTACTAGCAGGCAGGTGATGGCTTTGTAAATTTGTCTAATCCTTCTTTGAACCTTGTATACTTGAACTGTGGTGGGGAAGAGGGAGATGTTCAGCAATGAGGAAAAAGGGCTGTTTAAGCTTACCATTTACAAAATTAAACATGGAATAAATTTGCTTCAAGAAAATTAAAGGTGAAAGCTACAAGACAACTTCAGTGATGAGAACAGGGAGTCTCTGGAACAGCCTCTGAAAAATAACGGTGCGGGCAGCTTATCTAATCTCTGGTTGGAGTTGAATAAGTTTGTGCAATGGGCTGTGGGATGTGATGATGGCCAAAGACTGTGCACTTCTGTGTAGAACAGAGGTATCAACTGGAACCAACTCTGCTTTTCAGATACAGTGAAGTATCAGATAATATCTTGTTATTTTATTCACTGGATTGCAGATGTTTGCTTTTCACATTTTCTTTGAAATTGTAAAGACAAGATACTCCAGCATGGAGAGTTAAAAAACAAAAACAAACAAAAAAAGACGGGAAGCAAATGAGAGTGTGCTGGGCTCAAAACAAGTGAAGAACACATAGAAAGGTAAAAACAATAACAAAACAAATGAATACAGCCCCATGAAACTTCTCAGACTCAGTCATTTGAAAACCGCCAAGCATCAGAACAGGAGAGATACAGAGACCATGAGCTGGAGCTATGAAGCTACCAATGTTAGAGTAGTAGGTATCATTGTCTGGGGTGGAGACATAAGGGAAATTGAAGACATCAATTATATAATTAAAAAGCAGAGAAGACAGAGGAAAGACAGTGCTGGGAAATTAAGATAATACTACAGCCAATATGTGGATGCGCTGCTGGGCTGGGAAAAAAAGAATGTTATTGATACTAGAAATCTAGTATAAGGCTTTTTCAGGAACCTGTTCTTTCTTTTGGCATGGTCATGCTAAAATTCTTCTAACTGGAGCCCACAAGGCCAGAAAAAGATGGAAAAAAAAAGAATTACTTTTTTTATATGCTTGAAGAGCACAGACTGTGCTTGAGGAAGGAGAAATGGGTGCTTCTGGGGCCCAAGCAATAGTGTAGAGATCCAGTAAGTCTGAGACTGAAGTTTCTCATATAGTGAACTTGAGAGGTTTCTTCCTAAAAGAAGTTTTGCTATAGCTGATGGGGTTTTTCTTTCTTTTTTTTTTTTTAATCTAAAAAAAAAAAATCCATGCTCTCAAAATGTATCATCACCTGAGCATCTAATTAAGGCTTCCAGAAAATGTTGCATTGGAGGAGTAAAATGAGTTTTCAAGCTGGTAACAAGTACAGTTCTATTGATTGGGCCTTAATGCCTCAGGATGTATCTTCATTCAAGTCTGTGCAAGTCTTCCTGAAAATGTTGCATTGTAGTAAATTGAATTTTCAGGCTGGTCACAAATTCTGTTGTCTGTATTTTGAATTTTGGGGTAGATGCTTTGGGACCTTAGAATCAGGATGTGCTGTTTATCCATCTTCTATGCTTCAGTGCTTTTCTGTGGGAAATAAATGGATCTCTCTCCCTAAGTCTATGAGAATTCAGTTCGGTTATTTCTTCTAAGGGCTATTTACTTACCAGCTATATTTTAAGAAACTGAGTATCTGATACAGTGAACAAATGTGTGGGACTGTAGCAATAAGATAACTCAAATTCAGCAGTGCTTTGTTGCAGTTTGAAACAAAATCCATTTATGTAAAATTGGGTGCTGCTTCTCTATTGAAGCTAATTTGCTCATTGTGTCTATGGAAATGCCTCAGTACCTTTGTCTGGGAGGCAATTAAGAATGTGTTTAGAATGTATTTCCAGGAAATACTGCATCGAAGGAATGACACCCAACAGAGATGAAAGGTATCAATCTTTTATCTGAATTTTCTTTAAGAACAAAAAAAAAATCAAAAGCTGCAACTTTCAGCCTCCCAGCTTTTAGGGTTCAGCATTTTTGTTTTGTTTTGTTTCAAGTATTGTGTGATGGGACATGCCTTGCGGATCAGTTCAACAAGGCTGTTCTGTGAATTGGCAATGTTTGAAATGCAGTAAGGATAGAATTATTTGTGGCATGTGTACAGCAGCCATCTGGTTAATGGCTCTGTTGGCACCAAGCTGTTACTCTGAGAGCATTAAAAGACTAAATTTCTGTATTCTAGGTACTTTCAAGATATTCTGATGATCGAGAACTTTACCTTTTCATTATAAGATCATAAATACTTGCTCTAGGGAAGATGTTCTCTCTTTATCTTTCACCTCTTCTTGGAATTACTGGAGGTCTCCACTGGTTGGGTACAATTCCTTTCTTGCTTGGCTGGAAATGGATGGAGAGTTTGTTTGTTTGGTTGGTTTTTATATATCCCCATAGCATATAAAGCTTTTGAAAAAAGGGGGCTTTATCTCTTGCCCTGAGCACTAGTGTAGCAGTAACAGAAATACAACCAGTTGAGAAATGTTGATATCAAAGGAAGCCTTATGGTGGCTGAGGATGGATGTGTAGGATGCAGAGAAATGGATGCAGAGAAGTAGGCAGAATTCAGAAGAGGGTGGAAGGGGAAGGAGGTTACACTAGTGAGGTACCAACAAAAGGGAGATACACAGTTCTGGATTAGCATTTGAAAAACCTTAGTATTCTGCTTCTGCAAGTATATGTCTTGTTTCCCAGCAGTGATGCAAATCTAAGTCCTCAACAGACTAAGTTAAACTTAAGGAAAGAAATTACACTGGGATATCAAAATCTGGTTCTTTGGAGATCTTAAAAATGAGGAATTGAGATCTCAAGCTTCAATCTTCTATTGAACATGAAATCTCTGTTGTATAATTAGTTATATTAGTGCAGTTTTATGGTGTACTGGAGCAACAAACCTAGTGCTCAATGCCCCGCTTGGTACTGTTTTGTCTCCTGGGGCTTTGGTTCACCATTGGAATTGTTCAGCACTTTTAAACTCAAAACTGGAAGTCTGGCATGTTTGTTGGGTTTTGGATGAGAAAGTTCTGTGTTGCATTCTGAACAGATTGCATTCCAGAGACTGCCTCTGTGAGTGGACTGTTAGGGGGACCAGTAAGTCACTCTTGTGATAATCATCTTGGCTTCGGCGTTGAATGATGATTAGGCACCATGGTGATGAATGCTTGTTTGCTTCCAGAATCCTGTGCAGGAAAATATTTGCACAGAAGGAAGAAGGATACCTTTATTTGAAACTCAAATATCTATTTTAAGTTTCATGAATATATAATTTCTAAGCATTATCCGCCTACTGAACAGCTGTCTTCTATCCTGCTAATGTTGCTTTCTTGACTTTTTTCCTCTTAAAGCATGAGATAACAGCACTGTCAGTTTACTAATAGCTGTATCAATACCATTCCCAATATAGTCGTACTTGCTTTCTGTTTCCAGTTATAAGTTGACTCGTGATTCATTCCTAGGGAGGAAGAGATAAGGAAAGCCCAGTACCATTTATGTGGTACTATACATGTCTATACACAGTACATGTATAGTCCCTTGCCTTTTTATTGCCATTTACAGAACCACTTGAAAAGCTGCACCACTGGCCTAAAGTTTTTTACAGCGGAATTAATACGACCAAGTTCAGCTGCAGAAGAAGCACCCACAACCTTCCAGTGCAGTGACATGCATTGGGTTTATATCATGTATATTTTATGTAATTAGTCCTCTGATAGTTATTGTGGAAACCATGGTGGTTTTGTACCAACAAGCAGATGTCAAAATTAAGAACAGGTATGTTGTTGTGACAGAAGGTTTGTATGTTCTTTACTCTGTTAGTCTGTATAGTTAAACACAGTGTTTTATCCTGGTTTTTGCACTGCAGTTCATATGTAACTCCTCCAGGGAGTCAAATAGCTCTCCTGTGAAGGAATAGGGGAGCCTTTTTTCTTGATAAATCATCTGGGCAGAGTGGGGGAGCAGCATGGATGGAGATGCTCCTGATGAAAGTCAGGAAGCAGAGCCAAGCCTTAGAGGTGATGAAAGAGGGATGTCTAGGGGTCTGTGTGGCATGGCTTGCATCTCCTGCAATTCAGAATGCCATGGGCAGCTCTAGACCTGAAGCAAGTCTTGGTGAATGGCTCCACTATTCAAGGTCTCTGGAGGTAGTGGGGACATGAAATACATTTTTAGGCAGAACTCTTCCATTTATCTATGTTTGCTGTCAAAAGCCTATTCGATGCTTCTGGAGTGCTTGCCATTAAGGCAATGATGCAGACCACACCGCTCCAAAATTGTGTTACCTCTGGTCCCATCTGTGTGACCAGCAGTGAAACGATTATGTTTGCAAGCTGCCTGGCTAATAATTTATTTAGAAAATGTTTCTGAAATAGAGTACACACTCACACTAGCCCTTAATGTTTGAGTTTTGTTCTTCATTACCATAAGGTCAGGTCAGAAACAAACCCTGTCATGCCCTTCCTTGGTATTGTTACAGATTTCAGAATTCCTCATAGGGAAAAGTTACATTTTTCAGCTTGACCTCTTACAGTTTCTGTAGCTCTGCATATACTGTACAGAGTCCACCTCTATCCCTGAAAGACCTAGTTCTGTAAACGCTGAATAGCATTTCTTATCTGAAGTTCAAAGTATAGCCCCTAGTATCATTTCAATTTCGTATTCCTTTAATAAATGTTGGGTCTACAGCTGGATGATCGTCTGATACAGGCATCATTTTGGGTAGTGGTAGTTCTTCATCACCGGTGAGTGAAGACAGCAGGGACTACATAATTAATTCCAGTATTTTCATTTCATCTTAAGCCAACAATAGGAAACTCTGGGGCCTTTTCTCAGATAAATTTTATTGTACTAAATGGAATACTGAACATCAAGCCTCTAGCAAATAGAATGAAAAAAAATAATTATCAGGCAATGCAAAGTTATGGCTTGTTTTATACCCAGGTCTTTAATAGCATACCTTGGTATGCAGTGTTCTTAATGAACTTCTGAAACTTCAGTGGTCACACTCTGTTCCAAACTGTGTTTTTATTCTTTTCAGTTTGGATGGTGGAAGTTATAATTGAGTTTTGTTTCTTTATTGAAGTGAATTTAGTAACGGTGAAAGGTATTAGATTGAAGGTCCTAGAAATTGATGTCTTTAGGCAGTGTTAGTCAGTGGGCACGCTGTTGAGCCTGCTAACGAGGTTCCCTGTTATGATGTACTGCTGGGGGTCTTTTATGAGGGTGCATTCACAGAAGTTTGTTCCTGTTTGGTCGCTAACTGCTGAAATTCTCTTTGTATAAAAAATAGTAAAGGCTTGTGTTAAGGTGCTCCAAATACCATATTTGTGCACTTATTCTAGAGGAAAATAATTCTTGGGTATCTTTGTGATCGATGGCTGCCTTTACACAGACTTGCTCCTGCTTTAACACACCTTTAAGGTAATTCATTCAGTATTTGGTGAGCAGCTGGTGAAGGTCATTTTTCTAGGACAAGACTTAATATAAGGTATCTGATAAAAAAACAAGCATGCAAAAGCATATTAAACTAGACTGAAATAATGTCTGAATGTGTTCACAGAACTTTTGTCTTGGTTTAACCATACATGATTTAAGGTTATAGCTCGAAATCCCTTAAGTGCAGACTGCATGTAGAAAGACGGTGTGTAGTCTGATTCCTGTATTTCATTTCACACCCTGGTTTGTCTGCCCTGTTAGCTCACGTCAGTGGTTTTATTAACTCGTTCCTCACATCTGACACAACAGTCTGTGGTTGAGTTCTGACAGCAAACACGGCTGTCATTAATTAATTAATTAATGTTATTTAATTAATGTAAAATTAATTAATTAATTTTACTTTTAAAATTTGTAAGAGGTATGCAAGTGATCACAGGCATCTGTTAAAGCAAAATGATGAGAAGATGGGGCATGCTGATGTCT
The DNA here is from genome assembly GCA_011075105.1 of Heteronetta atricapilla. Taxonomy (NCBI): domain Eukaryota; kingdom Metazoa; phylum Chordata; class Aves; order Anseriformes; family Anatidae; genus Heteronetta; species Heteronetta atricapilla. The sequence goes on from CM021763.1 coordinate 10,850,596, forward strand.
GCTGTTACAGTAAACTTCATTTCTGGATCTTTCTCAACTGCAATGGTGTTGGACTTGAGCCTGTTCTCAGGAGAGCAATCTCGTCCCAGATTATAGAGGAATCTGGACATTCCCCTTCTATTATCCCTTCCCAGCTCTATGTGGTCCAAGTTTTTTTTCATGCATGTTGAGATGGAGGGTCTAGCTGTAAACATAAATAGCAAGAGGCATCATGTGGAGGGTAATTCACGACTTTGATCCTGCCACCTATTCAATGAAGCATGATATGGTGTATTTGCCTGTTTCTGATGAGCATTGTTTTATTCCTGATGCACAGGAGCAGCAGAGAAGAGCTCAAAGCATGGAGCTGAAGACAGAACCCAGAATTTCATCATGGCCATGAAAGATCGTATGAAAATCCGTGAGCGAAACAAACCAGAGATCTTTGACTTGATTAGAGATGTGTTCTGTGAGAGCAAATTGACACATGCTCAGCAGATGAAGACGGTGAAGCAGAGTGTTCTTGATGGCACCTCAAAATGGTCAGCAAAGATCACAATCACAGGTGAGTGAAGGGAGGCACAGATTCCATCATTCTTGCTTGGGGCCCTAAGGTAAGGAAGAGTTGGTGTGAAGCTAGAAAGAGCAGACTTCCCTCTCTCTGCTCGGTGTACATGCAGCAAGTGGAGATACTACTGCCCCAGGTGTTGTAATGTACTGTGAGCTGAGGCTCATCAGAAAAACTCTGAATGATATTCCTCTTCCTTTGGCCAGACTGATTTGCTGCTTCATGTGGTGTGTGGACACAGTATTATTGGTGAATGGTGATAACCCTTCTTTTTTGTTTCCAGTGATGTGTGCTCAGGGTCTGCAAGCCAAAGACAAGACTGGTTCCAGCGATCCATATGTAACTGTTCAAGTTGGTAAAACAAAGAAGAGGACAAAAACGATTTTTGGGAATCTGAACCCTGTTTGGGAAGAAAAGTTTTACTTGTAAGTACTCTTACAAGGACTCTTATCCCTGTTTTGCCTGTTTGTATGATCTTTACTTCGACAGTTAGACCATCTTTGTCAGCATGCAGTCCCACATTGCCTGTAATATATGAAGGTGTCATTTCTGCTTGGCATTGTGTGCCTGTCTGGAGGGTTGATGTCTGTAACAACGTACATAGTGCACTTGTCCACTTCATTTCTTGCTTTTGTATAGATAAATTGTCTGCTCTGTGAGCATTCTTACATTAATGTTTCTAGAGAAAAGAAAGGAAAATCTTTAACTTGGTGACTTTTGTTCCTGTATAATAGAAGTAGTTTCAAAATTCTTTGGAATATAAAAGAGTGAAGTTCTTATAAAAGGCTGAGCAAGCTTTCTGTGACCTGCTGCTGTGACTTACTATTGGTGTTTGACCAACAAAGGTTAAAGGTAGTATTTGTTTGTCACTTGTCTGCAACACTACCATCTCTCCCTTTAGTTCCAGAAAATCAATGTAACAATAACTTGAGGGATTATCTGCTTTCAAGATGAACAATCTATCCATGTCTGAATTGAAAAGAAAGGCTGGAGCCCCCCCCTTTTTTTTTCTAAGTATCAAATATGTTCAAAAGACTGAAGAATGTATTATTCTATCCTGCTTTTATTGAATAAGTAAACACTACCCTCAATTTATCATTGAACATAACACAACACAAAAGGGAGATGTGAAATCTACTGGGTAAGTAGTTTCTGAAAATTCTGGATGATCTCTTTCAACCCCAGACATCTTTATTTCTTCTCTTTTTTTCCCCTTTCTTGTTTTTCCCTAAACTGCGTGAAGTGAGCTCTCTGCAAGCTGAAATTATGTATTAAAATCAAGCTTATATCAATCTAACTTTGTCTTTAAAATGCACAGTCCAAACAAAATTATTTTAAATTGGTTTTGAGATCCTCATTAACATCAGAAATATCTCAGCACTATTTTGAGAGAGTAAGCTCTTGGGCTTTTATTTATTAATTAAATTTATTCTTACTTTAATCCAAAGTAACGGAACCTCTTGGTAAGTAGTAAGCATGCTTAGATGCCATTTGGTTAACACTAGTCACAATAGCAGCAAGTCTGTGTGGGAGCCTTAAGGACCTTGATTTACCATGCCAAGTAGTTACCATGGTATTTGCAGTGTGTTCCCTTCTAATTTTAGGAGCTTCAACAAATACTATGTTTAAAGATAGATAGCACAACGTGATAAATGTCACAGTTTTAACAGTGCTGCTGTTTAGATTTTATCTGTGTCGATGATTCAGCAGATAATATGCCGCTGGGCATTAGAGTTGATGCTTCTTTGAATCTTATCGATGTCTAGGTGCTTGTTTTAATTGCCTTGGAATAGCAGGAAGAGGTAAATGAAATGATGACTGTATCCAGATCAAATGCAGGAGATCACTTAGTACTGGCATCCATGTGTTGTTTTATTGGTTGATGTCAAAGCTCAACATATGCTGGATGAGGAGAGTCATTTAGAAGTGTGTGCAGTGCCAGTCTTTTTACATGCTTTTTTTTTTTTTTTTTTTTTTTTGTTCTCCTGTATCGGTCATTTTTTTTAGAGCTCACTACTCTTAAAATTGCTGAGATCTTCTACCCTACATAACCCAATGGAAAGTTAAATCAACATATGCATGACAACAATACCCATTACTTACCAAGCTTTTTTACAAGAGATGGCCAGGAGAATTGAGGTGCTAAGTTTTGAGGGTTTGAGGGTGTGTATGTTTATTTTTTAGAGTTAAGTTAACTTGTTACAGTGGGAGAAAGATGTTAGGGTAGTTATTAAAAGCCTACCTAGCAGCAGACATATGAAAATTCTGATGTTCAGAACACTAAAATATTTCAGTGGGTGCAAGATAAACAAGTAGAGAAAGGTCAAGTCAGTAATGTATAGGTTAGTAATTGATGTTCCTCTACTGCTTGGCTTGTTGGAGAGATTTGTTTGCAGCTGGTGTTCATTAGGTGCCCAATATCTTTTATGGGATCACAATTCCACCATCTTTTCAAAGGTTAGATATGGAATCAACAACCTGTGTGTATCAGTTGTCATAGTGCTATTGTAATCCATGACATAAGCTAAGGCAGATTGCGTTACGGCTGAGCAATACAGTAATTTCCACAGACTCAGTAAAGTTTATTAAAAGCAGCTTAAACAAGTTTAAAAAAATTTAAGGCTGAAATAACTATTCAAAATAGCTTCTCTGTGCTTATTTAGAGTGGGGGAAAAGTACAGTGATGGAAAAGTACATTAACTTAAAGCCATATTTAAGGAGATGTTGTTGTAGTTTTGACCCAATTTGGAAATCCAAATTTAGAACTGTATTTTAGAAAAGACAAGGTTGAAAAGACTTAGGGTTTTCATTATAAGCTCTATTTAGGTCATTACTAGGCTATGTCCCTTGGGCTTCTGCTTAGATTAATGACCAATTCTTGGAGCATGTTCATCACCAAGCAGATGTCTCGTTTCTTTCTGAAAATCATCTTTTTTTTTGTATATTTTCATCCTTACCTTTAGGAAACATGTTACAGTGAATTTGTCTTTCAATGAAGTTTGAAGACCTATGAAAATACAAGAAGCTGATCTTTCTGCTCAATTCAAAGAGTTGCAGGCTTGATGCAAAGACTTCCCATAAATGGTGCCTGGCAGGATGAAACTTGATAGGGGACTCCAGACATTGCTGGAAAAAAAAAAAGTGTCAGAAAGCGCTGATGAATTGTGCTTCCCTTTGCTTTACATTCCATTCCTGTTTTGTTATAATCCCAGATCCCTTTCCTTATAGCTATGTTGAGCAGGCTAATAGGTATTCTCCTTCATTTGCCCTATAGAGTTATCTTCTGTGCCCTCAGCCTCTCTTGCCTTCAACTCTGGACAGAAAGCAGCATGTGTCTTATCTTCAATTGGTTCTGCGTTATCTGGGTCGATGGGTACATAAGAGACAGGTGGCTGCTGACTTTCCAAGAATGGTAGCTAGTTTGTAGATTTCTTCTCCATCTAGCTGGTAATTTTTCACAAAGTGTGTTGAAATGCAGAACCTTTGAAAATAAATTTGCTATGCACTCATTTCCCTAGGAAACAACCCAGTAATGTGAGAGGGAAGATTTTTTTGCAATTCCTCAGTGCAATTAAGACAAGGCTTTAATTCTCCATTTGCACATAATTTAGACTACAGATAGAAAATACTGGCTTTCTAGTAATCTCTCTATTTTTGTTAGGCTGAAGCTGACTATCCATTTGAACAAGTTACAATGGTAGACAGATTTTAAGAGTTCCATTTTAATAGAAGAACTGTGGGCTCAGCTAGAGATTTGTTGTCCATACCAGTTTTTTTTAGGAGGGACCGTAGTCTTAAATGATGAGCATTAGAAGTTACTAGATGCAAACAGGGCTTTGATAGGTTTCTTGGCTTAGGCACAAAATGACTCCCTCATTTTAAAGTAAAATCCCCTCAAAATGGTATTGTCTGAATATATCTGTGCACAAGGCCTTAATGGTGGGTGTGAAATCATTGCCTGGAACAGATTGCATTGTCAGTGGGCAGTTTGCAAGAGGCATGTTTGTTCTCTTACTACAGAAGACTAACTCAGTTAAAGTAAACGTGGTGCCTCCTGCTAGCAGATAACCAATATTTCACTAGGACGTGCAGAGCCACAGATGATATACATTCCTGTTAGTCCTTTGGGAATGGTGTTATTGCATAGCTAACCACTGTGTTGTCACCCAAAGGGTTCCATTTGGTTGCTCAATTTTCCTTTCACCTGCTGAGCTTGTTCACAAGCTTGTTAACAAGCTCAGCATCTTTCAGTAATCTCTGTGGTTATATGAGATTGTTTCGGTGTTGTTTTTTAGTCTTTACCTTTGGAGACCACCATGTTTATAAATGTCACTGGAACTCTGAATCCTCAGCCTCCTCTGTTCATTGCATGGCAGGGACCATTTGGTTGTCGTGCTTTCTTTATTCTCTAGGTACTGCAGATGCTCCAAATGGCACTCTGATGAAATCCTGCTTGTTTCCCTGCTCAGTGACCAATGTGAAATTTATATTTGAATTAAAGTTGATGCCTCATGGCAAGCACCTTTTGGGAAGCTGAGTTAATATAGCTAAGGATGTAATGCTCAGAATCACTTTATCTGCTCTTTGTAGTTAGGAGAGCCGCATGATTAATTTGTGCAGTCAGTGTTGCAGCGTTGGGTAATGGCAAAATGATTGTACTTGTTCCCCTAAGAAACAAGCTTCATGCAACTCAGAACAGAAAATTCATTTCTTTGTTCTTAGACAGCAACAGCTGGATCCCACGGCATATTCTTGTGCTGTTGTACTTAACTTATAAATTGCTAAGGATTTTAGCCTTGTTCTCTTACCACTCTGATTTTGCTTTCAGTGTATTTTTTTGCTGTCTTTTTTTTCTCCCTAACTAAAGAGCCTTGCTATCATTAAAAAATTTATCTGACAAAATGACAAAAAAAGTTTTGTCATCTATTTGAGGCCGGCCACAGCAAACCTCCCAGGTGCATGCTGCCATTTCTAGACACTTTCATTTGAACCACACTCAAATCTTCCTGCTTTTTCAGTGGGACCATTTCCTAAAGACTTATTTCCTGAAGGGTACATAGTTACAACTCCTTGTTGGGCTTCTCACACTGATTACTGTAATTACTCTTTCTGATTTTCCAGAAAACCATTTTGATTTTTTTGGCACTTCTCAGAAGCTAAAATGTTTGCAGGTCCTGAAGTCCTGCTGATTTGTTCTTCTGTCCTGTGCATTTTCCCACCTCCTGCACTCTCATCCCCTACTTCTGCAAGTTGCTGTGCCCTTTTTGTCTGTCCTCTACCACTGCATAAAATATTCTCTGCACCAGACTGAAACTTTACAGGCCCTTCTTGAGGGCTGCATCTGCAATTGTGCAGATGGGAAGCTGCTCACAGAACATGGCTATATAAATATTCACTAGACTATTTGAACCATAAATGATTTTTTTTTTTTAATATCAAAGCACAATGAAAATATTTAAATCTGGGCTTGACTTGACCTACTTTTAAATCTGCAAAATATTGTTGATACCTCTGCTCCCTCACTTCGGTTGTTTGTTCTTGCTATGTCTGCTTCTTGCTTTTCATCTTTATTAGGCTGTCAGCTCTACAAAGCAGGGGCTGGCTTCCTCTCTGTAAGCTGCCAAGCACACAGCAGAGTCATGATTGCACTGGGGCCTCTGGGCTCTCCTGTTCTTCAGGCAGAAAATATGAGAAAACAACATAGTTTAAGAAAACATCTTCATGTGAAATGGGTGTGTTGAATGATTGGGTTGTGTTGGCTTCTTACCTCTCTAATCTACACAGTGCATTTTAGAGATGGACAGTCTATATCTGAAGGCAGTATTAACGGAATGAAACTAAGGTCTGGGTGTATCCTGCAGGGTTAATGTGCTGATAACACCGTTCTTGAGATGAGAAGTTGATTGGAAAGAAATATCCATATGGATGTGTGTGGTGGTTTTACTAAGGTGGGCAGCCAAGCTCCACCACAATGGCTCTCTCACTCCCCCTCCTCATAGGAAAAGGGGAAGAAAATATGATGGAAAGGGCTCTGGGGTTGACATAAGGGCGGGGAGATCACCCACCAATTATCGTGATGGGCAAAACAGACTCAGTGTAAGGCGATTAGTAAAATTTAGTGCCTATTACTAACAAGCTAGAGAAGTGAGAAACAAAAGAAACTAAAAACACCTTCCCCCCATCCACCCTCTTCCACCTCCTCTCCCCAGGCAGTGCAGGGGAATGAGGAATGGGGGCTTCGGTCAGTCCCTGCCGCTTTGTCTCCTCCACCTCATGGACCCTCTCTGCCCCTGCTCCCCATGGGGTCCCTCCCACGGGATGCCGTCCTTCCTGAACTGAGCCTGCAGGGACTGCATACAGGCTCTTCAAGAACTGCTCCTACATGGCTCTGTACGATGGGGTCCATTCCCCAGGAGCAAACTGTTCCAGCACAGGTCCCCCACAGGCAGCAGCTCCCCCCAGACCCCTGCCCCTGCGTGGGCTCCTCTCCACGGGCTGCAGCTCCGGCCCGGGGCCTTCTCCTGCGGGGGCTCTCCATGGGCCGCAGCCTCCTCCAGGCCACATCCACCTGCTGCACCGGGGGCTCCTCCATGGGCTGCAGCGTGGAGATCTGCTCCATGTGGGACCCATGGGCTGCAGGGCAACAGCCTGCTCCACCAGGGGCCTCTCCACAGGCCTCAGGGGAACTGCTGCTGCCTGCCTGGAGCACCTCCTGCCCTCCTGCTGGTCTGGTCTTGGGGTCTTCAGGGCTGGTTCTCACACCTCACTTTCCCAGCTGCTGTTGCACAGCAGTTTTTTGTTTGTTTGTTTGTTTGTTTGTTTCTCAAATCTGCTCAGCCAGAGCCAAAAAAAACATCCCTTGTTGATTTGGCTCTGGGCAGCAGTGGGTCCCTTTGGAACCAGCTGAACCAGGCCCTTATCTGACATAGATAAGAAGAATCATCTGGATTCTTCTCAGAGAAGCCACCCCTGCAGCCCCCTGCTACCAAACCCTTGCCACGTAAATCTACTACAAATTGACACAAATGGGAATTAAAAAACCCTTATGGGTATTTACCAGACTCTCTCTTCATGACAGTAGATGCTCCAATATGAACTAGTGGTGTCAGAAGGATACAGCTTTTCATTTTGGCACTCTCTGTGCTCTAAACTTATTATCTTTATTGTTTTTTTGTTTGTTTTGCTTGTTTGTTTTCTAAACTTCTGTACAGAGTTTTATGGGTGTAAACTTTATATGTCTTCTGGTAGAACCTTGCAAACCTTTGAGGTTGCTGCACCCTCATGAGGGTTGCCATGTCCCTCTAGCATTCCAGCAGTGGGAGATTAAGTAAGAATCCTGCAACAATTGATTAACCAATTCAGCACAAATGTGGTGTTTTTGTTTGTTTGTTTTTGTTTTGTTTTGTTTTTTCCCCTATGTCAGAGTACAAATCACTGACTTGAAAATATTAGGGTCGTTTTTCGATGTTTCTTTTACTTTCTGCTTGTTTTTTTGGAGGACAGGATGCACATGCCTTACTCTGTTCCAGACCTCTGACAGCTCCTTAGCCAGTTTGGGCCAACATTTATAGGCAGGCAGAGGTCTCAAAGCTATTAAAAAAACATAGAAAGTGATTGTTACAAGTTTCAGCTAGGATAGAGGGATATAAATTATTAACTTCATTGTGGTAGACTATAATGTAAATTCTGGAGTTGCCTTTTACGTTTAGCCACCAATATACTGATTAGTTTGCATGTATCAGCATGGCACTGTGCACATGCATCAGAAGTAACAGCAACTTTGTGTGTTTCCCCTCGGCCAAGTTGATAGCTGAGCATGGGCAGATATCCGCACTGACAGCACAGGGTGGATATGTTTGAGGCTGGGGAAGGCCAAGGGGGAATGTGATAGAAGAGCTGGAGTTAGCATATGGGATAGGGAGCAAGTCAGCAGAACTAGGCTCTGCTGGTTCCACTGCTCCTGCAACCACTAGCCTTAGGTAGGAAAATTTCATTGAAAGAAATTCACAGTTTTATCTTTTCCTTGCAGATTTAGTGTGCTGTTTCCTGAAAATGTTTCTTTGATACCTTGAAGTATCAAAGTAACTTTTTTAAACATAAAATGGCACCACTGCAAACATCAGAAGAATGTAGATACAAAAAAAAAAGTCATTTTCTGAGTCATGCAGCAAAGAGAACCTGGTTTCCAGCTCCTCACACTCTGAAATGGGCATGGACACTTTTGATAGTTTCCTCCCTATGACAAGGTCTCAAAGTGTTTCTTCTTTGCATCCTCTTGGGAAAGCTGTGGGAGCTCAGCTGTGTAGCAGACTGGGCAGACACATGTATGCACACATTGTTAGGAAACCACTCTTCACAAAAATGTAGCAAGAAGTAGGGCAGGCATCTTTAGAAACTTGCCAGCTCCTGTAGTAATGAAGGGAAAAGTTTCTAGCAGCCGAATGTGTTAGCCACAGTCTTATGGAGCTGGGTTGCTGTCACTAATCAGATGCTATTTTTATTAGCTAGAAAGCCTGTTATCGGTTAAGCTCAAGTAGGCCAATGTTTGTGGTTCTGTTTTGGGGTGTGCTGTAGAAGGTGAGCTGGTGTTGATGCAACTGTCTTCCTTCACTGAAAGCAAAGACTGTGGTTCCTACAGACTTAGATGGAGATGTTTTATAGGTAAGCCACCAGCCTAAGGCTTTCAGCTGCTGTAAGCGACTGATAAGGTGCTCTCTCTGGCATGGGAGCATGAGGAATATTAATTGACTGGTCTCTTAAAAATAACAGAGAGAAGTGTGGTAAAGTAGAGTTTTCAGTAGCTCAGTAAATGCTACTGGAAAGTTTCCTGTGGCACTTAGCAGTGAGTTATGCTGCTGCAGCCCGAGTGAAGGACGACAGCCACCCAGGGAGTGAGAGGACAATGCATGTGGAACCTCAAGTAGATTTAGGTCTGAACAGTAAATGTTTTCTTAAAGGAAAGAGAAAATTTTTGACCATTAGCAAAAGAAATGTAGAAAGGTAGCAAAGAAAAGTAAGATCAAAGCTGTCTTAACAAAGAACTGCAGTGCCAGAAGGTGAGGTCTGAAGAAGTTAGGGTTTAACTTTTTGGTGCTTTGTAAATGCCACTGTGTACTGATCTGTGTTTTTTGGCACATGTGTCCTTCTGAACCTCTGAGGTACTGCCAGGATGTACATCAGTTTACCATGTCAGGAACAGAGGATTTCTTTCATGTGCTTATGCTGTGTTGTTGGTATGCACTCAGATAAACTAGAGAGCTACAGAAAGCAGCAGTCCAAGCATTTCCTGCTTGTGAAAACTTGCTGTTTTTTTTTTTTTTTCAAAGGAAAACATCCTTGAAGTTGAGGAAGAGGAAGGGGAGAAACATTGAACCTTCTTTCTTCTGATCTCTAAATACAGCTTTGATTGCACGGAGAAGGAAGGAAGCAAAGATGCTTTCTGCCAATGATCAAAAGTGCCTAGAATTGCTAATAACTTTCACAATAGTAATTCCCAGATATCCTTCTTCGCTGGAAAAATCACTAGAAGCTGCAGGGATGTCTGTTAACCAGTCCTGGTTAGTGGCAGTAAGATCCCAAATGATTTCTTGGTAAGGAGCATGCAAATACCAGTCACTGCCATATCCTATTGACTAGGCTTAGCAGATCCTTTCTGACCCATTTCTTCCTTCTCCCTGTTGCTTAGCAACAGATGCAGCATGCTAATGTTAAAAAGGCTGGAAAACAGGCCTTCAGCAGAAGTTGCCTGTTTTCATAGGTTTTATTTCCTTGAGGGCAGACATTTGTAGTGGTTATAGTGAGTAATCACCCTTGTCATGGTCTCATGTGAGCATTCAAATTGCTTTATTGTATTGCATGCCCTGTAAATGAGCAGAGCTTTTATTATAAGGTCTTTTTACCCACTTCTGACATCCAGGTTCCTGTTTGTGTCCACAAAAGGTGTATGAGCACCTAAAAAGCGAGGGCACTGCAAATTCTGCCTGTGCATTAGGCTGAAGGGTGCAGGTTCAGCAAACAGTAAGCTGCTTTTTTTAATGGAAGTCTTGACTGATCTGCCTAAGACATGGGGAAAGTATCAGCCTCAGCTGTGAATAATAGGCAAAATCAATTCCAGTAATTAAATACCAACTTTGCAACAAATGTATCCCACTGTTTCATCCCACGCACAGGTAATGTTTGTATCATCTGAACATAATGTATTGTACATTAACACACTACTGCTTTATGACTGTCTTGAAGTAAGAGAACAACCTCCACCTGGGCTACTTTTCTTTTTTATTAAAAAATAACATGAAAAGTGTTTGTTACAGGCATTGACCATGCTGTCATAGACACTGCATGTGTGTATACAGAAGAAGCCTTCAACGTATACAGCTGAACAGGAGATCATGTACGGAGAGGGCTATGAGAAACCAATGTGATGCTTATCAATGTTTTTCGGGGGGTGTGCAGGCTGAGTTTACCAGCCAAGCTATCATCCAGCTTTTGCAAGTTTCACAGCAAAATCAGCAACAGTGAAAAGAATTCCCCAGTTCAGGGAGCTGCTCCTGAGAGTGAGGAAGAGCAGAGGAGTCACAGCCACTTAGCAAGTCTAAAGTTGGTGGCTGCAGTCAGGGCGCTGTCCTTGAGTGTGCATCTGAAGTGCAGTATCTGACACATCACAGGAGCACCTAGAGTTCACCAAAAAAGTTGTGTGGTTCCTATTGGATTCTACGCTTTTAAATAAAGCAGTTGTTTATATCTTCTTTATGCATTGCTCTGTCGTTAGGCAGGCAGGTCAAGGGGATTTGAAAACATTTACTGTAGAAATGTCAGCTACATATGAGCTCTTCAATATTGTATTTGTCTTGTTCTCAGTGAATGCCATAATTCCTCTGACCGGATCAAGGTGCGAGTGTGGGATGAGGACGACGACATCAAGTCTCGTGTCAAACAGAGGCTGAAGCGCGAGTCAGATGATTTCCTGGGACAGACAATCATTGAAGTTCGTACGCTGAGTGGTGAAATGGATGTGTGGTACAACCTTGGTGAGTGGGGCTTTCGGACTGAAAACATGTAATGTATTAGTTTGGGAACATGTGAGAACTATCTGAGCAGTTTGCAAGAAAGGACAAAAAAAAAGCCTGCTTGACTAGGTCATTTTAAGGGACATGATGATGCTGCAGAGTAGCTGCAAGGCTTTTGTCCCAGTTAAAATGAAGTTCAGGAGCATAGCCTGTCAGAACAGCGATGTTTTTTCTCTTGTTAGGCACTGGAAAGTAGAATGGGTAAATGCTTGGAGCAGGGCTGGAGGTAAGGAACAAATTTCACATCAGTCAGCTGTATCCTTAGAAAAGGGATCTGAGCAACATCTTCCTGACACATGTTGCCATTTTCTAAGTGGCCTTGGTAAAACCTTGTCTTGGTTGTTTGTGTGATATTCTGAACTCCCTCGCTTGCTGTCATATGAGTCTTTGTCTAGAGAGGTTTGCAGTACATTCCTTGGTTGTTCTAGTTCAGCTGACTGGCTCGAAGCCCAGGGACCCTATAGCATGTTCCCTCAGAAGGGCTGGCTTATTTGTAAAGAAGTGCATGCTGTTCTAGCTAGATGTGTCATAATCTAGAGTGTATCATGTCAGTGATCTGCTGATACCTACTTAGCTTTTAATATTTTGAAAGAAAAAAGTCAGAAAGTTTTCTCCACAGTAATATTAATCACAAATTCAGCCTGAGCTTCCAGCAGTTTCTGTTATAGTGCTGCCACCCTAAAGATGTCTGTGCTCTGAATGTGAAAAATGGATGTAATTGTTGATGGTTTTTCCTTCTAGAGAAAAGAACGGATAAGTCTGCGGTGTCTGGGGCTATCCGTCTGCAAATCAATGTGGAGATCAAAGGCGAGGAGAAAGTGGCTCCATATCACATTCAGTACACTTGCCTTCATGAGGTAAGAAGCAGTTCAGCTCAGCCATTGTGATGTTCATCCTTTTTATCAAAGAAGCAATTTTTTGACATCTATTTCCTTAGAAAGTTCCTTCTTGCCCTAGGTGAGCCTTCTTTTCCCTGCTCCACAGGCCTGGAAAGTCACTGAATCATCAGACCAGCATTTGTAGAGAAGGCCAGGAAGGCTTTAGGCTCCCTCCTATGCTGAATGCTGGCTGGCTCAGTCTGTCCCACTGTCACAGATGTGTTGCTGTCAGGCAAAGATCAGACACTGGTCCAACTCATAGGCCCTACTAGTTTAACATGAAGAAACTTCGGAATTTCCTTAGCTGTGATGTGTTCAGCATGTACTATACCTGTGCCTTTCTTTAGGGAAAGCCTTCTAAAGTGTCAAACTCCAGCCCACATCTGCTTCAGAATTAAATATTGCACATTCCTTTTGGGATCCCAGATATGCCGTATTTTCACAGGAGATGCTGTGTTTTTTCCTGCTACTTCTCACTGAACATCGTGAACAGAACTGCATGTGTATTGCTTGCGGCAAGGAGCAGTTATATCATTGCAGTTTCCACTTGGACAGTTGGTCTGTGATGCGTGGTGGGCTATAATACGAAAAGTTACATTTTCTACCTTAGCTGCTTTTTGAGTAAATTCTGTTTGGGATAGGGTTTTGAATCTGGCATTTGAGCAGTGCAGATATTGTTGGTATAAATTCCTCATACCCCTGTTGTGTAGCTATGAACAATTATTAGGGAACGGAAGATAAGCTGTGGTTGCTGGGTAGTAATCTATCTCAAGATGGACTAAGATGGGCAGGAAGAGCTGTAGAAGTTGGGAGAAATTCGAAGAAGACTTATGAGAATGTCTGAGAGATTCATGGTGCCCAATCTATTTATCAAGGAGAAGGCACGTGACAGGATTAGTCTCTAAGTGCCCGAATAAGGAAGAGTAGCAATAGCCTCTTTCACCTTATAAATGAGAAAATCACAACGTCCAGTGAAGTTTAAGCAAATTGAGATTAGAAAAGGACAGATGTGTCACAGGGACGAATGTTCAGCTACAGGAACAACATATTTTTCCAGACAAAGGACTTGATGACTCCTGCATTGTCTTTTGGCCTTACCAGGAAAGAGACAGACTATGCTGAAGTGAATATCAGTTTCTTTTAGTAGGCTGTGTTGTATTCTTCAATATAAATTTGCTGTTTTTTAATTGAGTGACTGCTTCTGCTTGGTAATCCATTTCATTTTTATCCTTCTGATGTGTGATCACTTGCTTCCCCTTGTTTTTGCAAGTATGTCTCTTTTAAAGTATCACCTTCTTTCATTTGTACATCATAAAATGAAGATGATTTACAGCTAGAATAATTTAATCAGGAAAAAATACTAGTGTAAAGAAGTGTCTTCTAGCTCCTCATTAGATCATTAGACTTTTGCATTCCTTACTACCAGGGAGCCAGCTCTCTGAAAAGCTGATGAAATCTGTAAGTGACATAAATTTGAGGATTACTGAGAAACCCATTGAACTGAATTGCATTTCTGCACAGCAATGATAGCTTGAAGGGCTTTCCAGTGTTAGATAAAGCAAAAGGTTATGATGAATAATAATGCAAGTGTCCAGTAGTTAATGGTGATTTTAAGGATGTCCTTTTTTTAAAAAAAATAATAATAATAATAATAAAAAAAGATTTGGACTGTTCCACTATATAATAATAATTACAAAGCTGATGCAGGGCTGTTACCTCAGCTGTCTTAAATAGCTTGTCCATGTTAAGTCATTCCTTTGAGGACAGAAGTGTGTAGGTTTCAGGAAACTAATTAGTCTGACTTCACTGCATTGAAGCACTCCTCTGCATCATTCACAATGTTGGGTGGTTAAAGTTGTAGGTATGTGTGTGGAAAAATTCAGCTAGGAGCATGCAAGAAGAAAATCAAGTCAAAGCACAGAAGTACATTCTGGGTAGGGAGAAGGAAAGAGGGAGGAGAGCAAATAAATGTGTGTTAGTGCCTCATTCTTGGCAATTCCAAGCTGGTCATGAAACTCATTTGGCAGCTTCAGCAGTTTTGCATATAATTTCTTTCCTGTTTTGTATTTCAGAACCTCTTTCACCATCTCACAGATGTGCAAGGGAGTGGAGTGGTGAAGATCCCTGATGCCAAAGGAGATGATGCCTGGAAGGTGTATTTTGATGAGACAGCTCAAGAGATTGTGGATGAATTTGCAATGCGTTATGGCATTGAATCAATATACCAGGCCATGACGTAAGATGCATTTGGTGTTGTCTTTAGTGCAGATATTCGTTGTATCTAATTGATGTAACTGTTAAGATGAAGTGTCTTAGTAATGGAATGCTATTAACGTTAACAGCTACTCCTTAAGGGGCTTGCTGTGAGCAGCAAGTGACTGCATGTCTCAGTCACTGATTCCTCAAAGTCAAGAAATTATTGTCCGATGAAGTGCTGGAATTTAGGCTCCATCTGGGCAGTTTATGTGAGCACATTTACCTTTAAAACTAATTCTAAAGAATTACACCAACTTCGTTAGTGTAAATGACCGTACTTTATTGATAGCTTATTCTTGTCTAGAGTCTAGACAAGAGAGTATAAAATCTCGATTTAAAAAATCTGCTATTAAAAAGCATCCCACTGAAGATTTTTAATGATGAGAGAAGGGAAGAGGTCTTGTGAAACTGTTTGTCCTACAGGTTTGTTGTGGCAATTGATACAGTCCTGAGAAATCACTGTTTTCCTAGGTACTGCTGGAGGGATTTACAGGAAGCTTGAGTAATGGAGCACTAATGTGTCCTGTTTGGATCTAGGCTCATGCAAGTCTTGATCGCCAAGAGCATTTTTCTTGTCACTGTACTTTTAGTTGGATTTGGGATTAGCCATTCTGCTTCAGGACTAGTAATGCTATGTTTAGCTCATTTCTTATTTTAAACATAATATTAAATACAGCAAACTAATGTGAGAAAGTTCACTTCTGAAGCTGAAAGCTCTGGATATTTGTGTCCTCTGAGGAGTTAGGAGGGAGATCCACCATTTTGCTGGGCTCCTGCTCTTGCGTTGTATTATTGTGGGGGAGAAATTCTAGGTTGAAATCCAAGTTAGAAAAATTTGTGTGAGTTTCCTATACTGTAACTGCTACATATTGCTGCTGCTTCTTCTTTTTTTTTTTCATCCTTCTGAAAGGGTTTTTGCCTGGCGCAGTCCTCTTGCTAATCCTCCCCTCTCTAATAAATAGTACAGACATTGATTAGATCCCCACACCTTACACTTTCTCTTCTTCAAGCTAGACAAACCCATTTTATGTGTCTGTCATTTACAGTGAGTGCCTAAAAGAGCAATTGGTACATAGGTATCATGTAGCCAGCAAGTTAACATTGGAGCATAGTTATCATGTTTATCTGAAATACTGATTTGTATGTTTCTGTGAAATTGTCTCACTGCAGCTTTTTTGGTTATAATTGTTTGTAGGTTAATGAACACAGAAGCTAATGTCTGATGAGTCCCTAGGGGAGAAAACTACATTTAGAAGATTGTTCCCATGTTTATTTTGGGAGTTCAGTGAGGGTTATTGCATGAAAGGACTGCTTAAAAATTGCCAAATTCTCTTGTCTGTTGGAATGGACTTGACTTGCCAGGTCTCATAATATCAGACCTCTTAAGCTCTGATTATTTTTTCCCCTTATGTCTAACAGATTTTCTTTGATTGTTTAATCATTTCACAAGCCTGAATACTTCTGGCATAATTTTGAGATTTCCTGCAGGATGGTTCCTTGCACTTTAATGAGAGCAGTTAAATGGGAAAAAGCAAATGAGCATGCATGCTTCCTGCAGGCTGGAAGGGTTAGCCCTAAGGAGTCACTTATCAGTGCAGCACAGAAGTAATAGTGTGTGATCTTGCTGTGCTTGAATGCTTTGCAATCGCTTCTGCCTTATGTCACCTCAGAACCTGTGGCTGCCTCAAGTAGCAGTAAATTATATAGATTTCTGTGTGCCAGGCTTGGCTCTTGGAATTGGGATCAGGACCCACAGTATTACCTAAGTCACAAGCTATTGGCAACATATTGTTGGGTTGAAAAGCTCTTTCATGCCATGGAAAGAAATGTAGTAAAAAGGATTTTTCTTCTTTTTTTTCTTTTTTCTATCATATGTATTATTTAGATGTCATCTCTTGTGAAAAACCGGAAGCAAAATGCTGGAGGTTTACTAAAAAGGAGAAAACAAAACTTGCAGTTGTTGAGGGTGTTATCTAGAGCAGGGTGGCTATTAAAGGAGTAGGAAACTTGGCTGAGTTGTGTTGTGGAAACCATAGGCACTGTCAGGAAGCATTACACAGAAGAGTCCAAAATGACTTACTGAACTGTCCTTTTGCAGGCATTTTGCGTGTCTCTCCTCCAAATACATGTGCCCAGGTGTGCCAGCTGTGATGAGCACCTTACTTGCCAATATCAATGCTTACTATGCGCATACAACTGCCTCCACAAATGTGTCTGCTTCGGACCGCTTTGCAGCCTCCAATTTTGGGGTATGTTTGGTTATACAACTGGATTTCTCTATTTTGCCTATGGTATTTCTGCCTGTCAATAAATAAGTTGCTCTGTTTAAAGGAACTGTGAGAAGTTGGAAGCCGTCAAGCCCTTCTAGACTAGACAAAGCAGAGCATGGTTTATTGTCATCATCATACATTTTAGATATTAATCAGTGTGATGCATTGTGATGTTTAGCCTTCATGTTCAAATTGCACTGGAGCACAGATGGTATGGAAATGAGTGAATTGTATTACATTCTGCGTGGTGATGCTGTTGATAAAATATACCGTGTAATCTGATGGTTTCAGAATTTTGTTTTTAAAAACAGCAACTGCTTAAAGGGAAATAAAAAGTCTGTCCCACTAATGGTTCAGTTGTTCTCTGTATAACATGTTGGAGTTGAGCGTTCTGGAAAAGTATCTAGAATAGCTCAAGATCCTTTGCTAGACTGAGAAATAAATACATTGAGGAAGGAGCCTTTTTCACAAAACCAAGCCAGAATCTAGCTGAGAGACCTGCCCTCAAGCAAATGGCAGCAAGAACTCTACAATGCTTGTCACTGAATTGATACATAAGATCTTGGAGATGTATCATTGCTCTGAATTCGACACCTTTCTGACTGTTCCCTTACTAATTTCTGAATAAATATTTTTTCTTAAACATAAGGTTGGTACAAACTGTTAGCAGAAATCAGAGGGGTTTTGTTCTACCTCTACTTCAAAGTGATAAAGGAATGTTTTTCTTATAATGTTACACAAACTTCAGACGTAATTACAGTATAAGAATAAATACACAAAACAATGCATCAGTATTGCTTCCTCCCACTCTTCTGAGGTCTGTCACTAGTTCTCTGATATTCTGCATCTTACTGTGAACACGGTTTGGACAGTGATGATATGTGATATGTTTTTTGCTCAATAGAAAGAACGATTTGTGAAGCTTCTGGACCAGCTTCATAATTCACTTCGGATTGATCTCTCAATGTACAGGGTGAGTGGGAATAAACAAAATCTTTCCAGGCATTGTGATAGGCAGAGGGGAAACACGCTGGTTGGATTTCTGTTATGTCTCTGAGCTTTTGGTTAGTTTGTCTCTTACGGAATTATATTTTGTTTTTCCTCATGGGTAGAATTTAAACCCTGTTCTTTTTTCCAACATAACTTCCTTAAGGCTTCTAAAATAATCTGAGGATTGTGAACTATGCTTATCTCAGATATTCCCCCAGAAATGCAAGCTGATTGGATTAATTTATTTGAATTATCTGCTACTTCAGATATCATCGACAAAGGGAAAACAGACTTGTTCTTCTCTGTGAGAGGAATCTTTGAGAGGACCCCCAGCCATGCTGTCAGTTAGTTTAGGTCTGGCAGACTCAAATGACTGTCCCTGACTCTGTATCTGTAGGATGTGCTTTCAGGTTGAAGCCTCCCCCCTCCTCCCCCCCCAACCCTCACACACACACACACTTCACCACACTGGGGAAGGGATAGGTTTTCATGTGTTGGCATTAGTCCTCCAGGCTTCTTAGGCCCTCTAGTTCCTTTCTTTGCTACTCCAGAGTTAACATAATCTTAATAACAAGTCTGTTATTGGGCTTTTTTTAAAAAAAAATCTTTCATTTTAAGTAGTGACTAATTCATTGAAAAATCAAAATATGGTGACAAAACATGAGCTTTGATTTTTATTTATATATTAAAAAGCAGATCCTGTTCTCAGTGGTACATTTATCTGGAAGACAGTAAAGCATACAGAAAAAGGGAATGTGAGTAGACTAATAAGAGAAGTGCATTAGGAAAGGCAAGCAAAAGGTCAGAAAGGGCAAGGCGCAAAAGAAGATAAAAGGAATGTTGTGTGATGAGCGATCCTAAAAGAGAAGGTGCAAAGAGAGCACTGAGCAGCAGAGGGAAAATTATCAGGGCATGGCAACAGGAAGCTGTACTGGTGATGCCTTTTTGTTTGTTTGGTCTTCAATAAAAGCTGCTTTCAGGTGGCTAATGCAAGTAAACCTTGGACAAACAAGTAATATCTTTTGTAAAAGACCAGGAAATATTTGTACACTTTAAATAACTATGATGTTTTCTAATTGGCGATGTATTTAGACAGCAACTGTCTGGAGTGGTCTGAGTCCTCTTAGTGATTATTTTAAGACCCTGGGAGGACAGGTTAAGTTCTGGAAGGAAAAGGTATTTCAGCTTCCAACTGTCAAGAGAGGATATGACAATTTGCAGTTTAAATTATCCAGATTAAGTCCCTCACGCCTGTGTTGATCCAAGCTATTTGGAAGCACTTAAAAGAAAACAATGAATAGACAATGAAAATCCACACCAGATTTGTAAAAAAAAAAAAAAATAATAAAGCGTCAAACCAGTGTTTTCTTTCCATGGCAGGGTGATGGGCTTTGGGGAGAAGAGGTAGAAACATCTCAAGAGTAGCTTGAAGTCACACTCTGCATAATTATTTTGAAAAGTGTTTTGTGAACAAGTGAAGTTATTCTGTATGCACGTCAGTAGTTCTTTTCTGTTGGTTCATTCCTGGCTGACATAAACACAGACAGATAATATTATAGGTATTCAATATAGATATTATGTTTTCCTGATTATTATTCCTTATCAAGAACATGCATTCATTCCCCAACATTCATCTAATATTTTGTGTTTAAATCTTGAATTTTGGTAACTGCTCTCAGTGCCAGAAGGAGACACAGACACACACACTCACTCACTCACACTTTTGTATCAGCATCTGGAAAGAACAATCAGACTTCTAATTTCAGTGGAACCCAGAGAGTGGAAGGGGAAAGGACAGTTACAGACAGGAAAGTGCTGGGGATGGTATGTAAAATAAGTGCATTAGAGCGAAAGAGGCACTGGAGGATAAATGCTTACCTTGGTGGATTGAATCTGAGAGGGGACTGAGCGGTTATGATGAATTCTGACAGTGAAAAAGCATTCATTTTCTCTTCTCAACGCAGTTTGTTTCTCTGCAGAGGTTTCAAGTATACCACAACTTTTGGTGTCTTAGAAAAGACTAAAAGCAAGCAGTGCATGCAGTAAGGGAAGGACCTGTGCACACAACCCCAGGCAGTGGAGTTCAGGGCTGATGGTGGGGAGGCTGTTGCTCACTGACAGCCTTCTACAGCCAAGGAGAGATCTCATGCTGCTGGGGGTTGTCCATATCCTGGCATCCACAGACTTCATGTTCAAATGAGAAGCTATTTAATTAAGCAAACATATGAGCTCCTTCAGCAAAAAGGCCATATTTACAGAGCATTGTTTTGACTGGTATAAGCTTCTTGAGCAGGAAATGTTTCCAAGACACTTTCCTTATTTAGAACTTGCTTGAAGCTTTGCATGGATCTGACTGTGCTTTCCAACAGGATTTCCTTTTTTTGTCAACAGAATAACTTCCCAGCCAGCAGTCGTGAACGGCTGCAGGACCTGAAGTCTACAGTGGATTTACTGACCAGCATTACTTTTTTCAGGATGAAGGTAGTGTAATGGGTGGGAATGGG
This sequence comes from Heteronetta atricapilla, assembly GCA_011075105.1. NCBI lineage: Eukaryota > Metazoa > Chordata > Aves > Anseriformes > Anatidae > Heteronetta > Heteronetta atricapilla. The sequence goes on from CM021763.1 coordinate 10,871,107, forward strand.
AATGGGACATCTTCAGTTCCTGCTCCAGGATTTTTTTCCCAATTTTAAAACTATTTTATGCCAGCATGCTTTAGGTATGTAAGGCAAATAAAGGTTGTCTGCTGACCATGCACAATACTTCACTGTATTTTGCTTCATGAATATGAAAGCTCTTTTTCCTCTGGGGTTCTTTAGCCATAAATACGGCACACACACACACACACACTCAAAAATTGGAGGGCGGCAGGAGGAAGCTTTTTGTATAAAACTGTCTACAGCATTTATCAGTCATGACCATCTCTTCACCGTCTTTTATCTAGTAAATATTTTAGAACATCTTTCTTGCAGGGTAAGATACTGAAATTGGATAGCATCTGTAAGTAGAGATCCAAGAGAGTTGTTCTGCATGCTGATATGGCAATTCTATCATTACATTTCTTGTTCTGGCAACATGTAATGAGATGATTTTTAATGTTTGATTTTTTTAACCCTTTGTTTTAACAAGTGTTATAGGTTAGCACATGTCACTTGGCAATTTTTTATCTTACCAAAAACAAAGCAATATTTTCATTAGAGCTATTTGAGGAGGAGCTTAAAATTCTAATCTTAAGCCCTTTAGTAAATAATGTTTTAGAACATTGAAAATTCAGTCTTCATTCAGGCAGTATGCCCACATTAAAAGTTTGGTTTAAAGAAGTACTCTGAAAAGTCTAGAGGTAGTGATAATATCAAAATTGCCTCAGAGGATGGTTTCACGGAGTGATGCCTGGTTATCTGTTGTGGTAACCTGTGGTATTTTTCTAAAGCAATCTAACAATGAAATAATTAAAAGAACTGTTGTTACAAGAGGGGGAGGCCTATTAACTGGCATGTTGTTATGAATTCGGATGTGATTTATATTCAGTAATGCTGGTGAAGGAAGATGTCCTTAAACTTACTGTATTTAAAAGCACACAAGTGTCTGGTCTTCAGTAAGACTTTCCAGATTAGATGTAATGTCCTCTGATAGCCTGTTGCATGTTCTTCCAGTGGTTAAAAAGCTTGTTCACTGGTTCATAGCAAAATCCTATAAATTTAGCAGAAATTGCATGGGCTTGGCTCAGATTATGCACATTAATCTATGTGATTTATTGATTTGGAAGAATTTTCTTTAACATGTCAAAATATCTCTCATGTTCTAAGTGATCCCGCAGGGACATAAGAGTTGTCACTCCTGTGTTATACCTGGAGAGACAAGCCACAAGACTGAGTGGAGTTGTAGATGTTTTCAGGTCACAGACAGCACAAGTTACTGAAAACAGATTTGCTGCTTCCTGGGTAGTTCCCAAACAGGTGACTTGTTCTTTCCTGGTTTGGTTTTTGAACAGTACTTGAACTATTCTTCCTGTCTCTGTGCAGGTTCAAGAGCTGCAGAGTCCACCTCGAGCCAGCCAGGTAGTGAAGGACTGTGTAAAAGCTTGCCTCAACTCCACCTATGAGTACATTTTCAACAATTGTCATGAGCTGTACAGTCGCGAATACCAGACAGATCCCGTGAGTAGCTAATAACTAAGCAAAAATGAAAGTTTGTGATTTTCCTAAGATAATCATGCAAATACTAATTGACATAAAAAGCCAACATAAATAAAATTTTGACTTGTTCTCCTCTGAACTCACACAACTTGTAATCAGTTAATGAGCACTAATGAGTAAGTGGAGGATGATAACTGTTTTACAGTAATCACACTGGTTTGTTTTCCCAGTCTCAGCTGCTTTATTTCCTGAGCAGGTATTTCTGAATGGAAACTTTGATGTAACTCTGAGCAAGCAAAATCTAAGTAGGCTGATCAAGAAGAGTGTCTTTAGTTTTGATAAAACTCAAGCAGTGGAGTTTTGTCTTCATTTCTGGCACCCAGTATGCTGCACTGGGCTTAAGATGTATCTCCAGACACAAACTGTTTTCAAATCCATGAGAGGTCTACTGGCCACTCTGTGGTAATGCACATGTAACGTGTCAACACAGGTAGAGTCATCAATTCAAGTATGTAAAGTGCAAGTATTTGGAACGAGCTTAGAGCAAATGATGTCTCAGCAGGTCTCCTGAAGCCTGCCCTGCTATTTGCATAGTAAATACCAGTAAAGGGGTGTTAGCTGGGATTGAGACCACCAGTAAACAACATGGTTTGGCATGTTACCTTGTTTCCTATTAGATGAAGCAAGTTGCCAGCAGATATAAGGTAAACTCTTCAGAAGAAAGTGCTCTCAGGTAACTACTGTTTGGAGTTTGTAAGGAGCAACATGATCTACGTTTGTCAGCTTTTTCTTTACCCTTTAAATTTACACTGGTTTTCCAATGGCTTCTTTCACAGAACAAAAGTCAGGATCTTCCTCCTGAGGAACAGGGTCCCAGTATCAGAAACTTGGATTTTTGGCCAAAACTCATCACTTTAATAGTTTCCATCATAGAAGAGGACAAGAATTCTTATTCCCCAGTACTGAATCAGTAAGAATCTTCCATGTCCTTTATGGCTAATGCTCATCTCTCTGTGTGCTCTGCTTTATTTGTTAAACTGCTTTCTATCTCTTCTGTCATTTGTGTATTTATAGAAGTACTTATCTTGTCTGTCTGTCTTTCTGTCTTATTTGTCTCTGTCTATATAAATAACTCTTTTTGATTGGGATGGAAGAGTTTCAAAAGGTTCAGTTACGATGGCGTTCGAGCACAAACACCCAGATTATTACAATCCTGAACTCAGGGAGGCACCTGAAAATGGGGTGAGAGTTCTTTTGTTATTTTTTTTTTTGGAGGCACAGTAATGCACACAATGGTGCCATGGTGACAGTACCTTACTTTGTTATTTAGGAACACGGTGTTCTGTGCTGCACTGGGAAATTGCATTGGGTGGGGTTGGCTCAACACTGCAAAGAAAGCTGAAACTGGGCTGTTTAACTTCCAACACTCTTCCAACAATCCAACAGGGCAGGAGAGAGGGAGGTAGCTGTGAAGGTATTTATAACCAAAGGGTTAGGTTATGCCCTAGAGGTAATTAATGTAACATGGCATTAACAGCTAATCACTGTTCACCTATCAGCCTAGTAATCATAGAAAAAAAAAGTAGAAATAGAACAACAAAGTGAAAAAGATGCAAGGTGCGTTGAGATCACATTCCCAAAATTACTGTATATGCCTGTTCTAGGGGAGATATCCAGGACGGACTTGAGTTAAAATGAATCTCAACAGCAATGCTGTATTCAGTCTGTTCAATCTTTGCCACACATTTGAGGCCAGAGTCTCCAAAATCTAGCTGGTCATTTCTTTGGGTGAAGGAAGTATCTGTAATGTTGAGATTTTCAGTTTGTAGATTAGTTCAGTACTGAGTATAGAGGTACCCTTTCCTTGGATACATGCCAAAGCCTCTCCCAAATGTCCCCTCAGGTTTCCTCAGGAGCTTGCTGTTGGTAAGATCAGCGCAGAGGTGATGTGGAGTCTTTTTGCCCAGGATATGAAATATGCCATGGAAGGTAAGAGAATTTCTCACTGCTGCCAGCTGACCTACTGCCGACCTCTTGGTCTCCATCCTTTTGGTGTAACTAAGGCTTAAGCACATCAGTAGCACCACTGTTGGGAGCAGGGTTTTCTAATGTTTTGTTTGTGGACAGATGCTTTGTGGATGAGAACTGAGACTGAAAACTGCATGACGTGGTCTTGTGTCAGGCTGCATTCCAAGCTATTTATTGTTGTCCCAGCTGCTTTGAGATCAGAATTTCACTTTGGACTGAGGCTATGATGGCTAAGATCAGCAGCATCTTCTTTCTGCAGTGTACAATGGTAGAAAAGCCTAGAGAAGCAGGTGGACTCTCTTGTCTCTGGATGATACAGTATAAACTGTTTATGCCATTGGTGGAAATGTGGTGCTAGAACAAATCCTGCTGCAGACATCTTCATTTTAAATGAGTCCTGGCATAATTCCACCAGACTCACAGTAAAAGAGGAATTTTGCTGTTTCTGAACACGGGTTAGGCATGTGTAGAGCCCAACAAACTCCCAGAAGGAAATTTTGCCACTCTTCGAATAGTTTATTACAATTTCTGAATTTGTTTTTTGACCTGTAAATTTATTTGCAGAGTGCAGACTGCTTCTTACAAGGTTCAGAAGGTATCCAGCTCCCACTCTCTTTGCAACTGTGGTAGCAGTTGTTTTCTCAATATTTTGCCTGAGTGTTTATAATAATCTGTAAGGTGACAGTCTAAGAAAAGTGCTTGGTGATGCTTACAGCATGCTAGCTGTAGTTTGTATTCCAAACCTGGTCAAGTTAGACTGTTATTTCAGACTGCCAAAAAAAAAACGACCACCAACAACAACTACAAAAACAAACAAAAAAACTCTGCCAGCTAAAAGATTTTCTTTAATTTTGTTCTTCAGGAACAGTCTGTGGAGCTTCTCTGTAGGTAAAGGGGATTGACTCCATCTATTTATTAGTCTCTGTCAATGCAGCAGGGGTAGACACTGTGCTGTGAGGACAACCTTTGCAAGCTCTAGGCTTGAATTTAGCAGGATGCAGATTTAGATGAAAGTACTTTTTTCCGTGTTAGGAACTTTTGATATACGCTTGTGCCCCACAGTGCCTTCCTCTTGTGAGATCATGTTGACGTAAGAACAAGACATTAGAAAGAAAGGGGCCAAGACCTACTTCATTAAAGGGCCTCTTATGTAGTGTCTGGCACTGCTGGCTCGTGTTAGAAAGAAGGCAACTGTGCTTATTTCATGTTCACTTTCTCTAGAAGCTGTTCCTGCAAACCCTTTAGGCTCCCCTTTATGTTTTCTTCTTACTTAGCCCTGTATACTCACCCTCAGGAATTCATTTTGCATTTCTACATGTTGAAAGTGCCCTATTTAACTCCTTTCCTACCAGCCATGAGAACTCCAGTTCTCCAGATCTAGTTGCTGGCTTCTTTTCCTAAGGCTCCCTTACCCTATTGCATCTAAAATGCATCCACAAAAGAATACTGATTGTGTGAACCTGACAGATTTTTTCCCCTTTTGAATGGCTTTATTTGATTGCCAGTGCCAAGGTTAACTCTGCCTCCCAGGTTTTCTCTGCTCACATTTTGTACCTTGTCCCCTTTTGACCTTCCCAGTGATTTTGTTCTCCCTTGTGCATCTGGGCTTATTTTATCTTTTTCTGATACCTTCTAGTCAGTTGTGAGCTTCTTAAGACAAGGATTGACATAATGTTTCCACCTCTGAGTTCATTGGTGCATGGCAAATAGTTGTTAAAAGAGCTTCCGTCCTCTGAGTATTTTTGGTGAGAAGGGAAGACACAAAGGCATCTGATGGATGGGAAAGGGTTGCATTTTGAACAAAAGCTGAAAAACTGTGTGGGGTTTATGTGTATGTTTCTACTGTAGCTGTGCAAGTCCTGCAGGAGAACTGAACAGTGATAGAGTCTGCTGAGGTGTGTGTCTCTTCCAAATATATATTCAAGAAAACCCTCAGGGTGCAGAATTCCATTTGAGTTGAGCATGTTTTCTCACTGCTTTGCTCTCCAGAAACTTATGAACATAACCTTTAGAACAAGCTCTACAATAATTCAGTTATGGACCTTACAAACATGTATTTTAAATACATGATTGAATTAGCTCACTACTTTTTTTTAGAAAAAAGGAGAAAAAGGGATTAAAGGAAACGGATTAAGTGATGTGAAGGATGATGTTTAGATTTGCTGTCATCAACTCTTGTCTCTGTCATTTTTCAGTCTGAGTCACTAATTTCTCTACCAGTTTAAGTGCATCAAGAGTTTTAAATTCATGTCTTTGCCAGGTTGTAGAGTAGTCCCTGGGCACACTTATGGTGTGTTCTGACATCTGCATGCATCAGGTGCTCTCTGCAACAAAAGCTGATCTGTTTTGTGGAGATACATGCACATGAAATCAGTGTATAATACCTGCTCCTAACTTTTTCATGGTGTTTCCCTTGTGTTCTGTTCCTAAGTTCTGGATAACATGAGCTCATTCACCTCACCAAGTGGTAAGTTTGTGCTTTTTGGTAGAGTATGTAGTTTTGAGTAGGAAAAGACAGCACCTGTAGTTTTAGCACTTTGGATGTAGTTGCTAACATTAGCATTAGTGTCCTGTAGTTTTATGCCAGTGATGAACAGATCTGCAAAGAAGACTCAGAAGACTGTACTACTGCTGCAGAAATGGAGGGTATGTGCTGCTTAGGAGACTCCGATTCCGGCTAGTCAATCTAATTGTTTTTTATGGTACCCAATATACTGAGCAGCTCTGGGTGAGAGACCCTTTGTTGGGTCCCAGACATTAAGCTGCAGATAACATTCAAGAGACTAACTGCTACGGTCAGAACTCCAAGTTCATGTGTGGCATTATTCTTTCCCTCCTGGCTGGGGTGACACTGAGGATCTGTGGCCCTTTTATTCTGTAGTGTCAGTAAATTTGCTTCCAACTGAAAGGTCATGCAATAGCTTTAGTGGAGAAGGAGTGTGGGCCTGCTTGCTCTGCAATATGTAGTGAGAGGGAGTTGCAAGGCTCAGCGGGGAGATGGCTTCTCTGAGCTGCAGAGCAGTACCTGGCTACACAAGTTGTTCTCCTTTTTCCCTGCCAGTGGCAGCTAACCATGCCTCTCCCAGCTGGAGCTCACCCCCTATGCACTGAGAAGTCCATGCAGGGCAATGTAGAAATGCTAATGTACAGGAGCAGTGCACTGCACTACTCTCTGCTGGTCAGTGTCTATCACTAAATCTGTAGCGTTGTGAGAAGAGCACCAGCTTTCAGTAAGCAAAGTGTGGGAGATATCTAGGATACAGCACTTAGAAACTTCAGAAGCAGAAGTCTTGCTAATCCAGGGGTGCCACAGTATGCACCCTTTTAGGACCTTCTGAAGACAAAGATTACTGATATGTAAAATGTCATAAGTCACAACAATGAAATACCTATTTTCTGTTTAAAATATATTCTGGAATATACAACAACACTGGTCATGGCAGCAGTGTGTTTGACTATTGGAAGGCAAGTACACTGCAGACGTATCTTTTACTGTCATCTCCCCTAAGGAGACTCAGATGCTGAGACACAGCAGCAGCTCTAGCATCTACCAGGTCTGTTTTGTTTCGCCCCCCTCCAAAAGAAGTGACAGCTCAGGGCACTGTGAACAGCAGACCTGGCCCTTCTGTCCTCACTGTTGAAGGCCATACAGAGGGAGCCATGCATGAGTATTCCTGTATCCCTTGTTCCCCATCAGCCTGAGGGCAAAACTGATCAGATAGTGATGTTGTGTGGCCCAGATTTGGCTGTAGTAGGGTAGAGTATGTTTTTTTCCAAGCCTTGCAGTTAGCTCCATGTCTGGGATGCTGACTTGTGCTCAACAGCTGGATAGCCTCCATATGAACCCACTTTGGGCTGGCAGATGAAACTAAACTGGAGCTAACTAGTTTTCTCACCATCCTCTGTGAAGCCTCTGTGACCCAGAAAGCACCAATTTCACAAGCAGGGAAGGACTCTGCTTTTCCTCTATGAGGAAGCCATTAAATGACAGTAATAGAAAATTGATATAATTCTTACAACACCATTTCATCTTATTTTGGACACATCGGTGTTAATAAGGTTGTAAATTGGAAGCAGCTTTGATAGGAAGAGAGACTGAGTAGCCTTGGCAGGCAGGACTGAAATAAATCATACTGCCACAATCTCACTTATAATGAGGGGAGGGGGATTAAATGCACACACAGATGCCAGCTGTCTAAAAGTATTAACACTTCAACAGACTCGGTACCTATTAGAGTTTCTTCGCAGGAATTCATCATTACTTGCTAGAAATTAACACAGGGAAAGTAGGTTGACGATCAGGAAAAAAAAATCCACAGAGGGCAGTCTGCTGGCCTGTGGATTAAGAATGTGGTAGAAGTCCTGTTCTCTGATTCAAAAATAGAACTGGCCATGACACTGAAAAGCATGCTGCTAGGAAGCAGGTCCCTATTAATACCTTAATAATATGGCCTCAGTGACCCTAAAAGCTCTTCTCCGGAGAAGACTGTTTGGAGATGAAATCTGCTGAGGAAATGTGAGAGAACTACAGAACTCCGTGGACTTTTGAGGGTGAAATACCATCAGGTCCTGTAAAATATCTGTGCACTTTCACTGTTGGTGCCACTTAGCTTTTTAAAAGTCAGCAGAAAAGAAATGTGTTATGAGTGATGCCTCCTATGCTCCTCACTTTTTTTTCTAAAATATGTTTCAGTCTGAGGGTCTGAAACACAGGTTCCATTGGATGAAAGGTTTAAGTGTAATGTTACAAAGTGTATCTCTGGCTGACATGTTTCCATGTTGTCTTCGAGTGCTCTTAAACTTTCCCTTAACAAAGAGAGAGGTGATCAAAACATACAAACCATAGAAGAGGGGAAGACAGATATTGTAAGCTGTTGGGGTTGAGTGGGTTTTGGGCTTTGTCAGCTTTCTTTGTGCTCCAGCATGTTTGAGATGTTATAGTTCACTTTTGTCTTTTCTGTCACAAGCCCCACCTTTCTTTCGCATACGTAAAGTTCTCTTCTATGGTGGTAAGAGCTCCCTTTTCTTTTACTTTTTTTCTGTAGTTTTGGCCCCTTGGTGTCAAGCCTGTCCTTTACTGCATAGGTGGCTAGGTAGCAGCAGTCCATGGGCTTTTGCTTCTGTGGTTGCTTTGCATCTTCCTTCTCTGCAGCTTAGTAGTCTTTTGAATGTCCTACCTCAGGAAAAGATTTGAATTGTTTATTGTGCACTGCTTAATTTTGTTGAAATAAGTGTGAGTTTTAACTTCTTTTTAACTTCTTTTTTACCTACAACCTTTATACTTTGCTGCTGTTACATCCACCACTGTTACATTCACACGGTCATGTTTTGACAGCTAACATCAGGGCTAGGAGAATTTCAGAAAAGAATTACTGATAGCCAACTTGACTCGTGTGCATGATGTTTAAAAAAACAGGGCTCAAAGACTCCCTACAAGATTCTGACTTAAGTGCACATCACAGTGAATCTATTATTTTGGCTTGAGTCGGTAAAGGTACGTATCCACCCTTTCACACAGTGGTGATGTGATTTATCCTTCAATCACAGGGGCTGCTGGCTTCAGTGTAAGTGGCACTTAGGAAGGTGGTAGTTCTCTTGTTTCTGGGGGAGATTGACTTTGGATGAAGCCATGCCTTTGTCATGGTGTGCAGCCATCCTCTGAGTCAGACCTTCCCTCTGCAGGAGCAGCTCTTTTCCCATGCAGGAACAGCACTTGCACATATCAAAGTTAATGAAGTTTTAATTGTTCATTGATTTCCTCACCCTCGCAGGGAGCAAAGCGTGGGTATGATTATTGCTTTCCTTGTTTCCAGTTTTAGATTTGCAGAGAAGACTTAGCATTTTCTATTGCAGTTGCTCTAGAGTGAGATCAGCAGTTCAGACACCAAATTAGGGACATACTTCCTTAGTCCTCAGAAAGAATGTTAGATTTTTTGAGGAAAAACATGAACGTACTTTCCTCAGCTTTCAATAAAAGCAAATTCACAGTGGAGAGTAATAGATCACAGTATGTGTGAAGTAGTAGCACATGTAAAAGTCTTTGTCAATTGAATCATCTTCCCTGGGGTTTATGCATCTCAGATACTGCATGTTTTAATTTCTTTTAAACAAAGGATAGATTCTTTTTTCCTTTTTTTGCTTTGAGATTGTATCTGTATGGATCTGCTAAAAATGAATCAGAAGAATTAGAAAGAAATCTGTGTTATGCTGTTAAAGAGGTTTGCAGTCAACTCACTGGAGTGTTCCATTGCTTCGGGAGTTGACAAGGCTCGTAGAGTAATTATGCATGAAAAGTTCTTTTTTTTTTTGTATTTTCAGTTGGATAATTCATAATTTATTTGGCCTTTCTTCTTGTGCATGTTACTGAAGCTTCAAAAGAAATGTGAATTTTTTTTAATGTTTTGAAATAGCTGCAAGAATTCATATTTACATGAAAATATTGTAAGGTAAGCTTGTCTGTCAGGTAGCTGCTTAGGAAGCTATGACCATGATACATCATTAAAGCAAGTTTTCCGGTGATACATGTCTTTAGCAGGTATTGTTCACATGTTCTTACCCACTTACTGGATACTTGCACCAAGGTAGTAGATTAAAGCCGTTAGAAGTTGAGAGACTTACACTTTTTAACATAGTCAGGTCCTGTTTGCACATATTAGCAGTGATGTCCTTAAAGAGTTTTTTTTGTGTACCCACACAAAAAGATGTCTCTAAGTACATGAGGGGTGACATGGAGGAAGCCTGGGGGTGCTTTTGGGAAACTTAACAAGTAGGTTAAAAATGGGAATTGTGGGCTGATCAGGCGTGGGAGTCAACAGCTGAAAGATGGTAGTGTGGATATAGGCTGTGAAGGTCTTTGAGAGCAAAGATGTGAAGCATATGTTTGTTTCCTGTGAAAGATAAAGGAGAGCGGTAGTCCAAGCAGATGATTTCTGCAAAATGTAGGTTTGAATATGGCAAGTGCTTTAGCAGTGGAGGTGTGTGAGAAAAGGGTTGCGTTGTGGAGGTGTGTACATTACACAGGGAGGAACTGCATTGTCCAGACAACCTGGGTACTAAGACGTAACAAAACTGGTAAGCTGAACAGGCTCATTTCACCTAGGTATATGTGGGTGGCTTCAGTGGACTGCACTCAGGAAGACAGTAAGTATTAGCAAGGCACTTCTGTTTCAGAAGGCAACTGATTTAATTTCTCCAAACTGGGGTCAGAGAAGTCTCCAACTCTTGTGTAGTTTCTCATGTGCTAAAGGCCTTAGTTGACTTGCTAGCCTGCCATACACATAGTGATGATGCTTTTCATACACAGTAATGTGCAAGTGCAGGCAGTCCATGTGCTGCTTAAGAGTAAATAAACTCTTTTGGGTTGTGTAGACAGGATTCAAATGGGTTTGTTGCGGGAAGGTAACCTGTATGTGAAGTGTAACGTAAAATAACCGTAACTACTTGAGACCAGGCTGGTGGTGAGAAGCTGTCTGTACAAGCTCTCAGCAGGATGCATGGAAATGAAATAACATGCTATGACCATCCTTCGAGCTCTTTATGATACCAGAGAACAATTTGTTGCCCTATTTGGGATGTCAAATGGAGTATTTCTGGCTACATGTTCCCTTTTTAGTGGTACAGGAACGGAAAAGGCTATTCCTACAACTCTACTTGCATCATTGAGAATTCGGTTGTAGGTAAAGCTGATATCAAAGTTGTTCCAGTGACCACTGACCTCATATCTACTGTTTCTCAGTCTTCACATTGCAAGTTAAAGTTAGGCAGGGTGCGTATGTCAGTGCTTTAGTGAAAATACTTGAAGAGAGGACTTGTGTAAAACTTCACAACTGGTGTAATCTTGCTTGTGATTGATATGTTCAAACTCTAAAGAATTTGATTCTTTCTACTATTGTCTCTTAGGGAATATGGTGTAATATATTTGTATTGCCTTTGTTTATATCCAAGAATGAATGGTTTCACTTCTCTGGATTAATTTGCTGAGGTAGATGAAATCTGGACTGTCATATGTTAAATGGAAAGGCTGTAAAAGACTGTTCTCTTTTTATTTCCTTGACAACCAAAAAATATTCAACTATTGGAAGTAAGAATTGGAACCACAAAAATGGACTCCAGAACCCCACCTGTCAGCCACTGAGAACCTCTGCTTACTGCCAAAACCCTGTGTCGTGAAGATTTTGTGCCTCTATAGATGCTTCACCCTCAGAACCAGTGAATGCTGCTGACGTGCTTTATGAGGCTTTCCTCTTCCTGATGCATTGGTGGTGGTAAATTCAGACCTAACTGATTTTTTCCTTCCTTGCAGAGCATGAGAAACACAGACTGTGTAAAAGTGCAGACTATATGAATTTACACTTCAAAGTGAAGTGGCTGTACAACGAATATGTCCGTGATCTGCCTGCCTTCAAGGGAAAAGTGCCTGAATATCCAGCGTGAGTGTTGTGTCTCACTATCCCTCTCCTTTGGGTTATCTTGAGGGTATTCAGTTGGTTGTCCTGTGGCTGCCCTTATATAAATACAACATTTCTTCACTGCTTATTTTCTATGTTTATGTGCATCGTTGTTCCCTCTGGTGTTCTTTGCCCCTGTACCTGACACAATTCAATCCCTTATTTTACAGGGTCTTCCAAAGATTTCAAAGTTTAGCAGTTGCATAGGCAGTCTTTTAAACCATGTGGTTTTTGTGCTTGCTTGCTGTGTGGGCCTTGGTCGATTCTTGAACAGCAGAGTTCTAGATGGGTGCTTATGTTCTTGTGTTAGTAAATACATCTTTATCGGTATGAATGTCTATGAATCTGTGTATGGGCATGTCATGCGTGCATGCACACACCAGAATTTGTAGGTAAAGATAATATTTTTGGTTTCTGACAGGACCAGGTGAGTTAGTTAGAAATGTCAAATAAGCTGTTGCTCTTAAGCTCTAAGCAATTGTTTGCAAGTTTGAAAAAAAAAAAAAAAAAAAAAAAAGAAAATTTGAAAATTTGAGCCCCAAAAGTTGTCTGATCAACCTGGTGGGAATACTATAACTGAAGTCCTTCCCTGGCCTAAGACAGAAGCAGATGGGTTGTTTCTGACCGGTGTTTGTCTAACTGGTTTTCAGAAGCTTGATTGCTCCATATCACTGTTATTCCTCCACTGGGATTAGGGGGTTTAGCACACTCCACCTTCTTCCCCTCTATATCTTCTTTGGTTTAGTTGGAGCTTATTATATCCTGTCCTACCAGCCTGGGCACGGAGAAGAAATTGTTCCTGTTTTACAAGAGGCTTCTGTTCTTCTCATGTCCCTTCCCAGTCTTTTGCCTGTTCACATTTGTTCCTACCTTTCCTTCTAAGTAAGGTATACTCACATCTCTCCAGCTGGTCTCTATCTGGAAATAAAACACCTAGACTTAGGCATTGATGTTTCATCTAGGTCTTGCCTTGCAGACAGTGCTCTGCTCTAGCACACTGGGATGATAGCAGCCTCTTTCTTCCTTCAGTGATATTGTCGACCAGCAATGTTTCCAGTGGGTCACAAGCCAGCCCCCAGGCACCCTTTTGACAGTGTGCTACCTACCTGTTCTTGCCATCTGGTATATGGCTGTTCACTGCTGTCCAAATGCAGCACTTTGCATTTGCCCCTCTTGAAAAAACATCTTGCTTGGACTGTGTTTCCAGTCTGGCATTTTGAATACTATTCCCGTCCTCTACTGCGCACAAGTCTTATGTTATCTGCATGCTAATAAGACTTGAGACAGTTGGTGTAATTGCTCAGCTTGGACCATGGGTCTTGCTTAACAAATCAGGTCAGTGAGAGGCATTCATTCAGTGAATAGGGTGCAGGAGCAACAATCTCAGAAGCCTGGTCCTCTTTGTGCCTCTGAATCAGTGCAGTATTAGGCAAGCATTACATATTCTTGATCCTTTTAGGCTCCTGTGTAATCAGGATAATGATGTTCAGTTTCATTTTGCTGTCTTCCGCAAACTGTTCTGCTCTACTGGCTTTTGTGTGTATGAGCACTGGAGTTCATGTACTTGTACAGCCACTGGTTTCCCTTGTTACTTCACACTTACATCTTAGTACACTTACATCTTAGTGCATCTCACTACATCTTAGTACAATAGACACATTATTAGGCACAAATGTTTATTTCAACCATGGCCTTCACCTGTTTCTACAGACACCCTTCACAGCAATTACAGCAACACTTTAATTTGCTTCATCCACATATTTTTGGTCTTCACAGACTTACAGAATAGCTGAGGTTGGAAGGGACCTCTGGGTCTATCTGGTCCAACTCAAGCAGTGACACCCAGAGCAGGTTGCCCAGGACCAGTCCAGGTGGCTTTTGAAGATCTCCAAGGAAGGAGACTCCACAGCCTCTCTGGGCAAAATGTGCCAGTGCTCTGTCACCCGCACAACAAAGAAGGGCTTCCTTAAGCTTACTTAAACAGTCTTGAAACTTCCTTAAACAAAGGAGTCCATGCATCAAGTTTGCCCATCAGTAAACTCAGATAAAAATAAATTGCCTCTGTCCAGAAACTAGCAGAGATGTTTATCTTATAAACAGGCAAGAGGCTATCCACAAACTTGCATTTCTTGTTGGAACTATGCAAAACCATATTTCTCATAGCCTTGGGATATGATTGAATAAGGTGAAGGCTCCAAAGTTGAAGTTTTTATGTTCCCTTTATTTTCTGAAATTCAGCAGCAGTTTCTGAAAATGAAGTAGCAACACAGCTGTGAGTGGATCTTCAAAACTTTGTCTGTTTTTAGCTGCCAGATAAAAGCTGTAAAGTGTCAGTTTCTGTAAAAAAAAATAAAATCACTAGCATTTTAGGTATGTAAAGAAGTGGGGAAAGCATTCTTGCCTTTGAAATTCTGTCTTATTCTTCTGGCTTGCTTTATTAAACAGGATTTTCTTCTCCAACTCTTTCATATCCTGTCTGCCTTTTTGCCTCTGTGCTTGCCAAAGCCCACTGAATTTTCATTGGGTACCCACATACATTACCACAAGAAATGAATGACATTAATTCACCTGTGAAGCCTAATACCACAGGAGCCAGGCTCATGGCCAAGCTGAAATTGGAGCCTTGTGTATTATGTTTCTATTGTGCAACCAACAGGCAAACTTTCACTTAGTTGCAAAGCACGTCTGCCTTTCCCTGCAGGCAGGAGTGAGGGGTTTTCTGTGCTAACATCATTTGGAGATGTTGGCTGTGCCAACGCAAGCCATGCTGTGCCGACCCCTGCAAGCACAGAATGTCTCTGAAACAGCACCACAAGCCTCTGCATTGTGTGCTGGTGTGTGAGTCATTACATTTGGTTCTAGATCAATAACTGAAGCAGACAAGAGGAAGATATATATGGTATAACAACATTTTGGAGCTATTTCTGCATGAAATCAAATTATTTTTTTAGTTTCTGTGGTAGATTATTTTGAATACCATTTTGGATATGTTGCCCTCATAGTCCCCAAAGTCCCTCCTTACTTGCTCGACAGCCTAAGAACAGAAAATAGTTTTTAACAGTAAAACACTGTAAAGGATATTTGACCTAAGATAACTCTAGGTTTGTGTTACAGCTCAGAGCACATTTTGGTCCTGAATGTGCCCAGAGACTAGAAGTATTTATTAGATGATGTACATCTTTTATGCTTTACTGCTAGCCAACAAAGGACAAAGTTGAGGCTGGCTTTGCAAATTTAGTTACAGATTTCCTAATCTGAACTGAGTGATTCATTTTGCACTTTAACATTCACATTAAGCCTCTTTCTGAAGCTAATTTTTTTTTTTTAAGTGTAAAAAACTACCCCAATGAACAGTACCTTTTTCCTTACCATCTTTGTCTAGACAATTTGGTGAGACAGTAAAATACCTATGCAATTCGTGCAATTATATATCAACATATGGTAGCCATAAAAATGTGCAATGACAGTTTTCAACACTGAATGGCCATTTCTTATAGATATGGTGCAATAACCAAGGATGAATGATAGGAAGTAGTTCTACTTCTCAGAGCCAGAATTGTGGCTTCTGGCACAAACAAGTAATTTTCTGTATGTTGAGCGATGATGTGTGAAGCAGTGACTTGCAGTCTTGGAGCTCTGAAAGAGGTGGAAGATGGGTAGCTGCTTCCTTGTAAACTGCCCGTATTCTTTTTTAAGGATTAATCTGTAGTTTCAAAGTATACTGTTGTAATTTAAAGTGAAATGTGGAAAGTGCAAGAAAATTGCAGCAAAATTCCAAATATACTGATTTTTAGAAGCTTGAACTTCCATTTAAAAGGAAGTTTTCAAGAACATGGGAAGTGCATATGTCTATGACAGTGTTCCTCTTTCACTGTCTACAATAAATAAGGCTGCAGGACAGGTTGCTGTTGGCATTTAACACTGTGTCTGTTACAGTTTCCAATATTAGCATTGATGTGCTTTATATTTCAAAGTGTAGAGAGCATTTAAGGCTATCTAGTGTGCTCTGTCTGTGAATTTGCTCTTGATCTCCCTCTCATGTCTGGCACATGCTTTCATGTTCTTTGCAAACTCAGCCCATAATTATCACAATCTGCATGAACACAGCTGCTTGTTAAGAGGAGGTTATTTTCTGTGAAGCTCATATAAAAATCATTTGTGTGGACTGAAATCACGCATGGGCATTTTTCCCTTATTTGTGAACGCAGTTCAGTAATATTTGAAATTAAGATTTGCTTCAGCTGCAGTGGGTTGGCAGTTGCACACGTCCAATCCTGATGTTTAAAAAGTCATGGGTGTTATGTTGTCACTTAAACACAGACAGGAAAAATCATCTCACTTGTGCTATGTGGCTATGTCCCACAGAACAGAGGTGTGACGAGCTCTGAGATCCCATTGCTGAAGCTACTTCTCACCTTGCACCTTACCTGTGTATTTTAGCCAAGGTGGGATTGTGCAGAAGCCCTTTGTTCAGTGTACTTTGTACTTCCAGATGCCATTTCATTTAAGGCATCTCCCTAAGACACAGCAGTGGCTGTTTCAGTAGCTTCTTGGAATGTGGTCTACCATTCAGCTTATTCTCCCAGGTATGGAGAGGGAGCAGAGACAAACTTTGCTGTCCTGCTTCCAGGACTTGCCTGCTTTGAGGACTCTACTCTGCTTCAAGGCTGTTGGTTTAGCACTTTTTGCATGAACTAAGTTTGTACTTTAAAATAAAAACAGCCAAGAGCTGCTTACAGGGCTGGCCAGCTTCCTGCAAGCCCTGGAGGATGTGAGGTGCTATCACCTGGAGATAATCTTAAGCATCCTCACAGTGCAGAAGAAATGGGAGGATGCTCTAGAGAAGGTGTGGGGAAGGGGAGAGCAGCACTGAGGTCGAGAAAACTTCTCCCTCGTGGCAGTCCAGAAGTATGTCTGCATCTAGGGATAAAGTGGCTGAAGGGCCCTGGAAAACAGACTCTTTTCCTCTCCTTATACTCCTTCACATATCTCACGTGAAAGATGTCAGACCCAAAAGGGCAGCAAGACAGTGTGCTGTCTCTTTTGGCACATACAGATAGTGGGTACAGAGATCTCCCTTGTCCTGCCTGGCACATGGGTGAAAGGGAGAAAAATACAATCAATAAAAGTACTGTGAGTTGATGAAATGTTAAAGGAGGTATTCAGGGAGAAAAAGAAGGGAAGGTAACAAGGAAGAAGAAAGAGGAGAAAGGCCAAAACAGCACAGGGCAAGCAGTCTGCAGAGGCTGGGTTATCTTTCTACTGGTCCAGCCCAAGCGATGGTACAGGCCCTGCTCACGGGTAGTTTGTGTGCAGATCTGTGGGGGAACTTAGGCTGTACATACAGATAACAGTATTCAGACAACTAGCAGCAACAAGCTTTCACAAGGGTTGCTGAAACAGCACTGCTGCCTGACAGTAATATTGCAGGATGAGGAAAGGCAAATGTTATTCTGAGGGCATTTAGACATCTGCTGGGTGCTGCAGGGATGGGCATGTCACCAGGGTGAGGTCTGGTTGGAATGAATGCTGTGTTTCTTGCTGTAACTTCCTGTTTTTCCTGTTCCTCGTGCAGGTGGTTTGAGCAGTTTGTGATGCAGTGGCTGGATGAAAATGAAGATGTTTCCTTAGAATTCCTGCATGGTGCTCTGGAGAGAGATAAAAAAGATGGGGTATGTAGGTGTCTCTGAGTGGAGGACTTGGTGCTGCATGCTTCAGTGCCCAGAAGCAAATAACAACACAGTAAATTCAGCTGTCACACAAATGTGGATGACACAGCTCTTTTTGCATGCTGAACATTTGGAAAAACTTGTTTATTTTAGGACTTTATTGGCTAAAGTGTTGTTGTGCAAGGTGCATATCATTCATGTATGTCTGCTCTGTTCTGCTTCTGTTTTGTTAGCCAGTGGTTTGGTGTTCTCTCTTCTCCATGGGTTTGTGAGATATGCAATAGAAATGTAAGGCACTTTTGCAAGTATTTAGCCATGCAGTGAGAATGTGACCTTAATCCCTAGACAGAGTAATCTTATTCTTAGTTTGCTGATTATTTCCAATGGAAAGTAAGAGCCTTCCGGTTTTAGTGACTGTTGGCACTGTAGACTGTGATGTTAATAATGTAAGCATTCTCTTTAATGTCTCTGTTTTAAGACAGTCTTAAAAAGTTCTTCACTCCCCTTTCCTTGTTAATTGACAGGCAAGCCATGCATCTCAATAATGTTTCCAGCATCATGCTACATTTCCTTAGTGCTTGTAATGTTGTAGTTGGTGAAGGATGGTGAACTGTAGCCCCAACAGAGTTGGCTATTTAGCTCCTTCAGGCCTTTTGGAGAGCTTTTGCCTAATTCTGAGGAAGGAGTGGGTTTTGGTATAGTTGTCCTGTCTCCAACTCTAAAGATGACTGAGACCTGCATGAAATGTGTGCATTTCAGATCTTCCCATCTGAGAATGACTCTCTTTTTACTTCTGTTTTAGTTCCAGCAAACATCTGAGCATGCTCTGTTCTCTTGCTCAGTGGTGGATGTCTTCACCCAACTCAATCAGAGCTTTGAGATCATTAAGAAACTGGAGTGCCCAGACCCTGTCATTGTTGCTCATTACAATAGGAGGTTTGCTAAGGTAATAACCTCAACATCCAGCTTTTTGTCTGCATGTAGTGGGATGTGAAACGGTATGATGTTTAGAAGAACTGTGGTCTTTGGCTTTGGTTTTATTTCCTGGACAATTTCTGTTTTGCTAGAGGACAAGTAACAGTACTCACATCTTGTCTTTGCAGACTATTGGGAAAGTGCTGATGCAGTATGCTGACATCCTGTCCAAGAGCTTCCAATCCTACTGTTCCAAGGAGAAACTGGTGAGTCCTGCTGAATTTCACATCCATTCTGGGGATTCACATAATTATCACAACTTTTTTTTTTTTTTTTTTTAAAAAAAGTTAGTTTTCTTGCATTGTACCTGACTGTGTTTACAGTGTAAATATTTTCAGTATTGATTTTTATCATCATTCCTAGGCATTTGTGGATTGAGTTCTGGCTTGGCCATAAAATAAAACTAGGTTGTGAAGGTGATTTGCAGGGCTTGGAGGCTGTCAGGTCCAAATGAAATTAACTTCTAGTCTGTCTGTCTGGGTCATACATCACAGAGGTGATTTAGGAAGAAAAGCGGGGGAGAAAAAGACACAAAGACACAGTTTGCCCTCCAGGTCTGTTACACAGCAGTGCTCCTGGTTTACTGATGTATCCGTGCAATTATCTTACTGTTTAATCCTAAAATAACTAAAATTCAGAATATTTAATTTTTAAAAAAAGCCAGCAACAAACAAAAAAGCAAACATTTTTGAACCTTGGCTCTGTCCAATACTGTTTTTCCTATCTTACCCATCTCTCCTGGGAAATGGCAGAGGGAAGAGAATTGCTCAAGCTGCCCTTGACTGTTGCTCTTAGTCTTCTCCTGGCAGAACCCACATGTGTCTCTGAATGCAGCTCTGGCTGGCAGTTACCCTTCTGATCTGGGATTTACACCACTCAGGATAGTGCAGTACAGCATTAGGAAGCCAAAGGCAACATAGCTGGGACTCTTGTAGAGCATGGCAGGAGATGCAGAGAGAGTTGGACTTTGCCCTGGCACTGATTCTTTTTTTTTGTGGTAAAGCTGTGGAGAAAGGTACAATGGTGAAGAGCTCCCTGATCTGTTTTTTTGCGGAACTGGCAATCTGATTTCAAGCTGGAGAAAGGAGGACTTACCTTTTCTTAGGTTTGAGTGCTGAACTTTTTGCTTGCCCTACCTCCTATTTGACTGTGAGAATCTATGAGATCTGATGGTACTTGAGGGAGGGTGTTGAGACACGGACTGTACCACCCATGAAAATGTGTTGCCATCCTGAGCAGTAACAGGCACCTGCTTTTGTCCCATCAGCCCTGCATCCTGATGAATAACATCCAGCAACTGAGAGTGCAGCTAGAGAAGATGTTTGAAGCTATGGGCGGTAAAGAGGTAAGAGTGCTAAGAGACTGAGCATTACTCATTCCTACTGCACTGTTAGTAGCTAATTTGCGTCATACCGGTACTTGCAGGCGATAGTCATAAGGAGAGCCCTGTGACACTTGGCACTTTCACAAGCATGAGGGGGCAGCCATGTCTGAAGACTTTTCAACTAAATTTATCACAAGATGCAGGAGCATGTGTTTTGAAATACGGAATAGCATAGAGGAGGGGAAAAAAGGATATATACTGTGCTCATGTGGGCTGGATGTAGGCATGGCTGGTGGTTTATCAATTCTGAAGGAAGATGCGCAGGTTTGAGAACCATTGACATTAAGACATTTAACATAGCATATAAATGTGGGACAGTGCCTTTTGCATTAAATGTCCGATACCTAATATATTGCAGACATGCAAATATACGAGCTCTACTCATGCTTTGCTGGATACTTGGATGTGTCCATGAATACAGATACCATTCTTAGTTTTAGTTCTTTGTTCTGAGATAGCCATTTTTACAGAAATAAGGACTTTCTTCCCCAAGTCACTCTTTCTGTTTTGATGTAATCTGTATATCTTTTTTTCTTTTTTGTTGCTGTTCAAGACTCAGGAAGATGGAGAAAAGGCTGCTGATACTGATGTTAGGAAAAAACTAGTTTTCTAAGACTAAGTGCATTTTCTTTCGTTGTGTTGTGGTAGAACCTGTGCTATGATCTGTATGCCAAGAGAAAAATCTACTTTGATGGGCAGCTCAGTTTTTGTTTGTACTGCTGTTACAAATCTTTCTTGTGCTTAGTGGCAGAATTCTGTGAAGTGGCAAAAATCTCTATAAAAAGATCTACCCCATCATGCAAAGGGAACTGCAACATTCTCAACAATCCTAATTTCTCAGCATTACCTCAAGAAATAAAATGATATGCTCCCAGCTGTAATAGCAGTGGTAGCTAAAAGCTTTTTTTTTGTCCCAGGAAAAAATAAATTTGTGATTTCATGTTTATGAGGTGGTTTATAAAATCTTAATTCATGTGCACTTAATTTCCCTTAAGAAATTGCTACTTTTTTCTATAGTGCTGGCTATTAAGTAGGGTTTCCTTATAATTCAGGTTGAAAATACCACCCAATACTCTGTCAAATAGTATCTGTATGTGGGAGAGGGTAGTATTTAATTGAGACTATTGCCTTCTTTTCCTAGCTTAAGCCTCTTCTCTGCATTCTGCCCTTTAAAACCTTCCTCATGAGGTAGGTAAGGTGAAACAGGTAATCAATCCATTATTTTCTCTGATGTGTGGAATCAGAGAGAAAAAAAAAAGTGTGTAGGGGGGAGAGGAACACAGACTGTGAGCAGTAAAACATGTAGGATGAAACCTGGCAAATGTGCTCGGAAGCTGTTTTTTGGAAAGAATTTTTCTTTTCAAATGCTGCTTGTCCACTTCATTAGGCTGCCACTGATCACCAGAAATGAATTGTGTTGTGTTAGATGCCTCAATTGTTTGCTCTTCCCAGGGGTTTTATTCTTGGAGACTAAGTAGTACTTTGCTTCTTGACTTGAAATCTGCCAGATCCTTTGTTTTGCTAGAGTAAACAAGGTCTCCCTAGTTTGAGTAGTCCTTTTTCTTGTGCAGATTGATCCTGTCCTAGTGAGTGTCAACTCGTGAGACAACTGCTTCGAAAATGGAATGCTTAAAAAACGTGCTGCTGAAAATGCATCTGAGTTATATCTTCTCCTTCAAGAGGGGCAGTTTACTTTCTGTGACATATTTGATACTTATCTATACATCACACAACTTGCGCAAATATAAACATTATCCTCTTCATTGCTCTAACTAAAAAGGAACTGCTTCCTTGGGGGATTAAGAAAATAGTGTAACGTTATGCCATGGTTGTCTTGAATTGTTGACCTTTTTGTGTTCTCAGAGGTGTTGCTGAGAACTAGGTACCAAATATTTTATTGTTCCTATAAGGGGTATGTTAGGTGTAGCATGTGGGAAGCCAGAACTGGGGGATTGCTGTCAGTTATCAGTTATTGCTGCTCGTTGCTTCATCTGCTTCTGATTTACAGATACATCTTCTACAGGACACTAGCACTGCACACCTTTGGAAAGCTTTTTAATACCTCTGCTACCTAGGAGCTTTTGGCCAGTGAATCCAAAAAACTCTAATTTTCTTGCTTCTACAGCTAGGGCTCACCCATAGTTGCCCTGCATTGTAATGTTGTAACACGAAACAGAAGTGCTTGCCCAGTACTCTTTCAGGTAATTTGGCTCCTAGATATAGTGATATAGTGCCTTCCTTCTGCAACCCAAATGAGCAGTGTTACTTCTGCCCCACTTCTCTCATTCTTTTTAAGCTGTAGTATGCAGAAAGTGGGAAAAAAGGCAAAAATTGTACAATATCTCTGGGTTTAATGTGTGATGTCTTGTGGTCCATGAACATTACTAGTCAGAACTAGTCAGAAAGATCAGGACATCAGGGCCTTAGCACGCTGCAGAGTGATTCTCTTGGCTCTGTACTTGAGATCCCAAGGAGTATATACATATATTTTTAGTTCATAGGAAGAAACAGATGACTTTTAGGATTTATAATTAATACTTTCATTTCCTGTCTGACATATGTTGATCTCACGGGATCAAAACAGCTTCAGCGTGGCTTAGAAGCATTCTCATATGTTCCTGAAGCCAATTTGGTAGGGAAGAATCTATGGAGTGATAATTGGCTTTAAAAGCATAACGGGCAGTGGAGTCGGTGATGAGTGCTGGACGAAAACTGGGTTCATACATACCTTTCAAAACTGGGTTGCTTTTTGCTAAAATGGGCTATGTAGATTAATTGCTATTATTTGCTTGACCGTGGTCCCATTTATTTATTCATATATTACTTACTGAAATCTAATGTCACCTGCATTTTCTATCCACCTTTGAAGTTTTTCTTCAGACTTGTATGCTCTGTGTGCTGTCCCTGACACCAGAATAAGCCTTTCTCATTTTGCTTGTGAGAAACTGCTTGCTGTAGCCCATTATTTTGCTCAGTTTTTTTGAGAGTTATGAACTCATAACAGTGAAATTAAAAGCAGTTATATTGTGGGAGCCTAGCTTAAAACATTTCTGCACTTTTTTGCCTTGAAGTCAAGTGTGCAGGGTGAATATTGGAGAGTAGCACTGCCTAGGGAACCCAGAGAATTAGCTACTGAGTCGTGGCAGATGGTCATCATACAATTTTCATGCCTTCAGTTACAAGCTAAGCTGTGCAATTAATGCTTTGGGAAACTCTTCTTAATGCTTAGCCAGGGTTAGCCCACATTTTAAATCCGAAGTCAGCTAACTGAATAATAAATTACAGGAGAACTTAAAAACAGCCAAGACTTGATAAGAATGTTTTCAAAGGATTTGTGGCATCTGCTGATTGCTCCTCATTAGCCTCCCATATTCCACAGCTATGGCCACTCTAGTGTTTGAAAAGCTTGCCTGGATTTAGCTCTCCAGGTTTCTTACTCTTGAGCACTGCAGGAAGGTGGAAAGATGCATGAAAATTCAGTGCAGCAAGTCCCCTTAGTTGAGTCTGAACTCACTGCCCTACAGTTACTTCTGCAGAGAGGAGCTCCCACTTGCTAGTTGGAGAGGCAGAACAAAAAGCAGCAACCTCAGACAGGAACCAGATGAACCCAGTAACTAGTATAATGCTAAAATAGGATATCAGGGCAAGATTGTCTGGTTGGATATCAGCAACCTGATGATTTCACAGGTTCCCTGGCTTTAAGATGTGAACTGATTAACTTCTTCAACCTTCTGGAAGGAGAGAGATGTGTTTCTCCAGCTACGTAAGAGCAATCCAGTTCTGGTTGCTCTAGCTTCATCACTGTGTAGAAACAAAGGAAGAACAAAGGACATCTCTTGGAGAACTTGGAAACCCATCACAGCAAATTCTTAGGCTAATGGGTTCCATTTCATCCATGAGATGAAGATCAGCCTAAAATGAAGTTCATAACAGGGTAAATGCCACATTTCAAACTAGCAGAGAACACGATGTTCCTGCTTTGAATGTGCTTGGATGAGACTTTGAGGCCCACTTTCTGTGAAGTGCTAAGTCCCAGGAAATCAACAGGCCCTGCTTCGCTCCATGAAATGTAGATAAAGTTACTGCTTCTCTGTTTTATGTGCACCTCAGTCTTCTGTACCATACATTTAGTCTCAAACACAGAATTATGTAAGTGTCAGCCTTTATTTCCACTGGAATTGGAACATTTGCTCAGATATCAGAAGCCACCTCACTGTCAGCGCTGTCCCGTGCTTTGCACAGGGAACTTTTCATTAGCTTTCTTCCTCTGAATCATCTCCAATACGCCCACGGAATGGAGATCATAAGCCTACTGAGCTCTAGCACCCAATGAAAATAGTCTGACCATGACGTATGTCAGTGACCCAGCTGCATAATACTGCTCTACGCTACCTGTCAGCTTTATCATGCAATCCAAGTAGCATTTCCTGCTATCAGTGGTAGCTGATAGACTAGGAATTTGTTGGCTAAGCAGCAAAATAGACACTGTTTCGTTTAAGCGCTGTTATCAGTGCTTCACCATATTGGCAAAGAACAGCTTGAAGTCATTCAGGGTGTTACAGGGACTCTGTAATTTATCTATGTGAGACAGTGGTACACACCTACTTGCCCCTTCGTAGTGGACTTCAATCATGCTCAGTTAATTCTCTGAGGTTTGCTTTCATGTCAAAGCATGTTAATACCTAAGCATTAGCAATCCAGAACATACTTTGCAGTTTCTTTCTCCTTTTGTGGTAGCAGTTGCTCAGAAGAAAACAACCATTCTAGAATGGCAGAGAACTTGGTGGTTACTGAGCCAGAATGTTTACCACCAGGACTTTGCTTCATGAGGGTAAGGCTGGGCACGTTGAAGTTAAACCTGCGCAACTGTCTTGCCAGTTGCATCCAGAGAGCGATGGGTTGGTATTCTGGAGGAGGGACAGCTTCTCGCCGCAGATGATGGAGCTCATCCCCTTGGCAAAGCATTGCTCCAGCTGTCCCTTCTTGCAGTCCCAGCCCTGGCAATCGGCCCTTCTTCTGCTCCCAAGATGAGAT
This sequence comes from Heteronetta atricapilla, assembly GCA_011075105.1. Taxonomy (NCBI): domain Eukaryota; kingdom Metazoa; phylum Chordata; class Aves; order Anseriformes; family Anatidae; genus Heteronetta; species Heteronetta atricapilla. The sequence continues at coordinate 10,896,135 of CM021763.1, forward strand.
TGCAATCAACAAGTATAATAGCAAGGAGAAGCTCAGAGGTTGTTGGTGAGCTGTCCACGTCACCTCATGGTAGAACAAATCATTAATTGCATGGTTCGTGAACCAGAGCAATCGGCTGTTGATTCTGACCTCAGACATCCAAACCTTGTTACACATGCCTCTGGTAGCTTATGAAGAAGTAAATAGAGAGAAATAGGTGTCTTGTGCCAATTCTTTTTATTGTTGTTGTTTTGTTCCATTTTGTTTTATTTTCTCCTCAACTGGAAAAGCAGTTCCTTGAGATGTTTGGATGGATCCTGAACTGGTTCTGCCTCAAACCTACCAGAAATGGCCAGAACCAGAAGACTGCTCTGCACTTTTAATTACAGATAGCGAACCAGGCAACATGTGACTCATCCCTTCACATAGTACACGAAGGGAAGGAAAATGTAAGGCAAGACAAACCACCACCAACAGATACTGTTTTTGTTTTTGTTACCTACAAGTTTGGCTAGAAAGACTGCTGATTGGCATTATGTTAGCTTTCCTCTGCTTTTGTAGTGAGTTCTAAAGGTAATAAGAATACAAATTCACTTTAATAAAGAAAAATAGCTACAGCTAGCAATGCCTGAAGTTATAAGGCTTAAGTAATCATTTGCTTATTTTCCCCCTATTCTTTGAATGATCCAGTTTCATTAGCACAGTTTCAAGTACTTGATAGAGAGTCAGTTTACCACACCAGCTTCCAAAGGAAAATGAAGAGATCAAATTCCAAATCCCCTAAGGCTCAGCTTTCTCTAACATATGGTGAGGAATGTAAAGTGGGCTTCAGCACTGAGTACACTAGTGGGTGCTCCTGTCATGGTCAAATCCTGCATACATGTATGTGTAGACAAAATGTAAAAATCTGAACTGTTTGGTAACCATCTAGCCCATTACATTGGTAAATAGGTATTCTGCCGTAGAGATAAGGCTGAAATTCTGAATGCCAAATGCAAACATTTCTGGAAGGTTTTTGTTTTACAAGAAGCTTGCCTACAAAGAAACACGTCTTCCAAGTTACTTTTTCAAAGCAAATGATCCCTAAGCATTCAACACATGGTGTTATGTGTACACAGAGGTGGGTTCCTCGCAACTGGCTCTTTTGAGGCTGGAATGATGACTATGACAGTAGTGAAGGGCACTGCTGAATGCAAAAACAGATGGCTTTGGGCTGGTAATACTGGAGCAAGCACTTTTCTTACAGCATACACGAAGATGTCAGCAGCATCCATTTAGTGCTTGGGGCACTTTTTAATTTTTTCTTGTCAAACCTTCTCTGAATGCTTGCACTGGACAAACTTTCCAGATCAGTGTGAGAATAGAGCTGTTTGTACTCAATACTCAAAGCTGAGACGATACTTTCCAAAAGTGATCAGTGCACAACAGTTCTTGCTGTTATATTGTGTATGCGTTTTCAGAATAGCTGGGGTCCAGTCTTCTGAGAGCAGTGGCTGGGTCAATCGTACTTTTGAATACTGACAGCAGGGTGGGAGGTGAAATAATAGAATCTTTCAAGACATGCACAGAGAAGTGCACAAGTAAATAACATCCAGTCTAAAAAGTCAGTCCTATCTACTTCTATACTTAGCAATGAAATGACCCATGAGCCCAAGGTAACACACAGTATTTGCTAATTTCTCAGCCTGCTTATGCTGTTGGCCATGGGGAGTTCACATTCACTTTCTTTCTTAACTCTGCAAATATCAGTACAAGGACTGTGAGGTTATTGGAGCCTGGGGCAACCCTTTGCTGCTATTTGGGCAAATATCTTTTGATGATTTCACAGCTTCTGTAACAGCAGGAGACAGTGGTGGAGAGGATCCCAGCTGACAAAGTCCATTGTTGATGGTTCACATGCTCTTTTTAAGAGTGGCCTCAACAGTGAACAAGAGCAGTGTGAAGGAGACCAGACTGCCCTCTGGGTTCAAGCTAAGTGCTCTTCTTTCATCCACAGTTGGATGCAGAAGCAAGTGACCATCTCAAAGAGCTGCAGGTGAAGTTGAACAATGTTTTGGATGAGCTGAGTGCAGTGTTTGGTAACAGGTGAGTATAAGGACGTCCCTGTTTTTGAAGCATTCCTTTCTTTTGTCTTATCTCAATCATATCAAGAAGAGAAAAGAAACTTGTAATAAGTGCATTGTATTTTTCTTTTTGTCCTAAATTCATAGTCTTTCAAATAAGAGACCATATAAAGAAGTGAGAAATGTTTTTAGAAGTCTCTCTTTTCTGTATTGCTCTGCTTAGAAATGTAGCAGGGAGATCCCTCAACTGTAAAATTTATTTGAATTACATGGAATTATTTTTTTTCTGTAAGTAGTGCTTGTCAGTAACAGAATTGCCTGCTCATTAATTGCTTGGAAAGCAGTTTCCAGCTTTGCATTTATGAAGTAACATTTGTGTTTAAATGTTCTGCTCTAAATGTATGAAACAGTTGACTGATTTCTGATTGTTAAATGAGTATTGGAATACAAAGGAAACGGGTTTAGAATTTGAGATTGACTTGTTCTGATGTTGCAATGGATGGTGTTTTCTAGTGTTTCGAGGGAGTAGCTCTTTTAAGAATTACCCATCACAGATGGCAATTAAATTTTATTTTCAATCATGATACAATTTACCTGAATATAAAAATGTGCTCGACTTTATGGTTCACTACAAAATTATTGTAAAAGATGTTAATTAAACAAAATCTAGAAATAACAGGGTTCCAAACTGATCTCCAAAACCAACCACTTTTCATGATAAACCCCATTCATTTCATGTTGTGCTTTATAACAAGATTAATGTAGGCATGTAGTTGAAGCATGGGTGAGGTGAATAAAATAAATTATACCAACTTGACCTCTTACAGTCCACAGATTTGCAGTACTTAAGACCAAAAATCCTGGTGGGATTTGTCATCATTTATCTGGATTTCAGCACACAGAGCTAGTGGGGAGTTCCCATTGCCAGTGGATGGTGTAGCAAGAAATGGAGAAATTCCAACTGTAACTGAGCTGAATTGATAAAATTCATAATTAGATGGGGAATAAGTGAGAAATCATAATTAGGGAGTGTGCTTTATCTGAAACCTGTCTCCATGGTGTCACCGCTACAAGACAATTAGGGTACAATCTTGACATTTGCAAGTATGATTTAAAAAGATTATTCAGTATTGGCATACATACCAGGGAGCATTTCAGAGAGATGTGCCAGAGAGAGATTTAACCAGTCAGACAGCTCAGATGCTTTGCTTATTCCTTAACAGTAATAGGGGATGGAAAGCAGAGCTGTAGTTTACTGTATAAGCTGTATATATGATCTTCTGAAGGATGTAAATGTGGGAGGTAAGACAGATATCCACAATACTCCGTACAGAGTCTGTAAACAGTGCTCCTACAGCACTGTGCACACCTGACACTGCAGATCTTACTCTGCTTCATCTGTGAGATAATTGCACCAGCTGGGAAAAAAACAGCACGTATCCTTAAGAGCCGTACAACCTTTGTGCTGAGAGGCTTGTGTTTGGACACAGAAGCATTTTCTTCTTTAAAGGATTTCAGCAGAGAAGGGGAAACTTGAAAGGCTTTACGCTTCATGCAAGGCTAGCTGGTGTTTTGTTCTTGGAGGCTGTAGGAGTGAAGGAAGGAATTTCCTGCAGGAGTTGTAGAGCAAGGCGCCCTGTTTGTCAGCATAAGCGAGGCTGTATTTTAACTTGCTGCTGCCAAGGGCACCTGTCAAGCTGTATGTCTACATCAGCCTTGCTTTTAGGTGAACCTGTTGCCACAGTAACTGATTTACCATTTTTCATAATTGGTGACAATTCTACCTCGCATTAATTTTAACCTTTGAAGATATTCTATTATTTTTTATCCCCTGGCTAGGTGTTTACAGCATCTTGAAGCAGGGTCCCAGAACTGATGCAGTATTTGGAAGAACTATGGGGTGAGATTAGCCTGTAACAGAATAGGGACTGTCAGCAGTGTGGATGATTGTTGGTACTATTTTCTTTGTGGCTTATGTCTTTGGTTAAGCTACTGTTGTTGTAGCCACAACTGATTGTTGAAAACTCCTCTCTGCTAGAAAAGGGGAAAGTGGAAGCAGAGGCTGCATGCTGAGAGCCCTCTGTTGTCTGTCTGGAATTTCTCCAGTGAGATGTGGGTTAGCAGTGAACCAGAGAGACCATGAAGCTAGAGGTGGCACTGCAGGAAAGAGAAGATGGGATGGGATGGGAAAAAGTTGGGAGCTGCAGGACAGGAGGAGTTGTGTTCTGGGACCCAGTATATGCATGTCCTAGTGACACACACACAAGTTTACGCCACTTACACAGATACAAAGCTGGTTTCCAAACCTGTGTCCCTGCTCTTAAATCTTTACCTGAGCTACTAGTACTAGTTTCTCTCCCTGGTTTCAAACTTGCATGCTGTTAGTGGATAGCTAAATGTCACTTGTAAAGCCTATTGTTAGTAATTGTTCTTGCAAATGTCAAAGCATTTCCCTTTATTCACTGAATTTGATATGTTGACAATTCCGCTGTGCTATTCATCATATTTAACCATTGTATTATTTCATTTTGAACCTCTTCTTAGCAGTAAAAGACGGAAAGGTAACTGTGCTTTAATGGCTTGCATGTCACTTGCATGTCAATGAGCACAGTGTGCTCATTGCACAGCTGAGCCCCACATCCGTATTTGACATTTCAGTATAGCATGGACTGTATGGCAGTGGACTGGTTTCAGTCAGTTCCTGCTTTCAGGCTGTTTCTATGATATTCAAGACTTGGCTTATGATGGGTCATAAACAGTTTATTGCCAATAGACTCTGGTGATCAGAGTTGTGTGTGTGCAGGGCCATTGCTCCATACTGTATCCCAATTTCTGTGGTATAACACCCTATATAGAAAGCAAAAATATATCAGAGTGGCTTTAGCTAAGAAATAATGGCGTTTCTCAAAATCTGGAAAGGATCATTTCTTTTTGCAAGCTGAATGAACAAATTGCTCTCAAGTGTGATGTATCTTTTGTTCAGAGGTGGTAGGCTGTCTGTGGATGATGTGCATAAGGAACTGGATAGCATGAATCTTGGTAGCAAATTGGGTAAGTAAGCAGAAAACTTCAGGGAGGAAGAGTATGTAATTGAGTGCATAGTTTATGGACTCGCAGTGTTTTTACCCTATATAAGAGAGCTGATAGCTCTGCCACTGATAATCTTGTTTTTGCTTCTCTTACCTGCCCAGCTTTCAGACTCGTATTGATGAATGTGTCAAGCAGATGTCCGATATCCTCTGCCAAGTGAAAGGGACAGGAAATGTTGCCGCTAATGCCAGAAACACAGTTGCACAAGATGCAGATAATGTCTTGAGGCCGTTGATGGATTTCCTGGATGGAAAGTAAGCAAGTACTCAGATACACATTACACATACAGTGCATCAGATTGGGAACAGGGTGGGGGAAGGAAAAATAGCTCTCTGTTCTTGGGTAGTTCTTGAGATATCCAGCCTGTGAATTCTCATGGCTTTTCTTCCAATATCTGCATTTTTCTCAAGGCATGTATCATCTCTTCATGCAGTGCCAGAACTCACTCTGTTCCCTTTCTCCTTCTGGCAGCTATAGCAATCAGCAAACACACTGCTGATCAGGTAGTGGAAAAGGCTGAGGCATACGGTAAACTCTAAATATTAAATTTTTGGTTTTCTCCTATACATATTGTACTGTAGCCAATTAGCAAACATTCTGCAAAACATACTTGCAAACTTGATAACATGCACTGCTCAGTATCACAGTCATAGCAAGAGTGTGTGTTCTAGCCATACCCAGTGTTACTCTGACTAGAAAATGAACTTCTGAGCTAGATGATGTACATAAGTTTTCTTCAAGTCGAGCTTGGCTTAGGTGAACTGCAGATCCATTGCTTTAATTAAGTGTTGCCATTAACACATGGTTCAGCTGTTCAGGGACTTTTTGTTGCTAATTGCACATAATTCTTTCCAGCTAAGCCTTGGCCTTCTAAGAGAAATAGTTTTTAATTTCTGTAGAAGTTAAAATTCTCACTGATACACAGCAGTTCTTTATTTTGAAAGGTGTGGCCAAAGATTTTCATAATAAAAAAATGCTGTGAGAGATGTGAAGGCTTAAAAGCTTAAAAAATAATTTTCTTCTGTTGTTTTTTATTGATCATCCCCTCTTTCTTTTCAGTCACTACGTAGTAAGTGACTCTTAGGAGCAATCATTACATCTAGGAGCCCTCTCATGTGAGCATTTTCCATGCATACCTTCACTAATCCTCAGAAGCCACCTTCCTTTGTATCAGTAGGTACCCGGGACACTGCAGGCTTTCCATACAACCATGGAGCATGTCATTTTGATAATAATCCAAGCCTGGAGTGTTTCTTTCCTCCTTAACAGAAGGAAATTCATTTTTGTTGCCTCCTGCATCCTACCCATATCAGTCTTGCCCCTGATGAATTTTGCTCATTTGCTAACTGTAAGAAATCTAGGAGATATTACACAGTGTAGAAGAGCTGGCTATCATCTGTGCACTGCTACTAGCTGCAGAGTTCCTGTTTTATAGCTCTCCGACTATACTTAGTAAATGCTGTTGGAAACAATTGTTGGGATTTGAAGAAGAATCTGATGTTTCTTGGCCTTTTTCATAGCCTGCACAACAATAAAGGAGGAATAAATAGGGAGATAAAGCATTTTGCTTTATGTAAAAGGGAATAAACACATGGCACGTGATGGGTGGTGAATGCAGTTGCAACAATATACAGATGAGTCCAAGAAATACTTTGAAGTGGTTCTATAGGTGGAACAAGTAGGCACTTCTACAGCTATCAGAGGCTGTGCATTTGCAGGAATTTCTGCATAACAGTCTGGAAAGTATTCATTTAGGTAATCAACAAATATTATTATAATGAACCTTGGACGTATGAAACCATTATTCTGTATTTGTAGTTTTTCCTATATATTGTATAAGCCCCATACAGTGGGAAGTATCTTAAATAGAACCAGCTGAGCAGTATCTGTTCTTATTTGAAATATTCCCAACCACCATAACCTAGTGATATCTTCCATAATCCCCAGGTCAATAGAAATAACTAAGATCAGAAATGTCAATAATCCAAAGGTCTTTAGCACTAGAACTCCAAGGAGGTAGGGAGACCATACAATATGAAAAAGGAAGATTTCTTTTTACCCTTAAAGTAATCATTATAAGAAACTGCTTTGGATGGGGCATTGATGCTGCCATACACATCTCCTTTTTCCTTGCAAATAGCATTCTTTGAATTTGCTCAGTTCTTGCTCCTCTCTCCCTACAGCCTGACACTGTTTGCGACTGTGTGTGAAAAGACAGTGTTGAAACGGGTGCTGAAAGAGCTCTGGAGGGTGGTAATGAATACCATGGAGAAGCTGATTGTGCTGCCGCCTCTTACAGACCATACGGTAAAGCATTTTCTCCTTCCTGACTCATAGCAGAAAGTGTTGCCATTCCCTGTGTAACTCAGCTCTTTGGCCTAATGAGTCATCTGTCCAGGTAAATTGGTCTGCATGTAGCCTGCTCTAGGATGGAAAAGTATATCCAGTAAAGTAAGACAGCAGCTCTATTTATAGTGGGATTGAAAGACAGAATGCACGCTCTTTTTAGAAAAAAAGAAAGAAAAGAATAAAGAAAATCCATGATCTAAAAGGAGTTGTCATCAGGTATATCAAATCACATTGATTTGATAGGATTTGCAGTCCCTTAGAGAAAGCTGTATTTAAGGGCTTATTTGGTAGTTAGTGATGGCTTCTTGGCATTAGATCAATGCCTCCAAATACTTTTGCCTAATTATTGTAATGTGTTGGTCAGGTGTTCCTCTGTATAGATGTGGTTAATTTGGGCTTCCTTTTAAATGACGTCTTCCATAAGGTTTTAACATCAATATGGGTTGGCATGCTTTCTGTGTGTCTGGTATTGGGGAGTTGGAAGTATGTCCAGATAGTTTGCCTTCAAAGGCAGTCTTTTTTATATAATCGTTAAGCTGTGTGGATGTGCTGGATGAATGTGTGTCATGAATGTAGTGACATTTTTAACAATGAAAGATTAACCTCTTTCCTACTTTTGAGAAACTACAGAAACTGATTAAACGTCAGTCATGTGTGCCCAGCTGCTCTGGGGGATGACACTTAGTTGTAGGCAGCTTGAAGTTTGGACTACAACCTCATTATTTGGAGATGGTCCAGAACTTTTTTTCATCCATGTTGGAATGAACTTGTGGTCTGTGGCTAATTTATGCTGATTTATTTCAACCTAGTTGTGGGTAGGACAATAGTAGTTTGCACTATTCAGCACTTGCCTACATAATTTGAGTGGATTTCATGGATTGCAGCATATAGAGAAGTGATGCTAACCTGCAATTTGCACTAGATATTTCTTTCTCTGAGAGAGGGAAGGCCTTTGCCTCTGGTTTGATGACGACAACCGAAATAGAACCACTGAGACCGTGTGCTGTCATGCCTCCTAAGCACAAAATAAGCATGAGGTGTAAATTTGCTAAAGACTGTTTGCTCTGAGCTCAGATTTTGAGTGATCATTTCAATTTCCCCTTTTAATTCATAAAGGGGGAAAAAATGAATTGATTTCCTTTTGTTGAACTGCTGTAAAAAGTTATTTTTGATGGGGTCAGGTGCTAAAATGTGTAATGTAAGAGCCGCAGTATCACGACCCTTCAGAATTGGAAGCATTTAGATATTAAGGGCCTCAGAGAATGAGGGAGGAGCTGCTTGAGCATTATTCTGGCTACTTTTGAGTTTTAAAGGCAGAGTATGATTCAGTGTTTCTGTCATGAAGAAGGCAATAACTGTGATCAGGCAATTCTTCCAACCTGCAGGATTTTTTTTTTACAAATAGATTCTTGTTGCCAGCACTTCAGCTTCCAATTGAGAATCTCTTTTTATGTAATGATGCGCACCCTCAGTTTTCTGAGATAATATAAAATGTTCATGGCTGGATTTTTAGCTGTATAATCATTTATATCGTAGTGAGGAGGTTTTCCTCCCTGTCCTCAGCAAGAGAAAGCCAGGTGCTACTTCTGAGTGTTCAATGGACCACAGTGGGATGGTGTCCCTCCTAAAAATTCTCTTCAGCCTTTAAGATGCAGGGGATATTGATGGTAGAAAAGAGTCCCTTTTCTGGAATGTTTAATTTCTCTCCTTTGTGTAAACTTCCTGGAGATGTGGAAGTGTTTCTGATGGTGTTCATGGAACATATACTCTGATAGAATCATACAATAATAGAAACAGTAGGGTTGGAAAAGACTTCCAACATGATCTGGTCCAACCATTCCCCTATCACCAGTGTCATCCACTAAACCCTGTCCCTAAGCACCACATCCAGCCTTTCCTTGAACACCATCAGGGACGGTGAGTCCACCACTTCCCTGGGCAACCCGCCCCAATGCCTGACTGCTTTCTGAGAAGAAATGTCTCCTTGTTTCCCACCTGAACCTTCCCCGGAGCTACTTGAGGCTATTCTCTCTAGTCCTATCACTAGTTACCTGTGAGAAGAGGCCGACCCCCAGCTCCCCACACCTTCCTTTCAGGGAGTTGTAGAGAGCAATGAGGTCTCCCCTGGGCCTCCTCTTCTCCAGACCAAACAACCCCAGCTCCCTCAGCCGCTCCTCATAGGACTTGTGCTCCAGGCCCTTCACCAGCTTCATAGTTGTCTTCGCCTTCGTTGAATGCTCTCTACACACTGCACTAAGTCTAACTTTGCTTTACTCAGTCGTAGCACAGTGCTTTATTGTCAGATTTTCTCCAGTCCAGTCAATTCCACATAAATTAGTTCAGCCAGCATTACACAAGGAAGAATCACAGAATTTCTAGGTTGGAAGAGACCTCAAGATCATCGAGTCCAACCTCTAACCTAACCCTAACAGTCCCCACTAAACCATATCCCTAAGCTCTACATCTAAACGTCTTTTAAAGACCTCCAGGGATGGTGACTCCACCACCTCCCTGGGCAGCCTGTTCCAGTGCCTAACAACCCTTTCAGTAAAGAAGTTCTTCCTAACGTCTAACCTAAAAATCCCCTGGCGCAACTTCAGCCCATTCCCCCTCGTCCTGTCACCAGGCACGTGGGAGAACAGACCAACCCCCACCTCGCTACAGCCTCCTTTGAGGTACCTGTAGAGAGCGATAAGGTCGCCCCTGAGCCTCCTCTTCTCCAGGCTGAACAATCCCAGCTCCCTCAGCCGCTCCTCATAGGACTTGTTCTCCAGGCCCCTCACCAGCTTCGTCGCCCTTCTCTGGACCCGCTCGAGCACCTCCATGTCCTTCCTGTAGCGAGGGGCCCAAAACTGAACACAATACTCGAGGTGCGGCCTCACCAGAGCCGAGTACAGGGGGACAAGAAAAACCTGAGCTTTCCCCTTCTGCTCTCTGCTGCTTCTGGAAGATCTTTTGTAGGGTGGGGCTCAGATGAGACAGCAGGCAAGTACTGCCAGTGAACAATGCATTGGGGTTTGGGCAGTTTTATGGCCTGACACTGACATGAGACATGGGTGCCTTAATAACTTTCAGATGACTGGCTGCTACCTGTCTGGGTATTAACTGGCTGTGTGTTGTGAGATTAGTAGCAACATGATCTCCAGTAATTCGCAGAGCAGTTCATGCTTCACTTATTTTAAGTTAAGATCAACATTTAATTGAACACACTCTGCCTTGGATGAGTGGATATGCAAACATAGCTCTCTGAGAATCCTTATTTTGGGGTTCAGTGCACAGCACTCGGGGATATCAATCGGTTAGATATATATTTCTTCCTCCCTCCCTGCTTAACATGGGACTATAGCATTTAATCAGTGGCAGCTCAGGTCAGTGAAAAGTTGATTAATTCTCACACAACTGATTCCTCCACAGCCTCTCCTTTATTTACCTCACACGGTACACTGCAGCCATTCATGTGAAGCTCCATTTGTGGTTGCTCCTGCTGTGCTTTTTTCTCCTCATCAGACTTTTCTTCACTAAATGAGAACATGGTCCAGAATAAGAACAAATTTGGTTTAAGCTGCAGACAGATTTTACACGTGACTTACAAACTGGCTTTTCATTAGGCTTTTCTCAGAGCAATGCTAAGTTAGGGCAATACTCCAGTGGAGAGTGTGTCTGTGAGAGGCTTTCTGAAACCTTTCTTAACTTGTGTTAGTTTGAATCTCTCCCTTTTGCTCGCTGGGGGAAAAAAGTCCAAGTCTGCCTCTGTGATTAGGAGAGAGTTTTCTTAGTCTTCACTGAAACAATGGTTTGTGAACTGCACATGTGCTCACATTTCTGTACCTAGAGGATATTATTGTCCCTTTTTCATTCCCACTTGTAGACCTATTTTCTCAGTGTTTAATATACCATGACACATTTAAAAAGTCGTATTTTTAATGGGTAGTAGCAAATGATGATGACATTTTTTAGAATTAACTTAAATGCTGCTAATAAAGGATCAGATTTCATTGTTGTTGAATGTATGAATTCAAAAGACTTGAGAAAGGAATGTACAATACCACATAAAAGTTCCTTGCACCTTTATGTCTCAGAAAATAAGTCTGAGTAATAACACATTTTCCAAAATAGGACTGGAATTCTAAAGATTTGCAGTAGGCTTTTGTTTCTTAACTTTGTCAACTAAGCAATAGAACAGTTAAACTGTAAGAGTTTGAGTCTATTGGAATATAAATCAGTACATTTCTGGCTTCTAGCAATTATGCTTGAGTCAGCTGATGGTCCTTCTCCAAATGCTTTTGCTGTGGGAAAACAAATTCATACCTTTAACTCTGAATTTAAAATCTCCATGTTGCAGACTACAGATGTTTTTCAGGTCTCCAAAAAGTTTTGGAAGGTATAATTATTGTCATGGAAAGAACCAGGCAAACCAGCACTGTCAAAGGTCTGTCCCCTTTTCAGCTGTGTTTGCCACAGACCTAGGTAGAAACAGTTCATAGGAAGGTCTAAATTTCCCTTCATCTTCAGTCCTTGAAATTTTAATTCTATTGTTGGCAGTCTTTCTCAAAATGACACAATATGTGAGTGTAGTTGTTTTAATTCCCTAGAGCTGCCCTGGAATAAATGCTGTCTGTAAAGCTTTGCAATGTTTTCCATGAATAAATAACTTTTGAGAATCTTGTTTACAAGAATGCTGCTTGGCAGAGAAAGGAACTGTCCAGATTTTCATTAGGCGTTACCAACATTGATGACAAACTCCATATAACAGTAAAATAACTTCTCCTTGCAGACACACTGACAGAGATTGGCACTGATTGATGAGGATTAGAAAAATGGGCAAGAAGAACTGAAGAGCAGTTACCAGCTTTGTTCCTTGAAGCGTATCACGTCACTGGGTATTGCTCAGTGTTACCTGCCCTTCTTTGAAGCCTGCAGCAGGGAGACTACGTGCCTAGGCTAGTTAATGTTGTTCAAAGGGGAAAAAAAAAAAAAAAAAAAAGTCCAATAAAAGCTGAAGACCCTGGATCAAGAAGTGTTAATGTTACTGTATTTTGAGGATGCTCACTTGATTTTTTCAAAGTCCAGTTTGTAAAAAAAAAAAAAAAAAAAAAGAAAAAAAAAAGTATTTTTTTTCTGCTTGGTCAACAGGCTTATAAACCATGTTTTAAGACCTGGAAGTCAAACAAGCTGTATGATCAATCGCACAGAACAGCAAGCACATCTGACAGCGTTCACTGTTGGGTACCAAAACATTGGCTGAATCCATGTCCCTTGGATTATTTGGTGTGGCCCACGGTGAAGTCTCTCCTCGTTGCTCCTGGAATGCAATCATTGCCCTACCTTGCTTGCTGGAAATACAGGCAATTTTATACACTACCAGTTTTTATAGAGTTGTACTATTTTATACTGTCCACCAAGTACGGGCAGCAAGTGAAAGCTCCCAGTCTCATTTTAAAAGCTCCTCTTTTTGGATGCGTTATTCTTGCCTGCATTTTTTTTTTTTGTTTGCTTAAGAGTTATGAATTTAATCAGTTATTAAGAGCTTTTGCTTACCTATAAAGTCAATAATGTTCATTCTGTATTGATTTCTATTCAGACACAAAAGGTTGAGGAACAATGAGGGTTAGGTAATGGCTATGGATAGAGCAAATCAAGATGTTATCTGATTTCAGGTCAGAGAGTCTTTCAGTTTGAGCAATTTCAGAAGCTAAAGAAAAAGTATCTTATCTAGAAATTCACTTCTGGATTGCTGTTGTAATGGGGAAAGGGTGTCCAGTGTCCCTAGAGCAGCTCAGCCTTCCCAGTATTACTGTAACAAGCTGTAAACTGCCTTTGCTTTTCTTCTTTACAATGATAGCTGCAACTTCTAGTGACAGGTATAAAGATGCTTTTCTGCTCAGGGAAGTGCATCAGTGGGGCTGATCTTAACTTTCAATCCAACGAAAAAATATAAAAATGCTCTTAATGATTTTTGCAGTAGAACCCAGTTCATGGGGTCGTCTCTGCAAATACATTGTTCCTTCTCCACAGAGTGCTGAGTTAAAAGGCAATAGATGAGTAAATACTGAAAAATGCAGCAAAGAAAACAAGCTAAGTGGCATAGGCGGGGGCAAAGGACAATATAATAATTCTGGTCTCACATCTTACCATGTCACCATTTCAGGGATTTGGGGATGAGCAATGTTCATAGGCAGTTGTGGTTAAGTAGGAGGATGTAAGACTACTGAGATAAGAAAGGATAGTAGAGGAAAGCGAAGGAGGGCTGTAGAAAGAACTTCATTTATTGGACACCTTTGGGGAAATGTGGTCCTTACGGAGCCAGCAAGCAGACCCCAAAGATGACAAGCTGTATCTTCTCCCATGTGTTTTCCTGAGCAGAAAGACCCTGCTGGGTGGAAAGTGCCACCCATTAGTGTGTCTGATTGTCCCTGAAATCTTATTTCAGGCTTTCAGCTGGGACATCCCTCAGGCTTTTTGTAAGTGATACCTGCGGTGACATTTACACATACTTCTACTGCTAGCCCCTAATGACTGATTGCAAGTGAGGAGAGCCAAAGATCATCTCTGAGAGAACATCTCTCCTGACATACCTAAAGCTTTCCTGAGACAGGTAATGGAAATGACATTTAAGTAGGGAAGAGCCCATAGCTTTTTGTGTAGAGGGCTGACACAGAGAGCAAAGTTTCATGATATGATGGATGAACTATTCGTAGCCAGAATTACAGTAGGCTGGGGTTTTATTCCGAGTGGAGGAATGGGTAGTTGTGATTTTTTGAAGAAAAAGTCAAGTGTAGATCAATGAAAGAGAGCAGAGTGGAAGAAAATAAATTCCAGTGTGCCCCACAAAATGTCTCTGGGAGGAGAGGCGGGAGAATTAGATTGGTTGCTTTTTTCTTCTCACTTCATTTTGGGCTTAAGTCCCCAGGCAAAAGGACTATTACACAAGAGAGAAATGCTGTGGTGGGAAAAATGAAAAATATGTTTGTTGTAACCATTGCAGGGAAATTATTTTAAAAAATATATATTATTTATTCTTGTATGTAAGTGGCTTGAAGCAAAATTTTCTGTCATTGGGATTTATTGTCACTTTTTGTTTCTTCATTTGTTTCTTCATTCAACATCAATAAGCCACAGTGGAGGAAGAAGAGCCATGGCCAAGCTTTTGATCTGTGAAAGAGACACTGTAATATATACTGGATTTTGTTTGCCGTTGTCTCACCTGAAAACTGCTCAGATCCAATTGTTCATGACCTGAGCTGTGTGTACCCCTACCCTACTTCCTCAGAGAGATTGTCATCAGTTGTGTGTTCTTTGCTTTGGGCAGTCTTATCCAGCATTTATTCATGTGTACTTAGTCTTGACTTGAAATCTAGGGGAGCACCTGGCAATGAAGCCAGTATGCTGCCTTCACCCCCACCCTATGCAAGTGGTTTGAGGGTGCATCCCCTCTGGATATGTGGCCACTGCAAGCAAGAGTAAGAAAGCTAGCAGGATATTATGCTCTGAAATAGCTCTGGATTTGGCATATACAGAAATGTCACGTTTTACACTAGGTAATAATGTGGAGAGGAGACAAGCTGTTGTGACTGGCCTTGCAGTGGTTATGTAAAGTTCTGTCTGTGAACTGACTGGCTGAAAGGAAAAATATACAAAGGTTGTTTGTAATGTTTTTCCCTACTTTCTTCTCTAACTTTCTACAATCACAGGGCACACAGTTGATTTTCAGTGCTGCTAAGGAACTGGGACACTTGTCAAAGTTGAAGGTATTGTTGTGCATGGCTTGTGTTTGTGTCCTTGTGTTTAACCATAGAAGTGTAGTACTGCATAACGTGGCTTGTGCTTCCCATGGTCTGTGGCTGAATGCAATTGTAAAGAATTGCTCTTAAATGCATTGAATGTGCTTTTAAATGCATCCTGCTAATGTTAGTATAGTGTTGAAATGAAGTGCTAAATTTTATTGTGAGTTTAATCATCAAAGTAGTTTATTTATTCCATAGATACAGTGATCAGTTTGGTATATCTATTAAAAATGAAAAAAAGTAGAGATATTGATATCTGGCCAGTTCCTCTGTATCCCCTGTGATAAAAGGGAGTCCCTTAAGTGATCCTGGTAACAAACTATCAGTCGGAAAGATGCTTGTGCTAGCTATTGATGAATTATAAGAACTGTTACAAAAATAACTGTTGCTTATGGAACAGAGCCTGTGTCTGTAAATTCCTTCTGCGTGGGCTCTCTTTACAGGCAAGCTGGCATTTAGCATGAAGGCTATGTTGATGTGTTTTGACACTTCATGACGTGACAGTGCATGACACGAGCGTTACTAAGTGCATGCCACCTCATAAGTCAATCAAGCATTAATTCACTGGTCACGAAAGGAGTGGTATGAAAAAATAGTGATGCTTTACAACATTCAAATTGCAAACTGTGGTTTGACTTGTGCTACAAAGGAGAGCATCACAGTGTACAGCATCACAGTGTACAGTGTAAAGCATCACAGTGTACAAATTGTGTAGCAAGGAAGATGGCGACAAATGTGAACTCTGTCTTGGAGGATGATCAGGGAAAACTTCTCATGGCCAAGGGCATTCTTCTAAGTGATTAGTGCAATTTCAGAAGACGTTCATCTCTTTCAATGATATTTTCTGTCTCGTGCGCTTACTGCAGTTGTCCTTACATAGCTATCTATTTCCCTTGCCCTCCTTACATAGCTATCTATTTCCCTTGCCCAGCAGACACGTTTTACATGTTATGATTCAGGGCAGTACACAATTCATTTAAGGCAGTGCTTATGAGAAGTCCTTGTAGGGATCTGGACGTGTCTCCTTAGATGCACGTGCTTTTTTCCAGCTACATTTTGAGGCTGCAACACAACAGTTAACAGTGGCATAACGTAAATCATTCAAGTGTGGCTCCCAAGGGGAATAGTTGTCATCTGTCACTAGTGCTGGTGATGGCCCTGTGCACTCCCACAGCCAGGCTGTCCTCCCTGGTGACATAGTGACTCTTGGGGATTGCACCACTTCCTCTGTTTCCTGTGCTTACAATGCTTCATGTCACATCCATGGTAGAAAAGGGGAGATAGGAGCTTTGTAACCAGACTGGAAGAGTGTGAGCTGGACCACAGACTCCAACTGTGATCCCCTCTAACTGTGAGTGTCCCCTTCCCCTTTGAAAAACAGCAGAGGGTACCTGACATTTGAAGGAGAAGCCATCCCTGCCCTCTTTGTGCACATCTGTATTTGAAGGATGAGCTCTGAATTTTCCCTGTTACTCCTCCCAGGTCATGAGGTCAAGTTTATGCAGACAACTGAGAGACTTCCTGTGAATTTCTTGTGTTCTCAGACTTAGTGACATTCACCGTTGTTTTTTAACTTCCTCCCTATTCTCTCTTTACTGGAATTTCTTAAAATATACAAAGTGCCTTTTGCCAGGAATGAGTTGGAAGCTTTGCCTTTTTCCATTTGCACTGGTCAGATCAAGGCCAACCCCAGCAGCAGCTTGTCTTCAGTTCAGTTACTGTAAAGCTTAACCTTGGTAACTCTGGACTGCATTTTTAGAAATGCATATACACATGGAAATCAGGCAAGCCTTGGTGTATTTTCAAACTTTATTTGCATATCCACATATAGGACTAAAGCAGCACAGGTGCACAAGATTTTATATGTGGCAACAAAACTCTATGCAAGTGTGAAAGCACTCTACTACCTGAATTCTGGGGACTGTTAGTTCAAACAGATGGTGTGAACTGACACTGTCCAAAAATTTCCAGAAGAGTAAGGGCGTTACAAGAGTGTAAACTGTTTGGGTTTGTGTAAGCATCAAGGGTGGTTTTTTTTGGTCCTTTTGTTTTTACAGTACGAGCTAATGGGGAAAGCATGAATAAATAGCTCTTCAGAGCCCCTCTCCTGTACATTTCAGTAAAAGCCTGGAAAATTACAACAAGGATTTGAAGGCTTACTTGTCTTAAATAGAACAGTAGGAAAAGAGCACTAGTGAATCAGATAACTCAGCTGAAAACTGAACCTGACAGACCTGATGAGCACAGGCTCTTGTCCTGATGACAAATCAATTTCCCAGTGCATTTTAAAACGCTTGGAAAACCAACCATAAAACTAGCACCTTGTTGCCAGATATCTGCCTCCCATTTATTATCAAGCTCCTTCTGCTTGGTTTGCTTTAGTGCAAACAGTCTGCTCCTGCTGCCTGCCCTGCAGAGCCAGAAGCTGGAGCAGGGAGCAGCAGCCTCTTCTCCTTTGAACTGCCCCGAGGGTAACCAGCCCAGCTCCAACTGTGCAGGTTTTTCTGAGTACCTGTGTAGAGTACAAAGATGAATGTGAAGAGACCAGGAAAAGATTTTGACAACTTCCACTTACAGTTACGTAATGATTTGATGTAAATATTTGTGGCTCGCAATCTGTATAGTGCAGGGTAGCACACTGTACAGTCCTTTATAGGAACAGTGTGGGATGAGCAGAGGGCACGTACACAGGGGAATGACAGTCGTGGGCTCTTTTATATGTAGGTACAAGTATTACCAGTCCAATCTCAGGATATTTTTTACATAATGTGTTGAAGTAAATGACACTGGGAAACTCTCTGGAAAGCAATGGTATCTTGCTGTGCAGCAACAACACGGACATAATTTGAGTGACCACTCGGAGCAGGAGTGAGCAAGATCTTCAGATGTTTAAGAAAAATATGCTGACGACCTGGTTGCTATTGCAAAATGGGTAGTCTGGCATCAAGACGTAAAAATTTATTTAAACAGACATGAAAGTCCCTCTGCCTTGGGGGCACATCTACCCTAACAAAATAGACCTCTCCTGTGAAGTGGCCTTGGGTGCTGGCTGATTGTGTGCTCAATCTGACTGTCAGACAGAGAAATAATATTTTACCCTCTGTGTACTGAAGTGTGAAGCTACATCATCTTCAATTGAATTACTCCCAGTTCATGAAGAAGAGGGAGGAGAGCTATTGCTTCCTGAAGGACAGCTTGTTGCAACAGAAGATGCTTTGCAGCTTACCAAATGTGCTGCTGCTGCATGTAGCTTCCCAGGCCAGGACCAGTCTGAATAGAAGAGGCATGTTGAGGCATCTCTGCTTCTCAAGAAAGCAAACTTGCCTGAAGTACTACTGACTTGAGCATCATCTTCTGTGTAGTTTAATGCAGCCCCATGCAAAGGTGCTAGCTTGATGTCTGAAAAACATTGTACGTGCCTAGAGCTGCTCCTAGACTGCAGTAAGCTCCATCTCCATCAGGCTACAGGGGACAGAGCATGGTGGAAATGAAAGGCAACAGCACCATGCGATGTGAGGCATCACTAGCCTGAAAGATAGTCAGCAAGCTTATCAGTGTGAAACACATACCATGCTTCACACTGGGCTTGCTGTGCTCGAAGACTTTTCAGTGGACTTATCTACTGGGAAATATCTCGTATCAAAGCAGGGATAAGTAGCCTTTGCCTGATTTGCCTGTGTATTTTTCGAGAATGCCTTGATATCCAGGCTGCAGCCAGCTGATCTGATCCTCCAGCAGGTCAAATAGTTAGAATTTGGATTTGTGCAAAGCTTTCACTTCCTAAAATGTTCAGGGTTTCTCTGAGACCTAGGCTAAGCATCAGAGAAGACTATAGTGGAATATCAAAGTATGGCAGTCAGGTAGCAACCTAACAGGGATATACTCCTACTGCAGGGAAGGGAATTCCTTCCCCAAGAGACAACTTTTTCTTTCAGCAAAGTTATTTCCCAGAAAATATTGCTTGTTTGTTTTACTTCCTTTACACTAGGATATGATAAGGTAGTGATCTTTGTAGATGGAAGAAATAAAATGCACAAAAAGCATCTAACAACTTTGCCTAATATCTGATTCTCAGAATTACTTGCTTCAGGTGGTGTTTGAGAGTATTATTGTGGATGCTGTAAAATGGCAGGGGTAGCAAGCAGACTGCTGTTAGGATTTTCTTAGAGGCAAACTGATTTTTAAATCATCTCTTAATCTTTATCCATTTTTTTCCTATTTTTCTCTGCCTACAAGAAACAGAGGAAGTATATTTATTTTCAAATTAAGCTGTAGTGAACGATTCTGAGACTCTGTTAAGTAGCCACAACATGAATGCAGAGAAAGAGGTGGTACTGGGAACTCCTTTTCCTTTAGTGTTTGATGGAATACTCATATCAATTATTATTATTGTTTGCAGGATCATATGGTGAGAGAAGAAACTAGGAGTCTCACTCCAAAGCAGTGTGCTGTTTTGGATCTAGCACTGGATACTATCAAAGTAAGTCATCCCACTTCTGCTTCTGTCGTTCCCTTGCTCCACATCCTCAGTGCTCTTTGGGAAGGATAGTGTCTGTCCCACTTTAGGAGATGGCAGGATTCTACTGCTGTTGTTACAGCTAGTAAGACATTAGGTGTCTTAGTCAGCATACTTAAGTTTAGGAGTTTTGGAATAGGAAAGTCATGAGCAGGTGGGTTCAGCTGGTCTGCTAAGAGCTGGACTTCAAGTACAGAACCTGTGTCGAGAATTTTGCCCTTCCCAGTCTGTGCATACAGTAGATTGTAAATATTGGTTGCTCATTGTGATTATTCCTCAGTCTTTTTTCCTGTTTCTATTTTACTTTTAGCAATATTTCCATGCTGGTGGGAATGGTCTGAAGAAAACTTTCTTGGAGAAGAGTCCAGACCTGCAATCACTTCGCTATGCTCTCTCTCTCTACACTCAGACCACAGACACTCTCATCAAAACCTTTGTCCAGACTCAGACGGCTCAGGGTGAGACTTCTGTGTTGTTGACAAAGTTAAATGGAGCTATCTGCTCTGTTTGCCTGTGCTCTGTCTTGTTCTGCCAGTTTGTAGAGTGCTTTTGGCAGTAACATTTCTGGAAATGTGACAGCTCAGAGCTTTTGAAACTTGTAAGGAGGGAAAATGGGTTATTTCCTCCTCAACATCTACATTTTGAGAGAACAGAAATATGTGAAACAAGTCCTGAGGGGGTTTGTGGTCTTTTTTTCTTCAGTTCTCATGTTAACAGTCACGTTTTGTGAATTAATGTGGGTGGGTGGCTTAGACAAAGTGAAATGTGAAATTACTGTGCTTAGACTTAGGCGGTGGTGTGAGAGACCATTTCAACAAGACATCACTGCAGAAACTATTTGGTGCCTATGTCACAAGCCAGTTGCCAGTGGCACATGTGGTTTTGACTAATGCTGATTGACAGCAATCTGATGAGTCAGAGCTACATGCTGCCTGTAAAGGGAAGAGTCTCTTATAGGAGTAAGGACAGCACTGGCTTTTTGTTTGCAGACACTACAGGATGTACACTAGCTGGATGATTGCAAGTCACCACAACATAGAATCATAGAATCATAGAATATCCTGAGTTGGAAGGGACCCTTAAGGATCATCAAGTCCAACTCTTGACACCGCACAGGTCTACCCAGAAGTTCAGACCATGTGACTAAGTGCACAGTCCAATCGCTTCTTAAACTCAGTCGGGCATTTTAGTAAGCTGCTGGGATGGGTCACTGGAGTTCTTTGTTTTTCTCTGAGAAGTCACAATAACGGTGCTATTTCATTCATTGAGAAGTGGTAAATAGTTAATTGTGTCCACCTTCCATTGCTTTCATAGAAGTGTCTCCAGACTGTTGTACAGAATAATTTAACCTATAGTCAGGGTCCTTCACTGGCTGACTGTGAATCTTGTTAATCTCAGGGAGAAGGAGACAGATACCTCATATAGGTTAGGTCGAAACTGAAACTGCTGTTCTAAGTTTTCAGGCTGTTTAGATAGAAGCACTGGGCTATTACATCTCAGCAACAAAAATAAAACTCCATGGAGGTGTCTTTCTGCAATCTTTCTGCTTGGGGGGTAGTGTTTTCTTCAATGCCCTCAAACCTGTGCAAGCTGATGACCCCACAGACCACATGCACTCTGCCAGGGTATTGATGCACGAAGCCCTGAAGTCAAGGGGAAAGCACTCCCTAGCCAACACGTGCTTCCCTGGTGTGTGAATGAGACTGCTTGGTATTGCTATTCCTCAACCAGTGGAGAAAGTACTGTGATTTTTTTTGATACAGCAAGGCTTGTTTTAAAGTGAAAAGTTGTTGAGTGTAGTCTTTGGGAACGGAGTCATCCTTGCCTTCATCAGCACAAATATATATTTGCTTAGGTTGAAGCATACTGCACTAAACTGCAGAAGTTAACTTACAAGTCAGTATTGAATTTGAGAGAAATGTCCTATAACTGCATCCCAGCAGAGCAATGATGACATCCAGTGGCCAGACAGGTCAAAGACTACTACACCAACAAGAGACTCCAGGATTTTCCTGTTGCTCTTAGAGTTACACAAGATACTTGTGAACTGAAAGCTTGTGTACACAATGCATTTTCAATAGTTGCTATTTTATGGCACACACTTCCATAATAAGCCCAGACTATGAATTGAAGCTAGTTTTTTAACTACTAACTTTTTTTTTAGGTCGTATTTCATTGTTATGATGAGATGGGATGCAGGCTATGTGCAGCACTGCTGTTCTGCTCTCTATGCTAGAGTTATGGATGTTTAAAGTTAGAGGAAGAGGATGCTCTGTTGAAGTGGGAAAGTAGTAAATTTAAAACCAGTATGAGGAAGCAGTTTCATGTAGTACCTGACTTGACTGTAAAACTGCAGTAAGGGAAAGTGTTTAGCAGCTATACAAAGAGAATTGAGTGTGATCTGGGAGCAGTAGGAGTGTACAGAGTTGCTACAGAAGAGTGTATTTGTTTTATTTTTTAAAAGAAACTTAGAAAGAATAAGCTCTAGTTTTGGTATGTAAGATGCATCCATTATAAAGCCACCAGTTATGCCACACAGCTGACTGATGATGTTGGTGGCTTGTCTGATCTATTTTGAGGGACAGGTACTGGGCATGTTGAGCCAGTGAGCTGGTCCAAATCAGCATCATCTATGTTACTAGGCTTGGGAGTATGGGGCCCTGTCTGGGGAACAAAAGACTGGAGCTACACCACCGAATACCTGTAATGTCAGTGATGGGATATCTCTGAGAAAAGCATGACTTTCTCCTGAGATAGCGGCTAGAAAAGGACATTGCTTGTATACACTTCTGAGTAACCACATTTGGTAGAATAGTTTGGAGATCTGCATATGCATTGGAGGGACAGAAGAGACAGCACGAGTATTTTCAGCTGACATCTGCTTTATAGAGCTCTTTCTGGCTGATGTTTTCCCTTTGCCTAAGTCAATCTTCCCACAAACCTATGGGAGGAAATAGCTGCATGCAAAGCTGTTTAAAAGCTGAGTGTTTGCCTCTCCTACTTCATCGCTCAATAGTTGCACCTTCCAGTTTGTGAGTTATCTATCTTAGTGAGCAGGCATCTGTGGCACAATGCTGTTAAACGTTTGTTCTGCAAAGTTGGGTAAGAGCTTGCAGTTGAGTTATGCCAGCACAGATACTGTTACTGTTTTATCCCAGACAATCCCTTACTTGCAGACTTGGGGCTGGTACAGCAGATCAAAGAGGATATTTTGTCTGTTAAGAGCTAGAATATTTGTCTTGCATTTGTTTAAGTGATGCCACTAACTGCATTGTAATTCACACTCTTCTCTCTCTGTCCTGCTTGCTTCTTGCCTTTTGAATTCATGTCTTAGTGCATGATGGGAAAGGTATTAGGTTTACCGCTAATGAGGACGTTCTTCCTGATAAGGGTATGTTCGAGACTAATGTTGTTACCATAACAACATTAGCCAACTGCCTTGCTTTTGAAGTCATCTTGCCCATGCTCAGAAACCTTTTCCAGAGACCCATTCCCTGTAGCTCCCTGTAGAAGTAAACTTTCACAGAATGCTTGCATCCCACAGACAGAGACATGGGTTGCACGGAGTGGGAGTCTGTACCCTGCCTGAGAGCCTGTCCTGAAGCTTGAGAGTTATTTATGGGATGTGAAAGCTGTCTTGAAAATGGATTGTATTTTGAGAGATGCTATGGACATGTTTCCCTACCCTTTATTGCTGTGAATTGCTATTTCAAGTCTTAGACTTGCATGCTTATAGTCTGCAGAGCTGGGCTACTGTAATACATGGTAATGTACGATATGCATTCAAACCTGGGGCCAAGCTTGAACCATCTGTCTTGAAGAGTAGCCAGAAGTCTGGGTGTTCAGGAGAACCCTAAATTAAGTATTGTTGTGTTTAATTTCTCAATTTATTTTCGTCTGTCTGAAGTCTTTTTGTTGTCTTAGGTGAAATATGTTTGTAAGACATTGCACGAGCTCAGTTTTGCAGTTTCACCTTCCAGTATCACAACACCAATGAAGCTTTCACATCTAGATTTAAATCTGCTTGCCACTAAATGTGCAAGCATGTGTATGTATACAGTTGTACGTGATCAGAATATTTTCACTGGCTGTTTACAGATATTTATTAAGTAGCTTTCTTGTCTCTGTAAACATATCAGTTAATGGAACAAATTATTGGTGTAAAAAATGAGAGTGAAGGTAGAGAAAAAAAACAATCTAGATTTTGTCTCCCTCAAGGGTAATGGGATGGATCTGCTGAGACTCCTCTGAAGCATCAGTATCTCATTCATAACCCATTCATTCCACTAAAGATCAGCAAAATGAAAACCTATGTGTTTGGCAGCTGGTGTTTATTAGATTGTTCAACCTGATAAAGTTGTTATGCATATATATACTGCTGGTAACCTCGTCTGTTCCCACAGAAAACGCTGACAGCAGGAGTGATAGGCCTGCACCATCAGATGGGTCAGGTCAATAATTAAGCCTACTGATTTTAAAGCTCTATACTTAGCTACAGAGAAGAGGGAACACATCCCTACTGAGTGAGGGTAAAACAGTACATTGAAGATGATGTACAAATGTTGCAGCCTACAGGCTGTCTATTGTGCTCAGGTCAGGAATGAGAACCTATCCCTAAGATGATGAATTGAGATTATGTTTGCACAGATACTTTTACTCCTATATTAGTGTAACTTTCACTGCCTACAATTCTTCTGTGCCAAGTAATTCTCTTCAGAGAATTGCACAGATTAGCTCTCAGCCTCCTGTTTTCTTAAATGAATGTTTTTGCTGCCTGCAGACTGTTCTTGTAAAAGTTGACATGTTAGATCTATCTAATCAAAATGTTTGTTTAATGATATCCTTCAAGCTCCTTATCTTGAATTTCAATCAAACACACCCATTCTTTCACTTCATAATGCATCTTAGCCTCAAAATTAACAAAATAACGCTGCTCTTCTTAGGTATCCAATTACCCTGTAGGTATCCCAATTACAACTGCATTGCTAATTGTCAACCTCAGATCAGACAGTTATCAAAGAGAAAGTAAAATCAATCTAACTATCTTATCAAATAACTTAATTCTCATGTTGCAAAGCAGTCTTCTTCTGTAATTTACTTGACATGTTGATTTTCCTACCCAGATAAATGTCATTTCCCCATATTGCATGATAATTATGATTAAAAGTGAAAATGTTGAAAACATCAACACGCAAGAATTGTAAGGTTCATGTGATGTTCTCCTGCTGTTATAAAGTTACATTTTCTTCTATGAAAACTACATTTTGTTTTCTCCCTGCCTATCTGATGAAGAGAAATGAGTATGCAAGTTGAGTGCTTCTTTCTTATCCCCTTTGGAGTACACAGTCAAGGGATTCTCATTATCTTCTGAAGGGAAACAGGTGGGGGCAGTCAGGATGACAGCTTTGATGTGATATACAGCATGGAGACATTTTTGGAGGGTGAGACTGCACTATGGCTCAGTGCAAATCACTAACATCTTTTTTTTTTTTTTTCCCCTAAACTACTTTTGTGGGTTTTTTTTGTTGTGGTTTATATTTTTTAATTTTTGTCCTTATTTCCATGAGCTGATGGGAATGCTGATGCACACAACTGGAATGCCTGCATGCATTTGTAATTGCTTGGAAGGAAGCTCTGGAAAAATCCTTTTTCTCTGAGGGTCCATTGTCCAGTTTTAGGTAGCTTAAATTCTTGTTAAATTCTTACTGGTGTTCTCAATAGTATGTCATTCTTACGGTGGAGTGCAAAAAGAAAAAGTTAGTGTTTATGCTTGTTGGGCATGCAAGCCTGTCGTTAATTGCATTAATGTTATATTATCAGTGCTCACTGAAAGACAAATATGGAAGGTGTCCTGTGAAAATGCTATTGTCTGCTGAGGCCATATGGCAAAAATGGATGCCAATAAGCAATAATCTGTGTGTGCATGGGGGGTGTCAATTTTCTTCCAACAGGCTCTGGTGTAGATGATCCTGTGGGAGAAGTGTCCATACAGATCGACCTGTATACCCATCCAGGAACTGGTGAACACAAGGTCACAGTGAAAGGTAGGACAAAGTGTGTGTTGTGCTCAGGCTTTGTGATTGGACCAAGGCAAAGTTCCAGTTGGAAGTCATTAGATTTCTGTGCGAATTTGCAGGATGTGAATCCAAAATTGTTTTTCGGTTTCACATCAGAAACGTGTAGAGGAACAGTAAATGAGCCTGTCCAGGCCAGTGAATGACATGGCAATGTGGCAATGTACAGTCCCGTTGTTTATTGGCAACGATACATGAAGTAAACAAAAATCAGATGATGGCTCTCACCAGACCCCACAGTTTAACTTGTTCTGCAGAGAACACAGCGGCATGACAGTGATGTTGCAAAATTGCTCAGTGTAAACTAAGAAATCGCAGAGCCAGGAAGAGTTCAGTGTCTCCTCTCCTCCATTCTGAAGGCCAAATTGATCCCCAAAGAGCTGCTCTGAAAATAACCAAAGCAGTGATTCATCTCAGGCTTCCTCTTCCTCCTTCATCTCTTTTGCTTGAATACAACATATTTAACTACTTTAATTTCCTCTAAAGATATATATAAACAGCTCTCCAGGCCTCTCTTCTCCTGGGTAAATCTATACTGCAATGCAAAAGCTGACTTTTACAGCTATTTTCTATGCTTCTATGTTTTCCTGCAATGACCTGAGAGAAAACGAGAATTAAAGAGCTAATAATTGTGGTTTCTGAAACCATCCACAGCTCATATGCTTTGTTTATCTTACCTGCAGTCTCATTTTGCTTTTCAATAGACTTCAAAATCAGCCCCCAAAATGCCTTGTTTTTTCTCACTTTGCAGCTGATATAGAATTAAGCACTAAACTGGCGGAGCTGCATAAATACCTGTTTTTCTTGAATCTGCATAGGGCAAGAGCAAAGTGATGTCCTAAGCATTAGATTCCCTTTACAGAATTTAAACAGGAGCAAAAAACATAAAAAAAAAAAAAAAAAAAAAAAAACAACAAAAAAAAAAACCCTCATGTTTGTACTACAAAATAATCCTGCCCATAATGTGTCGGGAGGCTTGAGTGTTTTGGGTTGGACTTGGTCCTCTGAAACAAAGAACTGAAAGGACATCAGAGGGGAAAGGTGTCCAGAGCAATGGGACCTTGTATTGTAAAGCAGGTTGTGACTCTCTTTTCCAGTTGTGGCAGCCAATGACCTGAAGTGGCAAACATCTGGCATGTTCCGTCCATTTGTCGAAATCACCATGATTGGGCCCCATCAAAGTGACAAGAAGAGGAAGTTCACAACAAAGTCAAAGAGCAACAATTGGGCTCCCAAATACAATGAAACATTTCACTTGTAAGTGTGAAAAATAGCCTGAGGATCTGATCTGGCAAGTTCAGATGCAGAGGATGGATAGTTTTTTCCAGTGTCCACAAACAGTCTGCTCAGGACCCAAAGGAGTACTCAAGCCAGCAGCTTGGCCCAGTGTTTGGTGTCTTGGCAGGAGAAGCTAGATTATGGGAGTTTTTGCTGTGGGTGGGATGCTGATGTTTGTTCTTTACAAGCAGTCTTTTGGCCACTTTCAGAAAAGCATTGTGTGCTGTCAGCATATTTTACTATGCTCCATTATTTTAATGAGTTTTGTATCTGTTGTTGATAGAGTTGAGGCTAAAAGTTCATTATGCTTTTTTTTTTTTTTTTTCCCTCTGTGTGTTTTTTATCCCAGCTTGACTTGTGGGACATGTTACGTGAACTTGTGCATCTTTGTTTCCAAGGCTACAGCCCTTGGAAGTGGTAGCAGTTTTAGCCTTTCTCAACGCTGAATATTGATCTCTTCTTATTTGACTCCTTGGAAGGTTCAACAAAGGGAGCTACAAACTAGTCTTCTCCCATCTGTACTGTAAAAATGAGTAAGTCTAGGGCACCCTGTTTGAGCAGGGGAATTGGATCTCCAGAGGTCCCTTCCAACCCTGACCTCTATGTGAGTCTCTTTATAAGAGGTGACCAGCAAAAAGACTGTAAATTTCTCAGAGGCCACAGGCCACATTATTTTCCTTTGATGTGGAAAAAGTCAGACTTCCTCCAAATGAAGAAATCCGTGTGCCTTTTTTCTTTGTCTTTTAGCTTTAGAAACATCAAAAAGGTTGGGTTTGTATTTCTATTAGCTGTTGCTTTAATGGGAGGTTTTGAATCTTTAACAAAGACTTCATCTAATTAAAATATTAATTACTGAAATGAAGCAATACTTAGCAGAAGCAGAAATGTTTAAAGTTGTCAGAGTTTAAAATCTATTAGCATTGCTTTAATGTTCTCTGCTCTGTTCATTTCAGTTTAACACACGCACACACATACAAAGGCAAGTTGGAAAGGGTCGTTTCTTTTCTCTTTATAAATAGCCAGGTTGTCTTTATCAACTGTGAAACAGCAAAAATGTGCGTACACCGTATGTTTTTCTTCTCCATCTGGAGTGTTGTAGAACTCACCTAGCACTCTACTCAGCTGCTGACACTTCTTGTTTGTTGGTTTGTTTGTTTGTTTTAAATGTATTGATATGTTCTGAGAAGCTGTATGTAAACTCATGTATTTTTTTCAGCATACTGGGGAATGAAGATGGCCCTGACGCTTACGAGCTCCAAGTTTGTGTGAAGGATTACTGCTTTGCTCGAGAGGATCGAGTACTGGGGATAGCAGTGATGCAGCTCAGAGACATAGTGGACAAAGGAAGCTGTGCTTGCTGGTGCCCTCTTGGGCGCAGGATTCACATGGATGAGACGGGACTTACAGTCCTGAGGATTCTCTCTCAAAGAACCAATGATGAGGTTGCCAGAGAATTTGTGAAGTTGAAATCTGAGTCCCGTTCCACAGAGGAAGGCACCTGAGCTCAGCTGTCTAATGTTCCCTTTTCTCTTCTGCCTTGTGCCAATATGTGCAAGTGTTCAACAATTCTCTTTTGCTAATTACAAAAGGTTTTTTCATGTTGTCTTAGTCAGCTATGATAGCGCACGTGTGCTGTACAGGAAACAATCCATCAATCTGATGTGAATTATTTATTTTTTAGTAGCTGGGTAAAACACCATAGAGAATGAGACAATCTCTTCTTATTTAAGATGCAAATTCTGCTTTGTGTATATAAATTATTTTATATTGCAGGCTGGGTATGCTGGGTCTTGTTGATATGCAGCACTGTGATTTTATCCTCTGAAGCTGGCAGATGTTAAAAAGGCTCTACATAATCACACTATGAAACAAACCAACTGTATGGAAATTGGGAGAAGAATGATTTAGGGTTTTGGCAAAGCATTGAATTTATGCACTATGGAGCTGCCAAAGGATGTTCTTGCACAGAGATTACACCCATGTCTCAATGTGACACCTCAGTGTCAGCTTAAAACAGCAGCAGCAAATTTCTCTGAAGATGTACCCCAAATAAATGTATGACCACGGATGTGCTGCTGTGAGCATGGGCATCACCAGTGGAACAAGTGCAGAGAGGCTTAAGATCTTACAGCAAAAAGCTGCTGAGACAACACATGAGGAGCAGACTGCAGCTGCCCTGCCATTGGAGCGAGATGGTGTGTCTTGGAGAATATAAATCCCTGTGTGCTGCTGGGAACCCTGCATCACCATGGGGGTGCTCTAAGCTGCTGAACTCCACAAGTCACACTTTGACTACTGTGACCGACGTGGTAAGGAGGGGAACAACATTAGAGCCATGACAAATAATATGGCTGCTATATTCTTTTTCCACTTCAATATTGTTTCGCTAGTTGTGTATGTGTGTGTGTTTTTTTTAATAATTTAATACTTGCAATTTTCCTGTAGCATTTTGTTAACTTAAGTAGCCGAGACCATTTCTCACTATGAAACCAGACAGGATGGCTCTTTTGGGAGAAAACAATACATTCTCCCTCTACAAGCACTCACTCAAGTGCTGGTGAAGGGACAGCAGGTCCATTTGGTTCTGATCTTGAAGCTGCTGTTGGCCATGCCGCGGTTGATCCACGTTGATTGTCATTAATCTGTGATCTAACGATACCATTGAAAATATTTTTGCACTATCTTGAAGAAGCATCCTGGTTTTGTTTTCTTGAAAAATGAAACACTGTTCTGATTGTGGGGATCTCAGAATTTCTAACTGAAATTTCATAAACAGGAAGATTCAGAGTAGTGATTGTAACTGAAGTATTTTTTTATTATTATTTTTTCTTTGTTATTGGGCTTTTTGCTATTTCCAGCTGCCCTTGTACTCTGGAAAGTGCAGCTGGAATGAGCCAGTCCTTGCCCACAAAGTACTGTAAACTGTCAATAAATTCAAGGACTGTGTATTGAATTACTTTTTTTGTATTTTATTTTCTATTTTCTCTGACACTTGTACAGCTGTATGATATGACTACTGTATTTCATGGGCCTGCTCATAGAGTTCAGAGACTGCACATCTGCTTTGTTCTTGTCCATGGTGTATTTATAATAATGCTCTTCAAAACTTCACGCTATTTGTCATGATTTTGAATCGCTGTACGTGCCATTGTTACAGGAACTGTTAGCACAGTCTTTAATAAACTCTTTTAGCAGCATTTGGAGTTGTCTATTGAAGTGTAACTGTAATTGGATTTGCTAAGTCATGTAGGTTAGAATCGCTACTGCATCTTTGCAAATTAGTCTCATTTAGTATGTAGTTTTTTCTTTAGTACTGTAGATGACCAGCATGGGGTATGAGTTATACAATTCCCTATTTCTCCATGGTGGAGTGCCTCTGTCTTTGACATCTTTTCCTCAAGTTCTTGGCTTCTGATAGAGCACTGAGAAATTGTAGGAAAGCATAGAGAATAACTTATTTCCTTTTGTTTTCCTTTCTTGCCTTTAAGTCAAGTTTCCTTTGTACTCAGGTAGCCTCCTGACGGTGCTAAACGGAAAGGCTCAGGCAGGCAGTACAGTACTTTACAGATAACATGTGAAGAAAAATAATGTATACTGAATTTGATTCGTAGCTTTCAGCCTGATATGAGCATTAATACTGTGTAGATGATGTTGATGAGATGAAAGAATAAACCTTCTTGTTGTCAAGTAAATTACTCCCTCTCATTTTTTGGGGATGCTGCCAATTTCAAGAAGACAAGCTTATATAACTCGGAGATTCACATGATGATGCAGGCCTCATATTTTTGTGTTCTGAGATCTCTCCCTTGGGTAACATGCTTAGCAATGTGACTACGTGTAACTCAGCTACCTAATGGTCCAGCATGTAGCTGCATTTATGTTTCTAGCTTCACGATGGGGGGAATTTACTGAGTTTGATGTTACTGCACGTGACATGCTGTTTAAAGCACAACTTCAAAGCCCTACTTCAATACAGTTAGATGGACACAAATTTCCAACTCATTGGTATGTTCACCGGTCACTGCTTCAGGGAGCACTGCCATGGAGAGAAATCAATAAAGAGCTGTTCAAAGGAAAAGCACTGTCTGTATCCAGGGGGAAGAGGCCTGGGCAGGGCAAGAGGTATGGCTGGTTTTAACAGAGCTGGGAATCTGAGGCTCCTGAACATATCCGCCAGTCTGGTACTTGTCCTGCACAACAAGTTTGTGAACTTCTTAATCGCAGAATCAGTTTCCGTAAGTGCTGCTTTTGTAACGTGTTTGTCTGAAACTGCCCATCTTGGGCAGTTTCCTGGGTCTACGTTCATTCTTGACGCTTTCAGATTTTCATTCCTGCCTGAAAAATCATGCAGACTTGAGCTGCAACCATTCAGACTTTTCTCCTGTACTTGTGTCCATAACAGGGTGTTGTGCACGTGGCTCTCTTCACTCCGTCTGAACGCTGCCCAGAATGACAGTTGCATGTGGACTATGCACTGTGTGTGTGTAAAAAATTACATCTACATAATAAATATATTAAATGGATAAATATATTTCATGTAACTATATAGGATAATTATTATACTTACATAATATTCATATAGCAATATGTAAAGGTATATAAAATAGTATGTTTATATAAAAAAACCTGCTGATGTACCTGGGATGGAAACATCGTGACAAAGATGGAAAGCACCAGTAGTGGTAACATGCCACAGATTGCAGGAGCAGTCAGTGGAGTGTTGCAACACCAACCTTAAAAGGGACAGGAAAGAGGTGGGAGAGGAGCTGGATGCTGGAGGCACGTGGGTGAATTCTGCTGGTCTGACTGTGCTTACCCTCGGGTTTTTGCTGAATCTGTGGGACCAGCAGTTTGATATCAGACCAAGAGTCCATCTCACACAAATTGTGCCTCCAAGAGTGGTTACAAGCAGCTGGCCAGAGAAAAGTAAGAACAAGGTAAACCAATTATGCACTTCAAGGTGCTGGCAATGTTTGGCTTGGCATGTTTCTGAGTCCGTGACTTCTCTTTAGTAAGTCCTAAGCTCTCCTTTTCCTGTTCCCGCCTTTTAAGTCCTGAAAAGGAGTTCCATGGATTTACAAGTTGTTTTGTGAAGACCTACCTTTTGTTTTGAAATGGTTCCATCTAATTTAATCTGATGCCTGCTATTTTTTTTGCCCTAAAAGATGCTTCAGTGTTGGTCCTACTCACCCTTACTGGGGCAACCTTACTGGAGGTGTGAATCACACCCCACCCCACCCCACCCCCTAGTCATTGCTTTTGGAGGCTGCAGTGTCCCCATTTATTCAGCTGTCCCAAACCTCTGATAATCCTTGCTGCCCTTCTTTGAATCTTTTTCCCTTTGCATGGGCCATTTCTGAGATGTGAGGATCAGGAACATGAGGACCAGAACCGCATCCAGCATTCAAGATGCAGACCAGGTGCTCCAGAAGGAAGCCTTTTGAAGGTAGCAGTTTGCTCCCAGTCTTAGGCTCTATAAAGTCAGTAGTCCAAAAAAAGCTTCCAGGCTGCCAGCAGAGGATCCTGGCAGGCTGCAGGGAGGAACAGGGAGCAGACGCACAGCTAGGCAGGTGACAGGGACACATTTCATAGGAACCTGAATGGAAAGTTCAAGAGGATGCTGCAATTTGGTAAGTCAGAGCTAGAGCAAACCTGAGAGAAAGGAGCCACCCTGCAGTTTCAGTAGATGGCAGAGAACTATTAATGATCTTTTTATTCCCAGCCATTATTTGGAAAGATTAGATCATTTTCCATGAATAGAAAGAAAGCAAGCCTGGCTTTTGGATTAACAGACTTTTTGATCTTCAGGAAACTGCCTTGTAAAGCTGTGACCAACTCAGGACTGTGACACACAGTTGTAAAAATAGTTGGAGGTGTAACGTAGGACTCAAAGGGATTGGTGCATGCTTGTGACACATGATGGGGATAGAATGGCCTTACAGGAAAGGGCATTGTGTTTCTGTGAGAGTGGAGACCTAAGGGCAGAAGTGGGGAAGGCATTTTATCAGTCTTCCTGGAAGAGATTAGCAAGTTGATGGATGAAGGCAAGGAGGTGGGAGGAGAATGGGAGGCTCTGGGGAGAGACCGTGGGCATTTCAGGGACAGGATTTAGTTTTCCAGTGTCTGGGTAGCAGCACGGAGGGAGGAGGCAACGTAGTAGCCCTGGAGGAAGTCCAGACTGTGGCTGCATACAAGTAAGACCTGTGACCATGTTCAATACAGCTCATGAGGCTGGTGGTAGTCCCTAGTACTTGGCTGAACACACACTGGGTCTGAGGTCTGAGCCCTCCACAGTGGTTGTGCCATAATCCCACAAGATCCATTTTCAAACCAGGAATGGGGACAAGGATTCAGCTGTGTCTGAAGGGTTCTTCAGAACTTCAGTTCTCCGCTATCTGGAAATCTTCACAGTTGCTCTCTGAGTGATTTATGGCCAATCCAGAAATACTTGTTCTTGCTCCACAGTGTATTTTAGTGTGTTTCTTTCCTAGCTTTTGATGCTTTGATAGCACAGCTTTTGTCCAGTTTAGCAGAGATGGCAAAGTTTCTGCTCATAAGAAGTGCTCTTCATTTTGCAGTCATCTGTGCATGGTTTGTTTGCATCTGCTCTAATATGCAGCCTTTCTAAGCATCACTTTTTTTCCCTAGCTTTAAAAACAACTCATTATCCCTCCCTGCCTTCATGGGCTTCTGATATTGCTCAGCCTGTTTCCTTTATGTCACCTCTGAGTTCCTTTACTAATTCCAGCTTTTCCGGAGTACGTAGTCCTGCAAGCAGGTCCCAAGACATTTCAGAATCAATGAAGCCAGCTAGCAGCAATGCACACCTTTGGCAGGTTAGAGCTAGGAAATCATATATCAGAGAAAAGGTCAAGTCAGACCTGCGTGTTCTACTTTTGTCAAGCCCACGTTGCCTTTTGTCTCACTTCCCATCTTGCCTTTTTTATTCTTCAAGTCCTAAAGCACTGCCCATTTTCTCAGATTAACGTGAGAAGCTGGAAGTCTCTTGGACTGTTTCCCCCCTGAGATGCGTTACACACTTTTCATGTTGTTCTCCCATGCAGAATCCCCACCTTCACCAATGAAAAGACCCTGGAGGCTCTCAGACCTCCAGTTCCACATTTCAGTGTTCTTAGAAGATTCTCCTGGAAATGATGCATCCTGAGGAACTGGAGGTGCTTAACCCCTCTCGAGCTTTTGGCTACCGTAATGCAGTGGTTTCTGTTTCCTTGCTCTGTTTCAGGCAGTTTCTTTCTGATGGGCAGTCCCTCCGAGGCAAAGTTCTTCTTTTGTGGGATTTTTTTTTTTTTTTCCCATCTGACTGTGCTTGACCTTCCCCTTCCTGAAAAAGAGCATGTGACAGAAGGGACTACAGGGTTCACTTGCAGCCTGTCCCTCAGTCAACCGAGACCATGAAACAGGCCTTTAGGCCCAGAAGAGGAACAGGAACATCCACTCTGCTCCCCCTTGGACTAGAACAACGCAGGAATCCTCCACCAACCTCGAAATCTCAAGGAACCACAGTGAAGCTACAAGTAGAGAGTGAGACAGAGCCACAGCACCACAACCACCGTAGCGAGTTCCTGACTCCTAAACGTGTCCAAGCCGGACATGAGCAGTGCCAAATCCCAGGCCGTGGTATCAGACTGACCTGGGGAAGCCCATGCCATCCATCAGCCCATGCCATCCATCCTGCCTGTCGCTGAGCAAAGGCAAGGTCGTGAGGCACTGGAGATGGCTCCTTAGCACCCTTTGTGCATTGCAGAATACACTGAAGGAAAAGGGAAAACCAGAGCACTTTTGCATCCGGAAGGACAAGTGATTTTTTCTGGCAGCCTCTATATAACAAGCAGAAGTCTAGAAGCATAGCATTATTTATTTTAGTACAATACAGCACAATGTGATAATTAATGTAAACGTATTGACATTTCGAGGACTATCGGATACGATTCAGAATACTCAGAGACCGAAGCTTTTATCTGGAGATGCTCATCTCACCCTCGAGTACTCGGGGTGATGGCAGCCCTGCCATCCCAGTAATGATTTCCCTTTGAGACCAAAGATCCAGCTTCAATTTCTGCCATGAAAAAGTAAATAGCACCTCTTCCTTCCTCCATTATCCCAGTCTCAGTGCCTCAAAGAACCTTCACGTTTTTTCTGCTCCCTTGGCAAGGTTAGCTAGGATGGAATTTAACCATTTCTTACTGATCTCTACTCAATTTTAAATACCTGCATAGTGTTTTGTTTTGTTTTGTTTTCTTCAGAGATTAAAACCCTTACAAACCATTATTTTTCCCTGCATTTATGGTTTAAATAACTTATTCTGTGGGCTTTTAGTGCTTCTGTGAGTTGCTTTTTTTAGCGTTTTCACTGCTTTTTGGAAGCAAACCCAGAATAACACCTCCTTTTATCATCATCGTGATTTTGTGGTGACAAAAATCTGTCAGTTGTCGCATCTGGTAATGTCATTATTAATAGCAGCTGTTTGCCGATCGCTGAGCTACTGGTCTCCTGTAATGGCAACTGGCAGCCAAAAAGATTTCCATCTCTTGGCTGTAATTCAGGTAAATGAGAATGTCAACGCTGTGCACCAACATAAGGGGATGTACATTTGAGTGGTGCAAATTTTGTAGACAAAGCAGCAGTCGCAGTGCCCGCTGTGCCTCCTTCTTTTTCCTGAGATGCTCTTTCCTAAGACCCAATTTGTTATCCTGTGGAGTTTATCAAGCCTGCCAAAGTAAGCCTGTTCTGTCTGCATCTTCAGAAGCAGAAGAAATTTGCTAAGATTTACCTCCCTCCCAGTCGCAGCTAGAGACTCGCAGAGGCGTATCACAGTGCAAGAGGTGATGAAGTCAGAAAGCTGCCTTTAATCTAAGTTGCTGCTAAACATGGTCAGTTTATCCTGCTCTTGAGCTCGGCAGTTTGTCAGGCTGCAGAGCCTTATTTGGAATTATTTTTATGTGCCTGCCTGGAGTCAAGCCTAGGTCAGGTCATCTGTTCCATCAGAGGAGGAAGTTTCAGAGGATGACCATCGTGGATGCAATAAACACGCACAATGGTGACCGAGGTTTTTTCAAAGCTTGGCAGCAACAGCAGCATATTCCCTTGTGGCGCGGGGGGAGCAGGTCTGAAGAAAGAAACTGCTTAAGGAACATTTCTTATTAGGTTTTTAAACTTTTTAATTTTTAAAGCCTAAAAC
>CM021763.1:10932566-10954774 GCA_011075105.1 Heteronetta atricapilla
TTTTTTTTTTTTTTTTTTTTTTTTTTTTTACCCTTTTTCACTCCCATTGGAAGAAGCAAAACGTTCATCTGCAGAAGCCTGAGACCACAGTCGGTACTGGATGTGAAACTATTGTACAACAGCTGTAGAAGTCACTCTGTGTGCTTCCTCCAAACCACTTTTTTTTTTTTCTTTATTTCTTTTTCTTGTTAAACTGACCATAATGCTGCATGAGCAATCCCTGCATGTTTTTTCTGCAGGGGGAGCTTGTAGTTCAGTCTAGAAACTGGAATGAGGAAAAACAGCTGGAGAATGTCTAGTTCATTTAGCTGGAGGCCAGACTAACAAACCCGTGCCATTACTCCCTGAATGAACCAAGTACAAAGGCTTCAGTCACCTGGTTAGTGCTGCATCCTGTGCAATCAATTCTCCAAAAATGACACATTTAGTAGGAAAAGAAAGAAAGAGCTCTGTTGGGAGAAGTTTTGCTTTACAGATTTGTAGGAGGTTGACTTTGACAGTGACTTCTTTTATTTTATTTTTTCTTATCTGGGAACAGTCCTGAAAAATGAGAAATATAGGAAATCTTTCACACCCCCAGGGTGATGTTACAAACCTCTTCCACTTACAGACTCAAGTGTTAACCCCCCTTTCAACGTTTCTGTAATGTCAGATCAGCAGAAACACCAATTTCCATGGTTGTAAGCCATGCTTCCCAAAAGCCTCCTGATAATTGTCATGATGGCACTCAGTGACCACTCCTCCCTCTTCGTCCATTTCCAGCCTTTCCACAATAAAAAGACACCTCAATAGCCAATAAACCACTCTTATAATCCTTAGATGTAGTGATGCCAGCAAATGCCCTTTTTCACTAAAAATAACAGCAAACAAGATGAAGGCTGAGGAACTTTGGGTGAGAAGAATCTTTTTTCTTCTCCGTCCTTGAAGTCCTTTACTGTTTTTCTCTCGCATTTCATAACTTACCACTCCTTGTCCGGGCAGTCAAGGCGAGCTGCGTCTCTGTCCATGCTGAGTCTTTCACTTCTGCTATTGAGAAAGTCTTCAGGCTTTGCCTGTGCTTCCCGGAGTATCTGTAGCAATCGGGGAAAAAGAGTAGGGGGACAAGAGAGGAATGTGGCTTGAGAATATCCCACGTGCAATTTTCTCTGAGTGATGTGGGCTGGTGCGATGGGAGAGAAAGAAACGTGTTTTGCTCCTTGACAGTTCTCGTGTTCAGTCTCTAGTGCCTGTCTGGGGCTATGCCCAAGCCAGGGTGGCTCTCATCTGTTCTGGAAAACACCATTCTGCCAATATGATGAGCATCGGTATACTAAGTGCTAATGCTGTAGCCAATTTTGTACATACTGTAGGTTTCATCTGAGTCATGAAATTTGGTTTCAAAAGATTGACAGAAAAGCATGATTCAGTGGAAAGCATCACAAGCATCTGTTGAAAAAGCAATTCTCTCAAGCGATGAAAAGCCATCTACTTCAGTGGCAGAGGAGTTCTTTGGCTCTCTTGTAGTTTGCAACCCCACCATCTGCCCTGTTTGCTACAGGCTGTTCTGGATTTTCCTGTACTTCACCAAAGCAATAATGACTGCAATATGCTTAACATCCATAGCATTAGAACCAGGGAAGAGCCAGTAAGTCGGTCATTTGGTTTCACCTACTGCATTGCATGGGCCGTGGTGCATCACGCAGTATACTCAGCTTTGGGTTCAGTACCTTTGGAGATCTCTGTTGTAATATGCCCTTTCTTTCTGGTAAAATGCTAAGAAATGGAGCTCAACCCTTAGTTTTTTGCTCTATTGGTAAACAGTTTGGATGTTTTCATCTTTCTGATGTCAGCTTGGTGGGTTTGAGGCTTCCAGCCCCTGGTTCTTTCTTGATTGCAGACTCACGACAGGAGGTCTGGTGGTGACAGCAAGAGAAGATGAAAGATTTGCCTGGGTTGCCTAGCTCTAAGTTTAACAGAAAAATATTAGTTGTTGCAACGAACCCACACGGACCCAGACAGTCATCTTGGAATTGGGTCCAAAACCAAAGAAGGAAGAAATGCCAAATTCACAAACCATCACCAATTCCATGTTTCAGAAGCCTCCTGGAAGGACCAGGAAGAGTTCTCCCTTCCGCATCCCACTGAACAGCTGCTTAGAGATAAGTTAAACCCAAATGTACCTGTTTCCTTGTCCCACCTTTCCTGTGAAGCAGCAGAGATGGATGTTAATTAATTAATAGTCCACCCTACATGGGCTGTGGGTAGCACAAAGTTTCCCTTTTAAAAGTCTGTTTGCCACATCTTTCTCAAATACACAAGATTTTCCTTTTTCATGAAACAGCCTTGCCTGTTGGAGTCTCTCAATCAATCTTACCTGTTTGTGGTAAGTAATGGGCCAGCCCTCTGAGGACAGAGAGATTTTAATCTCCTAAAGGTACGACACCTTGCCACCTTCTCTTTTATACCTAGCCAGTTCATCATATCATCTAATTGAAGTATGGCTCTGTAAGATATGAATACTACAAATATTTTTCCCCCTCCTAAAAACAGCCCCCCTGAATCTCCAGGGATTTCTTTCCCTAATACTAACATAGTAAATAATGAAGAAAATGCAATAATTCTAGAAGAACAACTAAAAGTTCTAGTTCTAAAAGTTCTAAAACTATTAAAAACAAGAACAACCATAAATAAATACATTTAAAACAAAAACAAAAACAAAAAAAAAAAAAAAAAAACAAGATGACAATTTACCTCTGCAGCAGAAACAATGCTAGAGGACTTGTGTAGCTTTCTTGGTGAGCTTGCTTCACCAGAATACAGGGTCTGGTTCTGCAGCCCCCTCGTACTTTTCACGTGAGTGAAGCAGGAGTGAAGCAACTCTGTAATGGACTGTTTTGCAGGACTGAACGCTGTAAAATGCTGACATGAAGTATTTAGTGAGGACAAAATTTTCTTGTCAAGCAGCGTGGGAGCAATCCTCCTTTTATCTACAGAGCAGCAGCACGAGCGGAGTTCACACGTGCTTGCTATAACAACACGCCTGGGTTCTGGTCTGCGTGTGGGACCTTAGCCAGGAGAAATGCGTTCTTCACCGCTTGTGTAAGCGCTTACCTGTGTTACGGGCCCTGCTATGGGCAGAGTGATGCTGTGCAATCGGCTGCCGTGCAGAAATGGGGGGATGAGATCCTGCAAGCATAGCGCTGCTGGCCCAGCACCAGCCAGCTGCGGGGCTCTCTGTGCCAGGTTAATCGTATTATTTTTGTTAGGAGCTGGGTCTGGCACAGCTACTGCTCAAACACAGCACAAAGAGTTCTTTATAGGGGCCTTGGAACAAAGGCTCGTGAGACATGACAAAAATCAGGAGAAATGACCATCTGGGAAAAAAGCCCCCGGTCCCTTTTCAGCTCGAGGACAACTGGCAGGTGAGCTGCAGAGCTGTACCAGCCAGGTATTATCCGTACTGAATGCTGTTTCCTATTAGGTTCCAAACTAAATGTACTTTACAGAGAAGGTTTTAATGGAAAATATTTTAAACAGGATGGTAGAGCCTTACAGCATGCAGCAGGTTATTGTTAAAACAGCATTAACGTTTGAAAACGACCCGGACTGGTTAATTGTCATGCTATGGGGCAAGCTGACTTTCCTGCCTCTTCAGGAAAGCAGTGGAGGTGTGGGCTGTGCGAGCACAGCACGTCTCCCCGTGTTGGCTGTTAGGCATTAAATCAGCCACTCGGGCTGAAGGCATAACTGGGAGCACAGCTCTGCCCACGTGGCAGCTTCATGTCCTGGGTGCGCGGTGGCACGGAGGGCTCCGTCGTCCTCCCATTGCCCAGACCGTGCCTTGGTCTAAGCGGACACCTGGAGCACCCCCACGGAGAAACAACACTTAGTCAAGTTTCCTCCCAGTAGGAGGCATGGCACCCAGTGGGGAAAGATTATGTGTTAGGCAAGGCCAGTTTTGGTGTCTCCTTTGTGAACTGGCCACAGCAGTTAAATGTGGATGGTGTGTGTGGGGAGAGAAATACAAACCCTCACAATGTCGTGTATGGCCAAGGGCTGGTGACAGCACAGTCCCCCTGTTAGATTGGGGCTGACACAAACCGTCCCCTGCCTCACACCAGCCTGCTCCAGCTGTGGGGGGCTGCAGGTGGGGCTGGGGCAGGAGGAGGCTGCTGCCCTGGCTTGTCTTTGGCGCCGCAAAGAAAACCAAAACCTTTTCTGAGTGTATTTCCCTCCCTGGATATGGTTCAGAGAAGTTCAGCGTGGGGCCTGTCCTGAGAAACATCGCAGGTGCCACGGCTGACAGCGTCCAGAGGCAGCGGAGAGGGAAGCTGGAGCGGTACAGGGAAAACAGCTCCCCTCTTTCCTTTGAAGTGATGCAGTGCTAACGCCAGCCCTCCTGGAAAGCGAAGCGACTCTCTGGGTTGTGAATTCACACGCGCTGAGGCTCCTTCAGAAACCATTTCCAACTTCTGTTAGCGGAGAGTTGCAAGAGATCAAAGCCTTAGGTAAGTAGGGCGCCTATTTAGTCGAGCTTTTATCTTTTATTGAGAGGAGATGGGAGAGAGCAGGAAGCTTGATTTTGCAAAGCTAAACCAAAGGTTTATTTTGGTAGCTAGGGGATATCACAGGAGTTTTCACAGTGCCTTTGAATTTGCATCTTTCAACAGCGTCCCCAGCGTGCAAGGAACGTACTCAGGAACACCAAAAACCTGTAGGGAAATGAGGAAAAAATGCTAACAAAATACTCTTTTTAATTTTTATTTTATTAACTCATTCTCCTGTGTATTTAAACTGCCCTTGGGTGTGTCATTGTTAAAGTTATTCCTCCTTTTCTTATTTGTCAGATGCTTCTTTTTAAAAACCTAAATATTGTTGCTGAGGGGAACAGAGGTTTTCAGGTATGTCTGTGACATTGGCTTAACTCATCGTCCCCAGAGAAGAGGGAAAACTATTCAGATGCTCAGAAAAACATGGGAATGTGTGAAAAATCCCAGCAAAACATAATTCCTGCTTAATTTGCCCTCCACAAACCTCTTCCAGAATCTCGGCAGCCTCAGTACAAAGGCCTCTGTACCGTCACTGGCAGTAACCAAGAGCCCGAACCTTTATGAAACACCCAGCAACCAGTAGGCTTCTGAAAGTCTTTTGGCAAAATTCCTCCTCTGCTAGCAAGGATATCACTGTGTGTGAGCCTGTTCTCATCAGCAAAACCCCTTCAAGGTGGAGCTGACCCCTTGAGAGCGAGGGAATCAGCTCCGTGCACCTCTTGCCCTGCCTGAGCAGCCTCTGGGCTCTCACATTCCTGCCCTCCCCAGCGTTATGCCAGAGCTGCACATTTTGGGGGATAATTATTTTCATCACTTATGCACTATGTTGCTTTTAATGAACCCTATTGTAATTGATGTGATTTTTTTTTTTTTCACATTTTAAAGCTCTAATTCAGGATGAATGATGCTAGACAGAAGTCAGTGATCACGTATAATAATGTTTTAAATGTCTCTAGTTGTAGGAGTGCCTGTGTATTTAAGTTCAATGCACATTTTGTGATCTTTTACTTGCTTGCACAAAGCTAGGTGCTTGGGGTGAAAGTCCAATTTATTATCCTGTTGGAAGCTCAAAGTCCTGTAACGTTAGTGATGTTAAGTATCGATTGTGTTAATGATGGCAATTTCAGTCACAGGAAAAGTGAAGGTGAACCTGATCATAAAGCTTGCACAAGCCTTGGCACACCTCTAACGGTATGACCTGAGCTTCACCCCTGTTGAGAACAGGGCTTTTTTCTGTTACTATTCCTTAGCCAATGTTTTATAAAGATGTCTCTCTTGCCTTTTAATGTTCTTTTATTGTAATGTTCTCCACTTTTTACTGCTAATAGGATAGTTCAGAGGACTGGAAGGTTTCTCTGTGGTTACTTAGCCATGACCGAAACTTCCAATTTCTCCAGAAGGCTCAGGAATTATCACTATGAAGGTCTTGTCATTGGTATTCTAACAAACTGCTGGGAAACTGAGATTTTTTGCAGCAGCCAAAGGGAAGTAGGCGCATAAATCTTCCTGAAATTCACTGGAAGGTGACAACCACACTATTGCAAAAGTGAAAATGGAAACTATGGTCAGAAGCTCTCATGACAGCAGTGGGCTGTGACGATTACATGGACATGTGCTTCCTTTAGACTGAGATTG
The DNA here is from genome assembly GCA_011075105.1 of Heteronetta atricapilla. Taxonomy (NCBI): domain Eukaryota; kingdom Metazoa; phylum Chordata; class Aves; order Anseriformes; family Anatidae; genus Heteronetta; species Heteronetta atricapilla. The sequence goes on from CM021763.1 coordinate 10,938,731, forward strand.
TGACACTTTATTTAATTGCATGTCTTATTTTTGATTGTGGGATCTGTTTGTGCAACAAACATCTGACACATGCCTTAGAACAAATCAAGCCGGAATTAACAATGCCGGAGAGGCCTGCCTGAATCCTAATCAGGAACAATAGCTGCATTTCTGCAGAGCTCTCCCTCCCTGGGGTCTTGTGTTACTCCTTCATATGTTTTGGAGTGAAGGGCTGTTTATAGCCTCATTAGAGAGTGTTTAGCATTAAATGTCAGGAAGCATCTGCTGGCACATTTCTTTGTAGGAGACTTTTAAATTCTGCGAGTGAGTTTGGGTAGCTGTCTTGAATATACATGGGAGTTCCCTCCAGAGACTTGGATCATGTCTTTGAAGACAAGTTAAAGCTGCCTTGTTGCAAATACACTTCACAAAACTGGGTTCTCAGTAAACAGTCATGCTGAATATTCAACAGCAGAAGTTCCCATCTTCCCTCATTTCTGTATCATCCACCCTCTGGCCCTTATCTTAGGCACCCATGGGTGACTTTTTAGCCATTGTTATTGCCACGTGGCTTTCACACATGGCCAGTACATGCTTCCAAGAGACACAGGCTGCAGCCGTAAAACTGGCTAACTAAGATGTTGACCTCACCTAGACCTTGCATCACAGTTCACTATCCCATGGGTTGTGCTGTTTGTGACCAAATTTTGAATTCAGCTGCTGAAAAGCTCTGTTGTCACTATTTGTATTGTGCTGTTATTGTCTTAATGCCTGCAGCAGGGAGGCAGATAAGGAAAACAACCTGACTGAAAATGCAAACATGCACTTTTTGTTGTTGGTTTTTTTTTTTTTTTTCTTTTTCTTTTTTTTTTCTTTAAATCAGCTCCCCGTTTGAGGAAGGGGACAAGCAGGAGCTTCTGGAGGTGGTTTTCGTGTTGAAGGCCGTGACTCATGAAGCTGCGCTAGTGGTCTGTGGCATAACCACATTGTTTGCAGGGAGATTTGTACCCAACAGCTCTGAACTAAGGTGTCCTTAACTCAAAGGGCCCATTTCTCTTCACGCTCAACTAGTACATGTTCTTAGACATTCAGTTGTGTATTACTGACAAACTGCGTTGTCTTTGCGGCCTGCATGGCAGGCCCTACAGAATGAAGTAGGGCTGGCCCTTGTCCAAAATGTTGGGTGAAATCACACAGCCAATGGATGCATCTGTGTTTAGGACCCGTCATCAGTTAGAGTGGTTTTGTCCTTCTTGCTTGGATCTGCAGGAGCACCAAACCTCATTTTCCTCTGCTTCATCTACCAGTGCTATGCTGAACTTTCTCATTCCAGGAAGGTTGGTGCCCCCATTACTGGAACCGCTGTGAGAAATCACTAGAGATCTGTCCTTCACCACATCCCTTTCCCAGCACACTACAGCCATAGGAGGAAGCCACAATACAGCGAGAGGTTTCTAAAGCAGAACTTCAGAATGGAGAAATACTTTCAGTAGCGCTCTGCAAATGACTGTATTCACAAAGGACAAGAGAGAGAGGTTCGTAATCTCACCTACGGTCTAGAACCTGGCGACAGGCAGAAGGTGGGAAACGTTCCCTTCTATGTTGTGTTTTGTGAAGGAAAAAAAAAACAACTTTTGGAAGCATTCTTCTACAATAAAGCTTTGGGGAAGAGTGAAGGAGGTTAAGGGAAGAACAAATTGTGTATGCAGTTCTTGCAAAATGATTTTCCATTAGGCAGCAGCATGTCTTTCTTTTCTCCTGAAATATTGCATCATTCTTAAACAGTAGTTTTTTAACTCCAAACAAAAGGAGTTCTCATGCAGTGAAAGCTTTAATCTCAAGCTGTACTTTTAGTTCTAAATTATTAGCCATTGTTAATTTGAAGTTATTTTTACTTTAGTGACCAAAACAGCATAGACAGGAAAGAATTGTAATTTTGTGTATCCTCCAAGACTGACTGTGAACACTGTGTAAAAGTCTTCCTACCAGCATGCAGACTCAGAGCCACACTGCTTGGTGGCAAAATGCTAGCAGGAGAGCATGGCATGTTACTATTGATACTAACGGAATCCTGCTGTGTTGTGGCATCTCTCTCTCTCTCTCCCCCCCTCTCTCTCTCTTTTTTTTTTTTTTTTTTTTTCCTTTAGAAGCCATTTTTCTGTTTTAAAACTAGTGTGATGTACCTGTGCTAGAACCTGAAAGTGAGCAGAAAAAAGCTTATTCACTTCTACCTCCTAGAGAAAGTGAAGAGTCCCTTTTTTAAAAAAACTGTTTTTACCAGGACTTTGGGATAACTTGTGCTCTTTGTACCTCTGAGAGGATTAACGCTTCTCACGCACTGAGATGTCATCGATGTGTTTCTAAATGCCTTGTAGTCCTTGATGCCTCCTACTTGATCTCTTGAGGAAGTAAAGAATTATTATTCACTTTTATGAATAAGAAGATAGAAGTTAAAGCAGTAACAAGTGACTTGCCCAGAATCTGTCACAGGTGCGAGGATGGATTTGAGCCTCATTTCACTGTTTGCTCTGTTTGCTGTCCTTCCTTCTTTCAATGCTCGCATGAACCTATTAGTCATAATCACGGCCCATTATCTGCTGGGAGAATGTTAAATAAAGGCAGTAAGCTTTTGCTGCCATGTTTGTAATCCCATCTGCTGCACTGAAAACCAAAGAATTTAATTGGAAAAAAGCTACAAAGAGTAGTGGTACGGACAAGTCTGTTCATTAGCTGGGAACAAAACACATACAAAAAAAAATCCCAACTAAACAGACATCATGGTTAAGGAGATGTGAAGTACCTTTTAAAAAGCCTTCCATGTCAATAATTTAGCATGTTGCAAGGTACATCAACATTAAATATTTATTTATTTTTTAATGTATTTAAACCCGACACTAATTCTGATTTTTTCAGACAGAAGATGTCATCAGCCCCAAAAGTAGGTGGAAAAACAGCCCACAGCAAATCAAAGCGTGTGAGTTAGCAATGGGGGTTTGTTTTGCAGGAAAGTGCAGGAAAATCTGCAATGATGGTATGGTTTGATAAATGCCACTTAGATATATCTATATATCTATATATATATATATATTTTTTTTTTCCAATCTTAACTGTTCATATTACACCCTATCCCATTTGTGCTTAAGTGGTTTTTTTTTTAGACTAGCTTTGTCTCTTCTCTACTTCAGAATTATTTTTGATGTTTTTTTTTTTTTCTTTTTCAAGAATAAATAGGGCACTGAAGTAAGTAATTGTGTGTCACAAGCTGAACCTCTGTGCTTTGTTAGCATAAGCACGGCAGCCAGAAGCCTGCATCAGGGTCCTGTCATACGCAGTGCTAGAAACCCCCAGATACTTGGTTATGCCACTGAAGTTGCATACATTTTGTAAGTCCTTATGGGAGGTAGTGAAATGTCTAGCCTTTGAGAAAAAACATGTTTTATGTTTGAAATAATCAACCTGTGAAAAGAAAACAAGTCTGCTGGCTGCAAAAAGTTGAGCACCATGTCTTGTTTGCGTCTCTGGCTACTGCTTTGGCTGCAGCAATGGGCACAAGCAGGGTTTTAAGGTCGCATTACTCTCGGATGAAATATAGAGTCCTGCCTATGGTATAAACTTTTTTTAATACCTGATGTCATACCCAAGTCCAAGGATCAATTGCTTTTTATTTGCTCAGTGCAACGCAGTGCCATGTTCCACCCACAGCTTCGGGAACTTTGCCTTTTCTCCTGCAGCCGTTCCTGAGCACACGGAGCGCACCGAGACATCCTGTAACTCCTGGATCACATTCAGCCTGTCCCTGCGCGGGTTTACCTCCAGATCCTGGAAAGCGTGGTGCTCCCTAGCGAGCTTCGCAGCTCTGCTGGAGAGAAGCCTGGCATGCTCTGCTGAATAATCCTCGAGGGTTTTTAAAAGAAGCCGCAGCTTTTTGCATGGTGCTGAAAACAATCCTTCTGCTTGTCTTGGCAAACAGCTTCAGATAGAAAAGACGACACAGAACAGCCAGGTAGGCCAATTTCTTCTTCTGGAAGAGAAGTAAAGCCTTGAGTAGGTGTCTGGATTTCAGGTATTTTTGCTTTTTTTTTTTTTTTTTTTTTTTTTTTTTTCATACTGGATTTTTCTGCATCTGTAAATGCTGGGTCTGGAGAAGAACAGGTCGTGTGTCTAAGTTTTCTTTATGCAGTGCCAGCTTTACTATGTGAGCAACACACAGAAGTAGAGGGTGTTGGGACCACAGAAGCGAGGTTTTAACAAAGCTTTCCAGTGGCGGTGGGAAAGCACAGGTTCATTTTTCTGGCTTTGGATCTAGGCCCCTCTTCCGCCTCCCTGTAGAGAGAGCAAGACCTCTTCTCCTCTGTGTGCCTATACCTAAAATGTGCTTGGTGTTGTCCTTGCTGATGGCAACTGCATTCTAGTGTAACAGCGAAGGCATGAAACATGGGAACGTCTTGCCTCCATCAGGAAAGGTTTTGTGTTGTAACTGGCTCAAGAGAAGACGTGCTCTCGCTCAGAGTGGGAGATGCGTCCATTAATGAGCGTTGTTTTCTGGCCTGTTGTACAGTAAGTGATAAATGGTCTCCTGCCTTTAAAACTGGAGGGTGTGAGCCTGGAAGGCCAACTGGTGGATGCCCACAGACTATGAATGTGAAGACCTGGTTAGATGAAACACATCCAAAGTTTCTTCTGAACTACAGAGAAAAATGGCCACTTCTCACCCAGAATCCTGTCTTATCTTACATAGGATACCTTCTGCCTTTCCCCCATATCTAATACTGGTTTGATTTTTAGCCCAGCAGTAAGACAGTCTCACCATGTATTTTCACCACACAGCATTGCTCGTCTCTCTTTCTGCCTGTGAATACATGACAATTTGGGCATCCTGGCACAAGCAAAACTCCAACAGAAGCCTGCATGAGGTTTGCTAAGTGAGTTCACAAGGAAGAGGACTCTTTTTAATGCTAAAATTAACTTGCTGCACTAACTTTTAAGTATATCTCTGCAAATTATAACTTATTTCAATAATAGTATTAAAAGGAAAGGTTAAGGCCATACTATCAGTGATAGAGGCACTCTTTATATCTTTGTTACTCAGCTGCAAACCATCAGAGCAAAATATCCTATTTCACATTAGAGGAGAAGCACTTCCTTTTGAGTGAATGCCTTGTTTTTCTTACTGATAAAAGCTCTCTGAGGCTCTCTAGTCAAATGTGTGACTTGGTGCACTTTAGCTTTGGTTCTAGTTTTTAGGGCATTGTTAGGGCATTCTCAACCTACATACATTTTAGCATTCCTGAAAGTCACTATTCTGGGCTTAAGCAAAAAAGTTACTGAAAGGAAAGGAGAACGTTAATTTGCTGGCATCAAAGTAGAGCATACTCTTTGCGGGAGAGTAACTCATCTCAAGTCAGGCTAGAAGCCTGCTTCCAGCATCATTGGGAGGTTCATCACATCAGAGAGACTGCTGTGTGCTTGGTGGTGGCACACTTTCCATGCACTCGGTGTAACAGTGCTTAGTCTGGAGAAGTGTCCAGTCCCTTACACTTGTGGGTCTAGGCCAGGACCCCTTAATGTTTGCGTGTGCTCAGCGTTGGCTCCAGGAGCAGCAGGACTAGATTCTTCTATGTGTGTAGGGTGATGTAGTGGTAATGGTAAAAAGCCACCTGAGTCCCCAGAACTTTTTATCATTTTAAGGCTCAAAGAGATGAGTTCTGCTCTACTGTCTGTAGCTACTGGATGGATGTATTTAACTATATTTTTAGATATTAAAATGAATTTCCCATTTCAAAAGTTGAATTGTGCAGTTTTCCAGTGCTTCCAAAGCTGTCTCCTGAGCAGGATCATTGTTAGGAGGAAATGCAAGGAGATCACAGTCTTTGCTTTTCCTCTTATGGTGAACAGCAGTGCGAGTCTTCCACCAAGGCTGGGCAACACAATGGTGAATCCAAGGTCAAGACAGGGCACAAGCCCTGCAGACAAGGCCAATTAGTGCAACCTGTAGATGAACAAGGCTCCTTTACACTTTCCCTGACACAACCTGACACAACAATCTGAGCCCTGCCCACATCCATAGGTAATTTAGCATTACGTTTTCATCCATTGCTTCCTTCCTGCTCCATTGTTCATTATCCTGAGTTTACTGGGACTTGTAGCTACTGCAGGTTGTGGTTTCCGTGACCACCTGGATTACCCCATAGTTAAACATCGAGACCTTCACTTTCTTTTCCCTGCCCTTTGATAAGAGTTGTTGTTTTGTGCAATTTATACTGCTGTTGTAAGGAATTTGCCAACACTTTATCCACCAGCCATTTCACTTCTTGGACAAATAAGATTTAGTTTACTTTTCCATCTTAAATCTGTTCTGGTGGCTTTATAACAGTATAAAAGATACGGATACAGCCATGAGGGGAGTGAGAACAATGATTTTGCTTAACTTATGGTTTGTTTCAACAGACTGCTGTGTTGTATCCTGATTAGGATTGCTCTCCCTGCTATTATCTTCTAGACCCTTCTGTCCATGGTGCAGTGCCCTTGTGGATGTGAAGGCTCTCTTTGTCTCTGAGTGTTTCATCCCAAAGTTTCCAGCTCTGCACCAGGGTGGGATGGCTGACGTCCTTCCTACTTCCCCCATCTTCTGAAGGCTGCTCCCCCAGAATCAAGTCATCCAGACAGGCGTGCATCTCCTCCTGAGTAGTTGTAGCTTCTAGGAGCAGTCACCCACACAGAAAATCATGATTTATATTTCTTTACAAGGCTGTAAGCCTTGGCTACCCTGATTAACCCCCTCGTAAGTTCTATCCTCTTACTTTTGCTACCTTGCCTACACAGCTCCCTTTGCTTAGCCCTGAAGTGGTTGGGCAGATGTATTTGGCCTTTTAAGGTCCCTTCCAACTGAACTACTCTACTCTACTCTACTCTACTCTACTCTACTCTACTCTACTCTACTCTACTCTACTCTACTCTACTCTATTCTACTCTACTCTACTCTACTCTACTCTACTCTACTCTACTCTACTCTACTCTACTCTATTGTCGCTAAGTGCCTTTTTGCCCCCCCCTTTTTTTTTATTCCTTCAAATGCTTGCGAGAGGCTCTAGGGAGGCCCCTCCTTGTTTCAGTAACACTCAGAAGACTATAAACATGAACCAAAAATGGACAAACCTGATCATAGTTGTAGGACACTTGTAAGATGAGCTGCAGACTGAAGCCAGCCTCAAAGAATCCATTCAAATCTTTCCACCACTAACGAATGGTAAATGCTGGAGGCAGCCTGTGGATTTTGAAATGCAGCAGCAGCAACCACAACTATAAAGGGGCCAGTAGACACCACATAGATCCAGCACAGAATACCTTTTGTGCCTGCTTTCCAGCCTTTGAACACTGGGGTCTGTGGTGGAGCTGATCTGAGCAACAGATGCATCATGTAAACACTTCAGACTTATACAACATTTGGAACTATATATAATATATAGTTGGGACCAATCCTACAGTGCCATTCCACATGTTGATTAATGATTAATGAAGCAATGTACGCCTTGGTCTATTTAAATTTCATGCCTCCCTGGCATGCTTGCCTCACATCACACACATTTTTGGCAGTCTCAAGGTACAGACATCCTACTTTGCCACGTAACAGAGAGGTTTCCCAGCTGGCAGCCAGACACTACTTTTGACTCTGTTTGCCAGAGATTGTCATTCTCTGGAACCTTTCTGGTTAGCCCTTGCTGTAAAGCTGTGCGACAAGAGGGCTAGGCAGCCTAATGTGTACTGCTTCTTTTTTGGTTTACAAAGTTTCTTTTTTTTTTTTTTCCTGCAGTAGTGTAACTCTTTTCCCAGATATGATCCAAAAATTTGTTTGGGAAACTGCCTTTGTCTGGCCTCTTTGTGTTTTATGCTATGTTTCCTCTCATGGCCAAAATAGCAGACTGACTGTAGGAGAAAATTAATGTCAGTGCCTTTCTGGGCAGACACTCCCTGATCAGCAGATGACATCCAAAGAAACACTCAGACCTTTGTCTGAGCTATTTGCATCTCTGCACCACTCTCTTCCCCAAAGCTAATCCAATCTTGCTCTTTCTAAGAGAAATTACAACCTGCACTTACCCACACAGGGCATTAATTCTGTTCTGATTACACCATTGTTGCAGAGGTCTTTAGGGATTACATGTGTTTTCTAGCACTTTGCTTCATGCCAGGGAACGTGTCCAGATATCACCAGTCCTTAGAAGATGCTTCTTCATGCGAGCCTTGCAATAGCAGCTGTCGAACCAGCCTAAGCAGGATGCAGAGGGTACCAGCACCCTCACCTGGAGCTGGGCGATGGGCAGGGCACTGCAGAGCTCAGCTCTTGGGATCTGCCACGTCCTGCATGGACGAGGAGCGCTGTGTCGCTTGCCAGAAGTCAAGGTTGTGAGGAAGTTAAAAAACAAAGTAAAAAACCTCTGAATTGGAAATAATGTAGCATGGCACAGAAAGAGGCTAAAATAACAAAACACACCCCAGAGATTATGCATAGGAGTACTACTTCTCATCAGCTGCACTGAGCTAAATACAACTTCCACTTCTATTATTTTAAGTTGGGAAGTCCTGTTGGGGCAATCTGAAGATTATCCCTCTCAACGCAAAGGTTGAGCTCTTCTTTCTGTGTTACACCAAGACTCTGGTGTTTTGTTTTGTTTTGTATTGGGCTTGCTTTTTGTTGTTGCTGTTTATTTCTGTGTTAAGAAAACTCCTTTTATTTCCCCTGACTAGACATTCGTTTCTGCACCGTACTGCTAATGCCTTACTTAATTCCCTTTAGTCTCTCTGAGTCTTTGATTAAGTTTTCTGCTGTATGCCTTCATTAGCACATTCCTAGCTTCAGGCTGCACATCGTTTGCCTTCTGGAGACATACTGGTACAGCCTTGATCACTATCAGAAGCAGCAAATGCCCCTCTTCTTATGGGGTCCACAACTAGTTTTATTCTGTGAGCAGCATGAGAAAAAAAAAAAAAAAAAAAAAAAGTGGTTTGAAAAATCATAACCCTGGGAATAGGGCGGTTAATTTAAATACCTGCCTCTCTCAATTATAAATACCACTCTCAGATACCTCCTTTTCCATATATCCCCTTCAATATAAAGGTCTTCTGTTATGCAGCATCACATCCCAGCAGGAGCAATGGACACAACTTTAAGCACGAGCTGTACCCCAGGACCCGTGGGTGTGCACCCAAGTCCCTGATTTTTTTTTGCTGTGTTGTCCCCATCCAGTTGTTATTTGCGGTAGAGTTTTGGGGAGAATAGCTTAACTCTGCAATCACACCCCTGTGCACCCATCAGATTATTCCTCTCTTTCATATGGCTGCAGAGGGATTTATGTGCATAACTTCCATTCAAGTTAGCGGGAATTCACTGCTCAAACACGGAGGTGAGAATAATGCAGGCCTTTGTTCTCAGCCGTCTGAGTGCTGAGGAACATGTGTTTCTATTAAACACCTGGAGAGCACAGGAGGGAACAACATAACATGAAACAAGCTGCACTGAATAAAAGCAAAGGCTGCCAGTGCCAGGCCCTGGCATGCCTGTGCCGTGGCCATGCTGGCAGAGCCGTGGCTGTGTGCTGCTTATTTACTGCAAAGGTGGTGTTGCGTTTGGAGATCAAGCTGTTGATAAAAATGCCATACAATTTCCTTGGGGAAATCTCCAGGGAAAGCAATGTAGTGTTTTTGATTTTTGTTTTGTTTTGTTGTTTTGTTTTAATATTATTTATTTATTTATTTATTTTTAGTGCAAGGATAATATACGAGAGCAGCCATTTTAGATCTTTGGGTTATTAGCTAAAATTTGACGTTTCAGAAGGGAGCCAATTCTTGTTTAATAAGATTTTTTGTTGTTGTTCTGACTCTGTCCTGACCACACGGCAGAAATTCCCTTGTTCTTCTCAGAGATCACAGAATGGGAGATGGACAGGACAAGAAGTCACCCAGTCTCAGTTTTCAGTGCTAGCATAACGAAGATGTAATGTAGAAAATGATGATATAAAATATATAAAAGATCACTGATGCTAGGGCGAACTTCACGCAAGGCAGCAGGTTGCCTCAGTGTTTTTCTTGGCAGGATGTATGTGATTGTAACCTGGAAAAGAGACAGTGCAGATGTACATACACATGGAACATCTAATTGGAAACTATTGATAGAGCTTATGAACATAATGAATGTGACATGATATTTAAAGGAATCCTCTTGTGGTGCCACCTGAGTTGTCCATGTGAAGGATAACTGAGTGTCAGAGAAATGCATAAAGCTAACCGTGAGGGGTTAAGCAAATACTCCCAGGTCCCTGGGTGATGCTGCAGGGCATGCAGAAGCTGTCTGTCCCCTGATGATCCTGAAACCTCCCATCCCCTTCAGGCACACTTAGTACAGAAACCCAGGGAAGTGGCAATGTGGGACTGGGGGACGGAGCTGCACTGCAGCACAGATGAGCCTGAGCAGAGCAGTGGATGCTACCTCTCAGTGTCCCCTGTGATTACAGGCTGGGGGAAAAATAATAATAATAATAATAATAATAAAAAAAGCAGAGCCACTTGCCTCCCTCCTGTGATCCCTCTTAGCGTATTTTAGGCACCGGTGCTCACGGTCCCACTGCAGCAGAGGTTATAGACAGTACCTGGGCTGAGCTCAACGAGGGCCATAGAATCTCTGGGAGACCAGAGGAGATTAAATGTTGCACAACCATTATACAGCCCTTGGGGTCATGTCACACTGTACCAAAAGTGCCGTTTGTCCCCAGAGTGCAACCCATTTTTCCCCTATGCACAGCTCATGGGAAGACGCCAAAATACCCAGGCTCTTTGCTCACCCTGCGTGGGTTGGATTCCCTCTGTGTGATCAAGCACAGAGTCCCACCGGGGGGTATCCTAATTCCTCAGTGGTGTGAGCTGTGTTCTTTTTTCATGTGTCTGAGGAGCGTGCATGTGACGGTCTTTGAAGTGCCACCAGATAGAGCATGTGTGTTTGTGGCAGCCACTGCCCTGCAAATAACAGCGGGAGGTCTTGTGAAATACCCATGATACAAAGGGCACTTTAATCTGAGGCTCTAACAGGCTGGGCTGTTGCTTTGCCCTCAGCTATTGATTTTTCTATTCACGTAGGCACGATTAGCTTTTAACAAGACCTCCCAGTCTCCCCCTTCCTCCCCCTTCCCCCGGGGATTCCACTTAGTTCACTGAAGGTGATTAGGAAATACGTGCTAAAAACAGTGTGGACACATCTGGGGCTGCTGCTAATTAATCCCTGTGCTCTCTCCATGCAGTTGGATATGTGCTGTGTCACCAGCAAGTAAAAAAAAAAAAAAAAAAAAAACACAGATTTATAGCCCAAGATCACAGTCCCGTGCCAGGTGTATCTCCATCAGCTCCCACTGATTTCAGTGTGCTCCAAATCACCTAATAGGATCACAGTAGGTGTTTGAGGTCTCTACAGACTTCCACCCTTGCAACAGCCCCTTCCCAATCAGGGCAATGAAACTGTTGGCCAGGAGGAGTTTGTAAGTGCAAGATACCAAATCTGCTAGGAACTGGACCTCAGGGCGGGTTGATCTTGGGCCTCGTTCCCGGAGGAACTGAATGCAAATTTTATCTCCTCTTCAAGGCCATAAGAACAGCTGAACACATATAAACACTCTTTGACCAGAAGTTTTTCACCTCTGCTCTGTCTCCTTTGGGCTGCGAAGGGGGAGAAAGAAAGAGACTGTTTTAATTTCTGTTTTAAAATGTCAAGAATGTATCATATTAGTTCATGTTAGTGCTGGGAAAATGAGATCAATAGTCATCAGACCAAGCTGCTGCTTTCCTTTCAAAGGCAAAAGGAAACCTCTGTGGATTTCTCATGAATTTCCCCAGAGGATCGTTGTTTGTTAAAGGCTAAGAGTACTGGGACAGGGGTCTGATGGAGAAAGAAAATTTCCACCCATGTACCCTTCTTTCCCTGCTGCAGGTAAGTGGCCCTCCACTGCATCCTGATCAGTACGAGTCTTGTTATCCTGCACACACTCACTGAAACTATTTTCTCACCATTTCCATTGGGCATGTACCTTACAGCACCCAAGTGCTGGAATAATCAGTGAGGTATGGGAATATTGCTGCATGAGCCTGCCGTGCTGAGGCTGTGCACCAGCCTTCAGATCGCACCCAAGGAGCTGTGTGTGTGCACAGGAATCCAGAGCATCCCTTCAAACAGAGTTACGCTGAATATCTACCAGTTTATCAGAACTTTTATCAGTTAATTGGCAGAGCAGTTAAATGAATGTGGCTGGGTAGGTCCCAACAGGCAAGGAGAGCTGTGCGGTAACTGGTCACTTTGTAAGATTGCCTTCCTGAGCCCATTTCATCTTCCTCCCACAGCCTGATCATCAAAGCAGAAACATTTCATATTTTCTGCTGTCCAATCTGGACAATTTTAACCTGCCACTTCCTCTTCCAAGGACATTGTCACTACACTACACCTTTCCTTACCTGTGACAACATATTTTGGTGCTTTGGTCTTTCATTCTTCACTTTATCATTGCCTTGGTGTTTTCTGTCCTCTAGCAATTTACCAATTGCATGTTACAGGTTCTTCCAACACTGTATTTTTTATTCAAGGGGTTGGCATAAATGTCCTAAGTTGTTCCTGTCAGTACTATGTTTCTTATGTATCCTACACCTGACTTTCAACAGGAACAAGATGGTTAGTCTTTCAGCAAGGCTATTTGGGATAAGGTGCCCATCTTAACCCTTGCAGCCTTTGTAGGTGCTCATGACAACAACAGATAGGCCGGTGGGCCCCAAGGTGAGGTTTGCTCCTTATTCCTCCCCTACACAAGGACGTCCTTGCTGGCCAGGGTTGGTCAGGAATGGGGAGGAAAGCACAGGCCATGGGAGGACAGTCAGTCAGCCAGGGCTGACCCTTGGGGCTTTGTGAGGAAAACTTTGGCACCATGTAGAAAGGCTTTTCTGGAGCTGTGACTCCCACAGTTGGGCAAAGCTTGTGTTGTTTTGGGAGCTGGAGATGTGGCTGGGTGGAAATGGTCCCTGGACGTTTCAGTGGTTTGGGGTGGGGAGAGCCAAGCTTGGCTCTCTGGTGAGAGATACCAGCCATGGTAGAGCAGGTCAAGCTTTACACCTTGCAGTTTGGGCAAGATTGGAGTTACAAGACAGTAATGGAAAACAAAGCTCATCAGTGACCACTTTGAACTATATAGCATGGTTGGAAATGTAGATAGGTTGAAAGTAGCCTTAAATATTGCATTGCATAGGGAGGGCTTCTCCTGAGGCCTAGCATTTAGTTCATCTGCTCTGTAGGATGTTCTAGGGTGTGTTTCCCTCCTGGTTCTCTCTCCCTCAGTTATTCTCTCTGGTTGCTCAGGGGCATATTCAGCCCTTCCAAACCTTTCTAACTCAACAGGCATGTTTGGGTCCAGTGTTTTCCAGGTAAGGTCAATTGCTCTCTCAGCTTTGCTTTTTGGTGGAACATAGGATCTGGCCAAGAAGGAGGCATCCCTTAAATGCCAATGTCACTAAGTCCTCAGCTTTGCACCTTGATTATAGTTGAAATACAGCACAGGCTGAAAGACATGAACTCTTTCTCCCCACTGTGGTGCTGAAATAAGGTCTTCATGGCATGAATGTAAATCCATCCTGCTCTACGCCAGCAATGGATGGATTTACTAGTCACTAGGATCCATCCACTAGTCACTAGTGGGTAGCTTAGAAAGTGGAGGGCTCAAAGATGAACTATGGTCTGGAGCTGCTTGCTCTCCTTTCCTGGAAAGGCAGCAGAATGAACTCCTCCTTCCCACATCAGTGGCTCACTGCAAACTCGCTGCTGCCTTGCTGTAGCTAGCCAGCTGAACTTCTGCCCAAACCACACTGACTGCAGTGGGAGCTCACACACCCAGAGTGTGTATACATAGGCACTGAAATCCAGACAATTTACTTTGCAGGCTGCATCCCTCTGTGATGCATTCAGAAATTGGCAAAGGAGGAAGTGGTGTGGTTATTGGGAAGATGTTTCTCAGGGACCAAGCTGAACGGCGAGGACAAGAGATATCAGAGATGGGTTGATACAGAGTGACTCCTGTTTTTCTGAGTGCTTCTGCATGTGCTGAACTTGTCTTACATGAGTAGGCCCATTGAAATGCATGGGGAGCATATAGCAGAGGGGAAAAAATCATTGCCAATGTGAAAGGAGTGAATTTCAGTGCCAAGAAAAACCATGAAGAACAAAACGTCCTACCTATTTTTTAGCTATTCTGAAGTCTAAACAAAAAGCCTCAAGGCCAGCTGGTTTTGTAGTTGAGTCCACTCTCATGTTAAAGGAAGGAGATGAACCTATCTCTAGAAAGGAAGCAACAACTGTGGCCAAGGCCAATGTGGTAACAAGCTCATATAAAGAGAGCTCATATAAAGTGGGGAATTTAGCTAACATCTTAAAATGAAGGAAAAAAAAATCACAAGTTCTGAATCTAAGAAGGAATAAAACTACAGAATGAAGGAAGAACAAGGGGTTCTCCAAATATACAGGAGAGCCAAATTAATCCAGATCTTTGTTCTTTTGATCGCAGGAAAAAAAAACGTGATACTTGTGGTTGTTGCTGTTGAGATGGGTTGTGGGTGGTGAGAACATGAGAAATGGCTAGTGTAGGGGAAATTCCTTTTTGAGGTAGATGATTTTCAATTCAAAATCATCTGAAAATGTCCTGAGTCTGGAGGAGATCAGTCCTGTACACCGTGTCCCACGCTGGCTGTTTGTGTAGATCCTTTTTGTTGGAAGTAGGAATTTGATTAAATGAACATTCTCTAAAATAGGTGTAACTTAGAAGAATAACCCTGAGTCAATGCCAGAGGAGATGGGATAACCCCCCAGTGCAGGGGGTACAGACTCTTGCTTTTCCTTCAGAAATTGCTTATTCTGCTCATTGTCACTTTGCACTCATTCTTCTGTGACCACTGGAGCACTGCCAGTGCAGCATCCTGGGCCTTCCATAGCTTTTCGTCATGGCAGGACTTCAGAAAATTTCACCTTCCAGAAAATACTTTTTGTCAAACCTTTGACTCATGTTACTATAATTCATTTTCTGATTAATGCATTTGAGTATTTGTGGGTAGGCTTGAAATTAATTCCAGCAGTACTTGCATAAATCCAGTGGGAAAACACATTAGATGAAGGAAGAAATCGAGAGACAGAGACAAGTTGAAATCTTTTAAGCTAAACTTTTTCTTGCTCTCTGCTGTGAACTGGCATATTTCTGGCAGATGCTACTGTTGACGTATCTTAGGGTGATCACAGAATAATTACAGTCCACAGGTGTAGGGAAGCAGTAAGATGGATTATTGTCTCCATTGGCCTGGTTTTGGTCTTTGCAGTGAACGTGGTTGGTTCTGGCACCTCGGGGGGCACTGTCTTGTGAGCGGCCCTATAACTGGGGGAAAAACATTGACGTTTTTCATGGTGTGAGGGGAACAAGCAGGAAGATTGGGAGGCTGCCGAGGGTGAGGAGGGTCCCCAGACAGTGACGAGGCCACGCGCATGTCCCAGCGGCCATGGGGAGGTCACACTGCCAGGGATGAGCAAACCCTGATGTTTCGGTGCCAAGGCGATCCTCTGACGGGCTGGAGGAAGCCCTGTGGTTGAGTTATGCAATCGTGCTTTATGAGGTTTTCTCCCTGCAGAGTTTTTGCTGCTCACAACTGTTGGAAAGTGGACGAGGTGGAGCCTTGGGATCGGCTTGTAGGACGGTTTCTCTGGGTGTAAGGAACCCTGACTGGCTTCGGTGTTACGGAGAGGGGCTGCTGCTGGGAGATGGATCCCTTACCAAGCTCATCCTTTTTTAAGGCAATTTGATATGCTGGACCCTTTTACCCTCGTGGTTTGAAGGTTTCTGCGCCGACAGGAGGTAGGTGAGGAGACCAGCACTCATCTCTGGAGTCACGCAGGGTGACCCATCCCTCTGTGCTCCATGCTCCTGCTGCCGTGGTCTTTCACAGCACGTTGTGCTGGGCATTTTATTTTTAAGGGAGCTGCTCCACTCGCCCTATCTACAGGAAACA